>CM070081.1:17927614-18368045 GCA_036250285.1 Pyrocoelia pectoralis
GGGGGAGGATGTTATAATAATCTAGGAATCATGGGACAATATTCACTGTAAGCTGCAGATGCCCCTTTGGGAACTTACCATACATCTGCATTAACACCAGGGTTGATCCAAAAGGCTCGAAGATTTGGATGCCGTTCGGGACGATTGTACCATCGAAAGGGGGAGGACGTTACAATAATCTAGGAATCATGGGACAATATTCACTGGAAGGTGTAATTGCCCCCATACATCTGCGTTAGCTCCAGGGTCGATCAAAAAGGCTCTGAGATTTGGATGCCGTTCGGGACGATTGTGCCATCGAAAGGGGGAGGATGTTACAATAATCTAGGAACCATGGGACAATATTCACTGTAAGCTGCAGTTCCCCCTTTGGGAATTTATCATACATTTGCGTTAACTCCAAGGTTGATCCAAAAGGCTGTATGATTTGGATGCCGTTCAGGACGATTGTACCATCGAAAGGAGGAGGATGTTAAAATAATCTAGGAATCATGCACTGTAAGCTGCAGATGCCCCTTTGGGAATTTACCATACATCTGCGTTAACTACAGAGCCGATGCAAAAGGCTCGAAGATTTGGATGCCGTTCGGGACGATTGTGTCATTGAAAAGGGGAGGATGTAACAATAATCTAGGAATCATGGGACAATTATTATTGTTTTTGTTTGTTATAAGGGAAGCGGAAGTCGTCGTTGACGTTTTTGGACTGTCACACACGTTTTTGTTGGTTTTTGTATTAGTTTGCATTGAAATAATAACCTTGTGTTTTAAATTAATTTCGAACGTTTTTTTTCACGCACATAAAGTAACCCATAATAGTAACATCAGTAAATAAATCGTGTTACGCAACTTTCGTGAAAGTATTATGACAATCCGCATAGGTAATTCGATGTCCAAATTAGTAACAACTGCATGACCCATCCTATACAAGAAAAATATCCAATCATAATAATATTTTTGCATTTCTACGAATGAAAATGAAAATAAACTTTCACCTACAACGAAAACGGAAGTTATGACGACACTTCGGGATTTTTACGTTGGTCACAAATGTTACACTTACAGTAGGTAATATCCAATCATTCTGATATTAATCGCAATATTTTGACAGACGGTTGACAGAAAATTAGCATTCCGTAAGTGTAATTTAGGTGTGTTTACACATATGGGAAATTGTTATTGAAAGTGAAGAAAGCATTGACCCAGCACTTGAAAGGAAAAGTATAATACGCAACTGTACGGTTCTTGTTTATTACAACAATTCTGATCTTGACATTGATTTGCATCGGCGATTTTGTTAATTTACTTTGAAAAAAAAAAAGGTAATCACAACATTGCATAATGAGAGCAGTAAAATTGGCCAAAAAAACTTACACGTGAAAGGAAAGTAAATACCTTTTTAATTAACACTATTAAAATGTGTACTTCCTCATTTTTGTCATTACATACAAGTTTTTGAAAAATAAAAAAAAAATGTATCCTCGCCTTACTCGCTTTCGCTGTCCTGTGAAACAAGTACATTGCCAGAGACTTTCATTATCATATTAATTGATAAAACAATTTGCACATAAGCGATCATGCGCAATTAATAACTATTGTTTTAAACTTTTAATATTATAATTAGAGTTAATTAGACTTAATGCGTCGATTTTCTAAAATTGTAAATTTCCAACTTTTCCTATTACCATTTCTACACTTTCCTTTTATTGTTAAGCAGCTATGTAAAACACGACGTTTTGTAATTATTAATTAATTTTTACTTTATACAGTCAACGTTTGAAGATATGTAATGGAGGAAATCAAAGGTCAGTTTCCCATATTTCATAGTATAAAAGGTGTGTCTGCTACTTTCCTAACCCTTATATGGATCTCCTAGAGGAGTGTTCCAAACCGAGAAAATTGTACTTCGTCTGTTGCATTTCGTGTGGGAATGCCGCATTTCTCTTTGTTATTTTCGCTCGGTTTTGTCATCTTTGACGTAATAAATCAAGATCCATTGTATCATCATATCGCTACCATTCTATGGTCCTTCGAGCCACCACCAACGGCATCAACCTCGATGTTGATTGTTATGACGTGTTTTAATGCTTCTTCAATTAAGAAGTGACCAGGGGTTAGTATTGATGGTCGCCACCTGATGAATGATTTGTCCATAAATTTTACACTAGGATAGACACGGCTTTAGAGTTGGGCTAATCAGAGTACAATGTTATTAGAATAGTGGAGAACCAAACAGGTATGTGGAGGTGGGCGGTATCGGCAGCCATTATCACTCAATTTATAAGGAATTAAACCATGGCCTAGGGAATGAAGAAGTATACATCACTGATAGAGGAGACTTCAAGGAAAAGAGGTGGGGTAATCAAGGTCTGTGAAGAGGCAATTCATTTCAACTACAAATCATGGATTAAGGGCCTACAACTGTAACCTAAAGCACCGCAAGGCCCATGCGCACTGTCTTTGCGTACCTCCTCATCGTTATTCATTTTTTCGACACGCACTACGAACGATTTATTCTTCAAAAATTGAGCTGTCCATTCTAATAGTGCTCCTCTTATGCCATAGTGTTCGAGTTTATACAGGAAGCGTTCAGTAGGTACACGATCGAAGGCTTTCTGAAAATTAAGGAATATTATCGTCGAACGCCTTCGTCCATGAAACTGTAGGTTAGATAGCACAGAACGACCGGGTAGGAAACCATGCTGGTTCGTGGGAATAACATTATTTTCTAATAGGAACTTAGTGATCTCTTTAGCTACTATCTTTTCCATGGATTTACAGAGCACGGACGTAAGGCTAATTGATCTGTAATTTTCAGCTAGCAGTTTGCTTCATTTTTTAAATATAGGGATTACTGTAGCGCATCTCCATTCCGTCCTGGTGATGCCGTTGCGTTGATGGCGGGAAGTTCTCTTAAAACATCATGGTGGGCGAAGTTAATTGAAGTGAGGTAGGCTTCTACTCTCGTATGATTTGGTAGTGTTGAAAAGTCAGAGGTGGAGGTCCGCGAACGTAAGAAGTATAAAATTTCTGGGCTTTTTCAGTAGGAGATCTTGCAAGTTCTTTGGTGGTCGGATTAGTGACAATAATAGTGGATACTCGAGTTTTTAATGATCTGTTGTTGTATTTAAAGAAAAGTAATGGTGTTTTCATACTTGGATCACGCTAATCTAAGTTGTTTAGTCACTCCATTAAATAGTGTACGATAGTTTTGGTAGTCCGCGTCGCCGCGGTAGATTTTGTACATATCCCACGAGTTTCTCTTAGATTTTATAAGCGATTTAATCATCGACATATAGAAATGGACTGCGCGTGGTTATGCTAAGCCGGTATACTGCAGGTGAGAGAGAGGGTAAACATGGAGGCCTAGTTCTAGCTTTATCTGTCGCGTATCTATTGGTCGCTGCATTCCCATGAAAATACAGCAACCAATAGATACGCGGCAGATAAAGCTAGAACTAGGCCTCCACGTTTACCCTCTCACTCACCTGCAGTATCCCCGCTTAGCATAACCAAACCACGCACAGTCCATTTCTATATGTCGATGGATTTAATGCGTTCGTTCACCCATGGTTTATCACCAGGTGGCATGAATCTATGCATGGGACAAACTTCGATGAGAGCCGTTAGGTTGGCCCAGATTGGTTCGATGGAGTAGTTAATGATAAATTCATTTATTTGTAGGTAATTTGCAGCGCGGAAGTTTCTAAAGGTATTTCACAGTCAATCTGTGGGAGAAGACTGGACAGTACTCGCGATCACACAGTGATCAGGATCACTAAGACCCATTGGTGGGAGGTACTAAATTTCGTTTGTAAGATTAGGATCATTTATACCAAAATAAAATTAAGGAACGACGGTTGGTTTGGAGGGCGGAATCTCGTTGGCCGGTCTATAAGTTAGTGGAAACTAGAGTTAGAATAAGGGAAATAGACTAGTGGGGGAAGAGTATTTGGGAAGGATATGGAGAAGAGAAGATGGATTTTTGACAAGTTGGTATAGAGTGTGATGGGTTACTGAGCGAAGATACAGGGATGGAAGGGGTGGGAGAAGATGGAAAAAATACAGGAAAAGTACTGGAGATGGACGTTAGGGTTGGATAGAGAGATGCCAGAGTATATCGTGGGGGAAGATGCGAAACCAGAAAAAATAAGGATCTAGGCAGGAAAGAGAGCAGTGAAATGTGAAGCGGAGATCACGAAAATTAGGAGGAAATTATTGGGTTAAATGAGCGTCTGCGAGAGATGAGAAAAGAACGGATAAGGTATGGGCAGGAGGAGGGAAGGTTGTTTTATAAAAGAGTGGAATATGCGAGGGAGGAGATAGAAAGGAGAAGAGAGGAAGGAAGGCATATAGTAAGGGAGTTAGTAACAAGAGATAAAGATGTCCAAGGCCAGGAAAGGGGAGTGAGGATAGCAGAGAGAAGATATAATGAGAGATATATGGAGATAATGGTGGAAGGCAAGGCGAATATATTGGGTGACATGGGTTTAAAGGAGAAAAGAATAGTGGTAAGTTTCAAGTGCGGGAACGAGGAAAACGAAAACAGATATTGGTGGGAGGATGAGAAAAGGATGTGTAGAATGTGTGGGGAAGGGAGGGAAAATATATGGAACATGATGATGGAATGTGAGGAGCTAAGGGAAGAGGAGAGAGAAAGAAAGGTGATTTTGGGAGGGAAGGGGTGGAGTGAAGGGAAAGGGTAGAGAGAAGGGGACAAGAGTAGGAAGTGTTTATTCTTCTTGTAATTAAATAACACATAACTAGAGTTCGCGTATAGGTACACCCATAAACATTTCAGCGGAGTTTGAGACAGATCGGTCACTAGGGTTTCGCCAATCGATATCAGAGTAGTTAAAGTCGCCAAAAATAAGCAGAGGTTTTTTTGCGTTTGTTAGGGATAGTAGGAGGTTTTCGTTATCGTCGTCGGTACAGGAAGGAGGACGGTAGACCCAGGAGAGAAAAAATTCAAAATGTGATATTTTAATGTTTAGTCATAGTGATTATTTGTTTGATAGAATGATTTTTGCGAAAGAAATTGCGAGCTTTTTCGAAAAAAGGCCTCTATAGTTGTTTGAATTGATCCTGAACTAATGTACGCACAAATTATAGAGCACTTTCAGTCTTCAATAACTTTTTCATTTTGGAAATATTGATCTTATAATGTACCGACCAAAATTATACGGTAATTTTCCCGAAAAAACAAACTTAGTGGGGATAAATATATAGGTAAGTTTGTTGGAAAGTACGAAGTTGCCTTAATCCTTGAACTTAATGATTAACATGAAATGTACATACGATTGTGGCGCAGTTTATCAACATTCGTGAAGTAAGTAGGAATATGATAGCTAGAATTTTAGTTTTAATTGGATTAATACAAAATGCAAATACGTTTTATACCGGTAACGGGGAGGATGGTGCCTACTACGTACATGTTATTACGGATAAATCTGATAGTGAACTTCATCATTGTATTGAGCAACCAAAATTCATATTGAATGTCAATGTAACCAGTGTAATTAATAAAATTCATAATCCGTTAATTGGAAAAAGTTTGATGATTGAAGTTGAGGATTGGAAAAATCTGGAAAAAGCCATAATATATTTACGCAAAAGTCGAATTTGGGATCGTGTCGAAACGCCAAGAGGTACCTTTCTTGTTATAATACCAGTGGAAGAAGTGAAGATCACGTTTGAGCTTTTATGGAAGTACTTTGTTCACAATGCAATAGTAATGGTCATGAACAAGTTAAAGATGTACCAATCCAATCCACAAATTATAGAGAATGGTTGCGGAAAATCAGCAAACGTCGTCCATGTTCAAAATTGCGATGGTATCCAAATATTGTTCAAAAAGGGTTATAGAAAGTATTCTGGTTGTAGCATGTGGCTCAGAAGAGATTCAATACATACACAAAGGACAGTCAGTAAACGTCATTTGCTTTCAACTGCAACCGTAGATGTACTAATTAACAAGTTTCAGGTAGCTGTTTATGATGATACAAATGGTAACAACCATAACTCGTTTGGTATCGGTACATATTTCCCTAAATATCCAGTTGTACAGTTCTCTCAAATAGTAACCAAAGAAAAAGTGGTAGTCGTACTTCCACTTCCCAATCGAATTTCACCATTAATGATATTTGTGTCAATTTTCCAAGTAGAGGTTTCCCACTGAACACAGTACATCCATGAAACGTTTCTAAATGTTGCATAAGGGTTACAAATGAAACATTCCTAAGAAACATCTAAGACACATTACTGGTACATTCCTGTCGAAAGCGAATAAATGGTAATGTCTAATAAACGTTTCAATTGATATGTTACATAAAATACAAAACATACACATTACAACACGAACGTTTTAGATATGTATCCAAAAATGCATCTTTGTGATGTATTTTTTGGAATGTGATAACGTATAACATTTTAGAAACGTTACAAATGTGATGTTTCGTTTGAAACAAAATAGTCATATCTCAAAGTTAACGTTACGGAGTTGTGTTTAGTAGTGTTGTACCAGAAACCTATCAGTTGAAACATATCGTAAGAAACACATCATACACGTTTCGGTGTGAACGTTTTAGATATGTATCCAAAAATACATCTCTGTGATGCATTTTTTGGAATGTGATAACGTATAACATTTTAGAAATGTGATATATTTTTTGGAATGTGATAACTAAATTGCCTTTTTTATAAATGGACAAACATAAGGCAGACCCTATTTAAAATCCGTTTTAGAGTACGCACTTTCCAAAAATGCAAACTTTATTCTGCCTTTTTTGGTTTCTGTTAGTTTTATTTTGCGTTTTTTACCTTTTTTTTTGATATTTTCGCGTAAGTATTTAGTACCTTTTCTGTAATTTTTTTTTAGTTTTTTGAAATGTAAGTAAGTATTGTTTAATTTTTAGAGTTTATATAGGTATATTTTTCTGGGTAATTTCTAAGAAAGCAAATTGTTTGAAAGGAAAAGGAATTTGGTATACAAACTGAATACAAACTTTGTCTATAATATTTAAGCCTCTTACAATAATAACTCGGATGTGTCATTTTCCTTACTTTGAAATATTTCCCATTGTATTATTTCTACCTGCAAGCTGCACCTACATACAGTCTTTGTTGAAATTGCACCCTTAGTCATTATGCCGAGTTAAGCGTATTTTAATTAGCCAGAAAACTTTATTGAAAAAGAATACCAGCAGATAACATCTATCAACTGTAATTACTTTTTCAAATAAATATTTGTTTATCTATACTTAAATTGATTATGTATGTGTTGATTTTATCTCGACAGTTTTCGCTTTTCCGTGCCATTTTTCTTCTTTTTTGTCTTTTTAGATCCTTTTTTTAAATTATTTTTTATACCTTTTGCCTGCCTTTTTTAAACTTTCATTTTGTCTAACTATCCCAGCTTTAGTGATAACGTATAACATTTTAGAAACTTCATTAAAAATGTGATGTTTCGTTTGAAGTCATCTTTCAAAGTTAATGTTACTTATATTTAGTAGCGTTGTACTAGAAACCTAATCACTTGAAACATATCGTAAGAAACTAAAAATACACGTTTCAATGTGAGTGTTTTACATATTTATCCAAAATTACAATTTAGTGTTTAATTGGAAGGAAAAATTTCCGTTTCCAAAAATAGATTTATTCATCATAAGTAGATGGGTAATATTGCACATCTAAATGTCTTATTTGCCAGCGAGTCGGTAGCTCAGATAGTGCGTAGCTGTTTTCTGAATTCCTAAAGAAGCGACCGATGTTCGAATCCCACTTGAAGCAAAACGATTTTTCAGCATCACCGATCTCCTTCGAGTCTACACTAAGAGAATTTTGGGGGCCCTGGAGAACAATCCACCGGAGTACATGGGGCCCTGCAGGGTCCGCGCACTGGGAAAAGAGCCCCTCAGAGCAGTTGGGGCTCTCGGTACCATAGTTTCTACCACATCTCAGGTATGTTTCAAATGAAACATATATGAGACATTTCAAATATTCACGTATGAAACATTTATAAGGACACATTTCTCCTACATATCAATAAATTACTCTCCGATATGTTTCTTGAAACATATATAAAATGTTTCGATGTAACGTTTCTGTGTTGTTTCAAATCTAGGTTTCTGAAGGCGGACATTAAACATCTATGTTATGTGTATGATACGTTTCTGTCGCTGTTTCGGAGATGTTTCATGTTTCAGAGATACGTTTCTAAAACATTTCAGAAACGTTTTTTTGCACTGTGGGTTGGATCATGGTAACGTGTGGATTCTTTATCACCATTTTCTTTTATGCAATCCTACTTGTTTGGTACGGTGTTCGTATCAACTTCACCAACTTATCATTGCTAAATATTCAAACACTCTCACTAACCTTATGGGGATGCTGCGCCACCTTCCCGAAACAATTTCCCATCCGCCTCCTGCTCGTATTTTACATATTTTACTCCATTGTTGTTCAAACTGGGTACGTATCACAATTAATACGCGTACTTACCATACCACAATATGAGAAACAAGTCGAAAATATAGCGGAACTTGCTGACTCTCCAATTCCATTATGCTTAACCCTACAACTGTGTTCCTTTTCCGGAACTGAGATTCGTGAAAAGCTATTGCGCAAGATTGTATATTCACCTTTGCACGATCTTACCAATGAAACCGTATCGGGTATCATTCGCACTTATAATTGCTCACTGGGAATGCTTGAAGATAATGCGGCATTTTACCTCTCCAAAGAACCAAAGATACCAAATAAAATGCTTTTTGATCCAGATGGCGGCTTTGATTTCGCATTTACCATGCAGAATGGAAATTATTTTTTGGATACCATAAACCAAGCTATTACATTTTTAAAAGAAAGTGGTGTTTATGCAAAAATTGACAAAGATGTCACTATTGGGTATCGCAAGACACTGTCACAATTTTCTCATTCAAACGAACCTCAAATATTAACCGTGCACCATCTTCGAGGGCTTTTCATTATTTGGGCATTTTGTCTAGGCATTTCGTTTTTTGTGTTTATTTTAGAAATTCTTGTACATCTATCTTTTGCTGGTCGCGCAAGTCGTCGTATTGATCATGTGGAACCAGCTGTTATGGAACCAGAGTTGCGTTGTGTTGACGTAGAATAAAGATCGATGTTATCATACGTTGTTTGTTAGTATTGCAGTTTTCAATGTATATTTGTCAATAAAGTTGTAGATTTTCAACTGGTTCGTTCTTTATAATAACACTCATATTACGATAGATAATTTAATACGGAAATGTGTTTGAAGATTTGGAATTTGCTCATATTATTTATGTATATCTAGTACTTTTTCTAGTCCTACACATTCGTCACTTAACTCAAGTTGACATATTTAATGATACGACTCCATTCAAGAATACCTTAGAGGGTTAACACCCACTGCTCCATAACATTCTGACCCTTGATCTAGCCACTTGGCGAACACTAAACGACGTTTTTTACTAAAAAAATGCTAACCTAAGTGTAGTTTGTCACAAAAGCGCTTAGGTTATTTGCAGGTTTAGTATATTTTTTTACAAAAACGGGAGTTTAACACTAACGACGTTGGCAAATGGCAAGCTCCGCCTAGTGGCTAAATCAAGGGTCAGAATGTTTTAATGCACACCCACTGATGCAACAGAGTACTCTTTATGGAAAATCAAGCAATCCTAGTAGCAAGCATCACCAATACGACTCAATCAAACAACCTGGACAAGAACAGACAAGCCACTACTTTCGCCGAACATCTGGCTACAGTTTTTCCAAAACTTTCCCGTCATAAACAAGACTTGCTGAACAACAAAAAATAAGTATATGTTCAACTACAGTCTCCTTTCCATATGGGCTTACCACTGAACTCTAATTATACTGGAACGCTCACTGGCTATCTATGCCATACAAACGTCGCGAAGCCGAGAAAGATAGCGCAAGGGACATTCCTGTCCTTTTCGTAACGCTTTACACATGGAGAGAGCAGACAGCGTTAAACTAACACACACTAACCAAAATGTACTCGAGAGAATAACAGGGATGTCCTTTGCGGGTCCTCTCTCTCGGATCGAGCCGGCGGGCGGCCGCAGTAAGCGTTCCAGTATAATTAGAGTTCAGTGGGCCTTACCAATAGAAAAACTTTCTAAAAGTGAGAACCAAACAATAATAGACCAAGAAATCAACGTGAAAAAGGCTCCGTGGTAGAGTGTTTTCAAAATCTCGTGGCACTCGAGATGTGCGGCGGGATTTAAAACAATTTCGAAAAGTAGGCACGACGTTATACGTCGAGAAACATCGGTAGGAAAAATGCTATCCTAAACATGTAGAGGAAATAAATATAGGTGTAGATTGACGTGTGACGCCCTTGGACGCATCGCCGAATTAGTGAGAGCAGCCAACGATGGTACCTGGAAGACGAGGAGTTATTGCTTGGTAACCTCCATCGATGTCAAAAACGCTTTGAACTCCGCGAGCAGCGTTGGTGGGATTAGGTGTATCGGGTTACCTGGTTAACATAGTGCATAGCTACCTGAGGGGCAGACATTTGATGGCATTGCGACCCGACCCAGTGGATGTTCCGGTGAGTGCGGCTGTGCCACAGGGCTCGGTTCTGGGTCCTGTACTTTGGAATATCGCATACGAGAATTAGTACGTGGATGCGGAGGAGGCAGCTGACACTAGTGCCGGAAAAAAAACGGTGGTGGACCATGACGGGTAAAAGAAGGGTCGGGGAAATGCGAGTGAGAGTGGGGGAGCAGGACATTATTGCGCAACCCTCCATAAAGATACTCGGTGTCTTGATGGTCAAAATGCATCTAAAGTACTCCGTTACGACGGCCATGAAAGTTTATAGGGCACTGTGTGGGATTCTGCCTAATAGAGGTGAGACACGGGCATCTGCCGTAAGACCCATGTAGATGTACGGGATGAAGGTGTGGGCCCCGGCGTTGAAGTGGGGTGCTGCCACCACGATACTCAGTCGAATCAACAGGTTGACAGCTGTGAAGATCACGTCTGCGTACAGAACCGGAGCGCTTAATGCGATCCTGGTGGTCGCTGGTGTGCTGCCGGTACACATCATGGTCCAAATCAGGCTAGGAAAAGTGAACACGGAGGAGGCCATAGAAATATGACAACGAGAATGGACAGCCAAAGACACCTGAACCCGCCGCGCCGCCTGATACCTTCGGTAGGAGAATTGGTACGGAGAAAGCACGGGGAAGTAGACCGCCAACTCACACAGTTCCTCACGGGACACGGGGAGAACGGAGTTTACCTCCACAGGTTTAAGACTGCGCGGTAATAGATGATGAAGGCCATGCCATTTTCGAGGGTCAAAGATGGGCGCGACAGAAACAAGAAATGGAGACATGGACAGACTCAGACATACACGCGCCAAACATAGTCTCGATAATGCTGGACACACCCGCGAAATGGGTCACAGCCATCGCGGCATGCAGACAACGAGAGGGTCGAGAGATGGAGCGGACCAAAGTGACCTGAGCCGGGCTTTCGAATACTACAGAGGCTAACATCTAGGTGGCGAACACCCTGGCACCGGACGGCACTCGGTGGCGAAGAATGTCGGAAGGTGATACCTAACCAAGGACGCTGAGACGTCTAGAGAGAGGAAAGGGTTTTAATGGGTAAACCTTACTTAGACGAAATAGAGCCGAACGGGGCAGCCTTTATAAGGTTTCCCGAACCTCGACCTTGACTGTAGTCATAGATGATGAAAAACTAATACCTGCTCACCAGTTCGGGTTTAGGGGGTAACACGTAGCTACAGAACAAATTCACAGAATCGTAAACAAGATCACCAACACCATTGGTGGGAAGGAATACTGTTCAGCCGTCTTCATCTATATAAGTCAAGCATTTGACAAAATATGGCATCCGGAGCTACTGTATAAACCAAAATACACAATCCCCTTTCCACTCTCTTATTATATCGTACCTCTTCCAGCAGAACATTCCAAGTAAAATATCAAGAAGCATATAGCGAACTGTACCCTATCAAATTTGGTGTACTACAAGGGAGTATCATGGGTCCCACATTATAGTCACTTTATACGGCAGACCTATGAGAAGCTAATACGATGCTGATGATACAGTGATCTTAGCCTCACACAGTGACGTTGTATGCGCCACCAACAGAAAAATTCAACAATTTTGTAATTACTTGGAGTAAGCTTATTCAACTAACAGCTGAACAAGGGTGGATATCTCCATTTCTGGGCCAATAGTTATGGGGGACTTATTGGTGGCTTGAAGTAAAATACCGCCAAACCTCAATAATGGTTCTAGAAAGATCTAAAAAAACCGTTATAAGCCTACTTAGGGAGATTGTGGATTGAAAAGGCATCTACGAACCTTGGGCATCTATAAGGTCTTTTCGAAGCATTTTAATCTTTTTGAACTGAAAGACGCAGCCGATGGGGAAACTTTTGAAGGCGTTTTCAAACCTTGCGAAAAGGGTTTTTACCAAGATTCTGAGTAAAGTTTGGAGAGGGAGAGGGATTTCCAGAGGAATGGAAGGATGCAACGATAGTACCGATATACAAGGGAGGGGAAAGAAATGATGTGAAAAAGCATAGAGGAGTTAGTATTACTAATGCGAGATACAAGGTGTATGCTGAGGTGTTGAGAGGGAGGTTAAAGAAGGAAATAGAGTAGAGGGGTTTAGTGAAGGACTGGCAGGCGGGATTCAGGGGGAGAAGGCGGACGGTGCATAACATTTATGTGTGTACGAGGAGACAAGGTGCGTGACGAGAGTGCGGGAGTAAAAAGAAGAAAGGTTTTGGACGGAGAAAACATTGAGACAGGGATGCCCGTTGAGCCCGAGCCTTTTCTCGCTATACATTGACGATTTAGAGGAGGAGTTACGGAGTATCAAAGGGGAGGGGTGATGATAGGGAGGATAAAAGTTTGGGTGTTGGCATATGCGGACGACGTAGTAGTGATTGCGGACAATGAGAAAGAGATGAGGGGATTAATTGAAGTGATGAAGGGATATTTAAAGAGCAAGGGTTTGAGCGCGAATGTGAAAATACTAAGGTGATAGTATTTCAAAAGAGAAGAGAGCAGAGTGTAAAGGAAAAGTGGCGGTGGGGGGGAAGAGGTGGTAGAAAGTGTGGATGAGTGGAAATATCTAGGGTATATTTTACGGTACGTTAACAAAGATGGGGCGCACATTAGGGAATTGGCAAATAAGGGAAATAGACTAGTGGGGTAAGTGCGCGGAGTGGGAGAAAGAATTTGTAGGAAGGATATGGAGAAGGGAAGATGGATTTTTGACAATTTCGTAAAGAGTGGGTGTACGGAACGGAGATATGGGGATGGAAGGAGTGGGAGAAAATGGAAAAAATGCAGGAGAAATACTGGAGATGGACGGAGTTCAAAAAAGGGAGAAAATTGTATGAGAGAAATAAGAAAAGAACGCAGAAGGTATTGTCAGGAGGAGAGGAGGTTGTATTATGAGAGGTGGGATATGCAAGAGAGGAGATAAAAAGGAGAAGAGAGGAAGGAAGGAATATGGTAGAGAAATTAGTAACAAGAAATAAAGATGTCCACGGCCAGGACTGGAGAGGGAAGGTATAATGAGGGATATATGAAGATAGTGGGGGAAGACAAGGCCGATGATCTATGGGGGAACATGGGAAAGAAAAGAATGATGGCAAGGTACAGGTGCGGTAATGAAGAAAAATAAAACACATACTGGTGTGAGGGTGAGAGAAGGATGTGTAGAATGTGTGGGGAAGAGAGTGAAAAGTGATCAGGGAATGTGACGAGTTAATGGAAGAGGAGAGTGAAAGAAATGGTGATTTTGGGAGAAAAGGGGGAAGGGGTAGGGCTTAAAACGTCCTGCTATTCATAAAAAATCAATTTGCAGCAACAAAAACCAAATATTGACGCCATCTCGTACTTTGATCGAAAATTCAAATTAATCACGCGATTTGAATGTATTCGTTCTGATTCTAGGCAGGTTCAATCCCCAGTTGTGCGAAAGGTTGCCAGGCCAGTAGGTGCACATAATTCTAATGTAACCAAACCCAATTAGTAAAAAAAATACATACAAGGTCATTTATTTCATTACCCAAACATTTACAAATGAATGGTGCAGGTAATTGCGTGCTAAATATCGTTATAAGACAATTTGGCAGTACAATCATTATCTATTAATTTACAATAAACAAATAGCGATAAATTATCTTTATGTAAATGGAAGGAAAATCGTGTCAAACATAAATCATTCGTTTCAATAGAAATCTTGATAGTTTTCTGCATATTTTTTGGAAAAATTCCGAATCAAACGATAAGATTGTGTAAAACAATGCCTCCTATTAAATTGTGCGAATCTAGACCCGAAATAATGTTAATTGTATGTTTATTGTTTGATTAATTTGTAAATGCAAATGACGACCAATTGAGCTAATTCTTACTTTCATTCAAGATGAATTGGTATTAGACGGTATATGTATAGTATAGGGGTTTCACATCTTTATTGCGAGCAGATTATTTATTGATGGAAAGAATGATCGAGAAGACAAATACAATTGAATTTCTCTGATTAAGTGATGTACGAAAGGAAAGTCTTGAGAAAAACCCATTTCTTTTTCAAACACTATAATTTTGCAAATATTGTTAGTACAACAAAATGGAAAATTAATCGCTGATCACGTTCTTCTAGTGCTAGTCATTTTCTGTTTACCTGCTCTTTTTGCGTTTAGCATTTTTTGTGTGCATTCACAGACTAGCCCTGAATTTACCACGTACCTATCAATCTACTGCTGCAACCGCTGCTTTCCTGTCTTTAGCTATAATGATTTTTCTGTCAGTAAGGTTAATAGCTGAGCTCGGCTTGGAACACGATCGCTTACAGAGATTCTGTAGCCCCGGTGCCGGGAAAAAAAAACCTGGAAAAAAAACCCGGAAAAAAAACCCGGAAAAAATACCCAGGAAAAAAAACCCGGAAGAAAACCCATGAAAAATAATATTATAGATGGTTGTGAATAAATATATAAATATACAAAGTTTGGAAATAAAAGTAATGCCAAACTTAAACGTAGATTGCCACTAAAGCGCCTAGGTTATTTGTAGGTGCAGTATATTTCTTTTAAATTGATACAAAATGACAACATGACACTAAACAAAGTTTGGAAGTAAAAAAAAATGTTAAACTTAAACGTAGATTGCCACTAAAGCGCCTAGGTTATTTGCAGGTTTAGTATATTTCTTTTAAATTGATACAAAATGGCAACATGACACTAAGCAAAGTTTGGAAGTAAAAAAAAATACTAAACTTAAACGAAGATTGCCACTAAAGTGCCTAGGTTATTTGTAGGTTTAGTATATTTTCTTTAAATTGATACAAAATGACAACATGACACTAAACAAAGTTTGGAAGTAAAAAAAAATGTTAACTTAAACATAGATTGCCACTAAACCGCCTAGGTTATTTACAGGTTTAGTATATTTTTTTTCAATTGATACTTTTTTATTCTTTGATACCTTAAGTGTACATATATTATGTATGATTTTGTAATATTGATGTGAAATATAATGCAGTATAAATCTGAAGTAGGTAGTTATATGTTATTATCATTTACCTATTCAACGTTTATGTTTCATTCGGCGCATATGACAATCTTCATCAACAACAAAATTTATTCACAGCTATTATAATTATTTGTAGGGTTTTTTCCAGGTTTTTTTAACCGGGTTTTTTTGCGTTTTTTTCCGGTTTTTTTTTGCTAGATTCCTGTAGCCCTGTCTATTGCTCCCGTTCACTCCAGAGACAGTGCCCTTATTGGTTTTGGAGCCGTCTGTGTAATACACGATTCCATTCAGCTTTGGAATTATTCTCCCAGTCGTACAGAGTGGGGATTGTTGTCTTAAACCCTAACGTACGATACCGCCGGTTTGCCCCTCTGTCCTAATTACTAGGTTTAGTGGTAGGTCCAAGAGAGTTTCCATAGCTGCTGTAGCCTGCCTCATTGTATCCAGTAAATCATCTTTAGAGATAGGCCCAACTTGCTTCCGTGCGCTCGCCTACCAGCCCACAAACGTTTTATGACTTTGTTCGCCATCTTCCCTACATGTGGTTTGAAGGTCATTCCTTGGGCTAACGTTATGGCTAACTATTTACCTTCTCTCCCTACCTGTTGCTCACTTAATCGTCTCAGCAATCCATTTACCCCCAAACGGCACAGTAGCGAGGACATCCAGGTGTAGCCCCGATCACTGCAGAGTTGTAATGTCCTATGTTTTAGCATGGTGAGTATCCCATCTGCACATGGTAGTATATGCTCCCATAGCAGTTTTAATTGATTCAAGAAAGATACACTCCCTTTACATCTAAAATGCCCCTAGGTCAATGTTTTTACAGGAGGACTTCTATTATTTGACAGGATCTACCTGGTTGGTGTTTACTGATGGGCTCAAGTCCCAGCACCTCGTCTCTAATATATCACCCAATGAGTTTCTCCGATAGTTTTAGGAGAAATAACGTTGAACTGATGAGTGCAAACGACTTGGCTTGGGCGTGTCAGTCTCGCCCAGATTTCGGTATGAATACGACTCTTCATAGGTATGCACCATAGGGTAATACTTGTCATTAGTTCCGTACATAGTATGGAGGCTACCAGGTGGTCGAGACCTTGGAAAATTCCATCCATCTTCGGAGATTTATGCAGATGAAAGTTCTTCACTGTCAATCTAATTTTGATTAGGTTCACTATCTAACGCCCCAAAACCCAATCTCCTTTGTTCCCCCATTAAAGGGATTCCAGCGTTATTGGTTCGCCTCCGTTAGTGGAACTATCTTCTTGGCGGCCTCTGTATATTCCCCCTCAATTTTCTTAAAGGGACCGATTCTACTCCCTCTCTTTCCTTCGAGGGTTCTTCTGGTACCTTCTCGAATTTGATCAATTTCCTTGAAGTACCTCCTCCACTAGTCACTTGTGGCCTTATTGTAGCAAGTGGATGTGATTCGGTGTGAACCAAATTCCTCCATATTCTTTGCTTTATTAAAAAGCTTTCTAGTCAGTATGCGCAATCGAGAGGGTCGCTCATGCCACCAGGAGTTTCCCATCTCTTTCATGGGACGGCTCGCCCCCAAAGTCGCATTTGATGGGCTTGCGAAGGTTTGCTTCTCGAGTTCTCGAGATTGACCTTTAGGTTCCCTTTATAGAGGTCCCAGTTGGTTCTCCTCGGTTTTATGTATACGGCTATAGCCACTTCGTTTGAACCGATGTCAAAACGAATATATCTATGGTCCGATACCGATGGTTTTTCCGACACATGTCATTTGTGTACTGCGCCGCAGGCAGTGACAGTTACAAATGTTTTCTAAAGTTTCTTCCTTCGCCAATTATTGACTACATTTGCTATCACTATTGTTAAAAATAATAGTAATTTGGGAGAAACTCACCTCCTCTATTGATATCAGTGCTGCCCCACACAGTGTGGTACGGATTCCCATCACATCTTGCCATACAGCTGACAGTGTTCCACGTTGGTGGTGGCCATGGTTGGTCATGGGGAGCGGGGTTATGCGAATTCAAGCACAAGCCCCCTCTCGTTCCCATCCCCTTCCACTGTCGGCGCCACTGCCACCAAGCAACAGAATTCCCAGAGCGGTAGTAACTCTCTAGCAATGACGCAAGATCTGGGATTTCGGTTGACTCAGCAATGAGCTGCGCTCCTTTCAATCCCAGATATCGTGCTTGATTTTTGTAGGTCCAAGGTTCTTGTATCAAAATAAAATAAAACTGTACTGGAGGGCGGTGGTTGTCGTAATCGGTTGTGGCTCCACTGGGAGCCCTTCAACTGTTGTTTCCTCTTCGTATTCCATGCTCGTTACCTCTCTTATGTTATGAATAAGAACTTTTCTTGCACTATGCGTTAATCCTACCAATTCTGACTGGAATACAATATTGGAAATTTGCCCAGTGGTTGGATGGATTCTGGATTCTGGATGCTCGCGAATTCTGGGCGAAGCAGTCAAGCGACTGCCTATTACTAGAAGGACGATCTGACTCGCTCATCTCTCAATTCATTCTAGGGAAAAACTACCGCATCTTCCTTGATGCGGAAGTGGCATCCCAATCAGACATATTATCCATCTTCACGGACGGATCTAAAACAATGGAAGGAACAGGCACCGGAATTTATTCCCAAGAACTGAACTTCCACATCAGCCAAGCACTAGGCAAAATTTCGACTGTCTTTCAGGCAGAACTAGCAGGAATAACGCTTAGTGCGAAAACAATTCTTATGCGCAGCATAAAGAATAAAATTATCAGAATTTCCAGTGGCAGCAGAACCGCTCTGCAGGCACTAGGTCAATGCAAAATCACCTCTAGGTTGGTTTCCGAGTGTCACCAAGCACTAGAGCAAGTGACAAACAGCAACATCCTTCAGCTCGTATGGGTCAAAGGGCATGCTGGAACAACAGGCAACGAAATAGCCGATAAGTTAGCCCGACTGGTCTCAAAACAATTGTTTTATGGTCTAGAGCCGGATCTCCCACTTAGAGTTTCAACTATAATAACTTGATAACTCAAGATACCCAAGTCCAACACAAGGCTAGGTGGAACTTGATGTCAGACAGCCGTCACGCGAGAGAGGCCTTTAGAGGACCATCTCGTAGCCGGGCGCGCTTTTGCACAGGGCTATCCAGAAAGAACCTGCGACTACTTTCTGCGCACTGTAAACTTAACAAGCACATGCATCGCATGGGCTTGGTCGAATCACCATCCTGTAAAGGATGCTACGCAGACGACGAGGCGGCGCAACACGTACTTTGTGAGTGTCCCGTACTCGTCGAAGCAAGACGATCCATGTTTGGGGAATCCTGGCCGGACATGGCTAAGATCAGACCCGCACCTCCGTCCAGCATCCTCAGGTTTATCTCACGTGTGGGATGGCTTGAGCGACGTTGCGGGGCTGAACGACTCTAATTAGGGACGCAGCACAAAGGGCCCGAATAGGTGGCCTACGTGTGCGTGGACTTCTGACCACCCTCCCATCGAAATCCAGAATTCAGAATCCAGTGGTTGGATGATATGGAAGTTCAGTTCTTTCAACGAGGACCTGTTCCTTCCATTGTCTTAGATCCATCCGTGAAGATGAATATGTCAGGTTGGGATGCCACTTCCGCATGTAAGAAGATGTAGTAGGTTTTCCCTAGTATAAATTGCGGGATGAGTGAGTCAGATCGCCCCTGTAGGATAGGCAGTCGTTTAGTTGCCTCGTCCAAAATGTGATAGTGGCCCACCTCAATACCTCGTCTGCTATTCAGAGGTTTCATTAGTTTTAAGACGTAAGGCGTCAGCATGGCCTGCTTTCTCACGTAGAGATCTAGTGGAGGCTTCGTTGATGGCTGTGGGGGTTGTTCGAACATAGGTCTAATCACAGCAGAATATAGCTCAAAGTCTTTGGATTGCGCGACGACATTGCCAGAAAGCCATATTTCCTTTTCCCCCTTTGAGCTGTATGTGCCTACCCGAATTTAGTTTGTTGTCAAGTGTGATATCTCTGAAAATTGGAGATGTTTTTGGAAGAGCAGCGAGAATCTCGAAGATTCCCTTCCCTTTTTTTTTCTTGTGAAGAGAACTACCTCCCTTCTTGTGGGGTTTATGGATAGGGAGTGTTCCTTATACCAATCTTCGGTTACTCTGACAGTTGATTGCATAAGACTGCACAGAGTAGCCTCACACCTGTCGCTTATTGGGATGGATAGATTATCCGCATAGCCCAGCGTATAGTAGGGGCTTTTGTTAAGGCGACAGAGGAGGCTGTTTACAGCTATGTTCTTCAGAAGTGGATACAGCACTTCACCTTGGGGGTATCCTCTCACCACTGTGCACTGTCCTGAGGTTCAGCAGCTGCACAGTTCAGTCCGTTCGACCTCCATGAAGGCGTAGACCAATTTCTATTGTTTCGAAGGTTGTTTTGTAAAGCGCCTCTTCTATGTCTATTGTTAAAGTAATGTTTTGAAAGTAAAAATATAAGAACTCTATGGACACAGCGCCACCTGGTAGTAACAAAAGTAATTAACCAAGTACTTGTCAAACTTGTATGTCGCAAGTGTGTATGTGCCTGTAAATCTACACTTTTTCATAGTTTAATAAAGATTATTAACATTTCTTTACAGGTTACGGGCCCAGATCGCGTGTGAATTATTTAAAAGTGTTTTTTTATTACTAGTGAGTAATTTCGACGTAAATTACTCGTGAAGATTTAAAGAAAAAAAAAATGGCTGTAGGCATGGGTGACTATAAAATACAAGTTGACAAATTGGAAAGACCTGAAGACTGGGCAAAATGGAAAAGGCATGTTTCGATGTTATTACGGTCGTGTGTGCTTGAAGATGTCGTTAACGGTACGCAAAAGTGTCCGAAATCTGTGGAAAACGAAACTGCAGAACAAAAGACAGCGCGTCAGCAATGGTTGAAGGATGATGCGAAAGCGGCAAGTTTACTAGCAGGTGCTCTAGGGAAATCCGTTGCCGAGCTCGTATTAACATGTACCCACGCGAATGAAATTTGGGAAAAGTTACATGCGCGTTTTGAACGCAGCAGTACGCAGCGATTGAACATGTTGATCGAAGCCTTTTTTCGTGTTCAACGTGACGATAAAGAAGATATAAATGCTCATGTCGCGAAGTTACAAAAGCTTTTCGTAGATTTAAATGACGAATTACAGAAGCATAATGAAAGTGTTCTGTCAGAGAGAATTCTAAACGGTCGAATTTTGTCGACATTAGGGAAAGAATACGACAATTTCAAAGATTTGTGGGATACGATTGCATCGGAAAATCAAAGTGTGAATTTGTTGATTGAAAAATTGTGTAAAATTGAATTGCGTGATCAAAGTAAAGAAGAACGAGTTGCGTTTATTGCACGTGATAATTTTAAAGGAAAAAACAAGCAAAATAGAAAAAACATGGATGAAAAATCGAAAAAGAATGTTAACCATGCAAAACAAAAGTTTCCTTGTCATAAATGCAAAGAACTTGGTCACTGGGCAGCAGAGTGTCAAATGAAACGGACAGATGGTAGCATTGGTAAAGATCAGTCTGAAAAGAAAGTTGCATTTTTATCGTCTGTTTTTGGCGTTTCTGTGAATGATTATGTTGAAGCGGACAAATGGTATCTACTGTGACAGTGGTGCTACTAATCATGTTACTTCGAATAAACAATATTTTGTGTCGTACACAACATTCGTCGTTCCTAAAGAAATTTTACTGGGCAAGAGAGGTATAAGTATGTATGCACATGGAAAGGGAACCGTGAAAATTCAAACGCATTTGAACAATACCTGGAAAAATGCTGAATTGAAAAACGTTCTCTACGTTCCTGAAGCAAGTGTACATTTGTTCTCAATAAAAGCAGCTGCACAAGAAGGTTTTTGTACGAGATTCGATAACAAAAGTGTAAAACTTGAAGACAAAATCACTGGGGAACTAGTGATGACTGGATATGTAAATTGTGACTTATATGTGCTTGACGTACGTGTAATCAGACCAGTACAACCTGTTAAAGTGAATTTGGTGACGTCGTCGGATACGCTGCAAGTTTATCATGAACGATTCGGTCATCAAAATAAACAACATGTAAAAAGTGTTTTGAAGCTGATGAACATCAATGTGGACGACTGTAAGGATGAATTTTGCGATGGATGTGCTCTGGGGAAAATGCACCGGTTGCCATACAAAAATCAAAGACAACGACCGATGGTTGTTGGTGAAAGAATCCATACGGATGTTAATGGTCCCATGACTGTGGAATCCCTTGGAAAGGCACGTTACTATGTGTGTTTTAAAGACGATTTCAGTAGGTTTCGTAGGATTTTTTTTCTGAAGCAGAAAAATGAAGTTTGCACCGTCCTGGAACAGTTCCTGAACGAAGCTAAGACAATCGGTCATACAGTGAAACAGTTCAGATGTGATGGAGGAAAAGAATTTGATAACAAAAAGGTTTCTGAATTGCTAGGAAACAGAGGAATAGAGCAATGTATTTCTCCACCCTATACACCACAGCTGAATGGTGTTGCAGAGAGAGAGAACCGCACCATTGTGGAATGCGCGCGCTCTATGCTGAATTCATGAAAATTATCAAAATAACTGTGGGCAGAAGCTTGTAATACTGCTGCATACCTCCTGAATCGCACTGGCAAGTCGTCAGTTCAAAATAAATCTCCTTACGAAATGTGGTATGATCGACCAATGAAAGATCTAAGTCACTTGAAAATATTTGGAACAGAATGTTATGTTCATGTGAATAAACAGTTTCGCTCAAAGTTTGATGACAGAGCTATTCGTGGATATCTGGTTGGATACGTGAACAATGGGGATGGATTTAGGGTCTGGATTCCATCTCAGAAGAAAATTGTTCTAAGTCACGATGTGAAATTCAAACCTGAAGTTACATGCAATTTGAACAACATTGGACAGCTCAAGGTTGTGTGTGATGAAGCCATAGAACAAAGCCTGTCTGATTCAATTTTCGATATAAAGAATGAGCCAGAGAATAAAAACTATGAGAAGAGAACAGAAATTACCACTGAAGACAAAGACTCTGAAACAGCGCACAGTTTCGGAGGAAGTCAAGTGTCAAGTGAAAATGAAAATGAAAAAGAAGAAGAAGAAGTACCAACAGAAAAGGATGATGAGAAGCAGAAGCGGGAGAAGAAAAAGCCGAAATGGATGACCAGTGGAACTTATGTGTACATGGCCCAACCTATCATTAAAGACAAAGATCCGTGTTCGTATTCTGAAGCATTGATGTCTAGCAACAAATATCGGTGGCTGAAAGCTATACATGAAGAACTGGAATCCTTAAAGCAGAATGATACTTGGGTATTAGTTGAACGTCCAAGTAATGTACATATTTTGCAGAACCGATGAGTTTTACGTGAGAAAGTCGCAGATGATGGGAAAGTTCGTTTCAAGGGTCGATTAGTGGCTAAAGGATATGTTCAAAGAAAGGGAATCGACTACGGAGAAACATTTAGTCGTGTTGCACGTTATGATACTATACGAACCTTGCTTGCTGTAGCCGCTGCAGATAAAATGAACCTTGATCAATTTGATGTTAAAACTGCTTTTTTGAATGGTGTACCTAAAGAAATTGTATACATGGAACAACCGGAAGGTTTTGAAGACGGTACTGAAGAAAAGTCTATATGGTCTCAAACAGGCACCGCGTTGTTGGAATGAACGTTTTGTAAATTTCATGAAGAAAGCTGGATTCAAAAACAGTGATGCTGATCCATGTCTTTTCTATCGCAGGAGCAAATTGAAGCGTTTGTATGTTGCAATATATGTTGATGATGGTCTAGTTGTGGGCAGCGATAGATTAGAAATTGAAGAATTCATGGAAGTGTTAAAAATGGAATTTCATACAACTAGAGGGTCACTGAACAACTTCTTAGGTATGAAGATACAGCAAATGAAAAATGGGTCGATAGCAGTGAATCAAGAAGACTACGTAAGGAAAATTCTGGAAAGATTTGGAATGGCGGAATCTAATGGAGTTTTTACTCCAATTGGGTCCGAAGAAGATCCTAACACCAAGAATAAGCTCACCACCAATATTCCTTATCGCAAGGCAGTGGGTTGCCTGCTTTATTTGACAACAGCCTCACGTCCAGACATTGCTTTCGCAGTAAACAAGGCAGCTCGAGCCATAGAAGATCCTACAACACAAGACTGGAATCGAGTAAAACGAATTTTTCGATACTTGAAGAATACAATGGATTACGGAATTATCTACAAGGATAAAGAAAGTTTGAAGAGTGACGCGGATTACGCTGGTAACAGGAACACAAGACGATCAACGACAGGAATCATTGCAATACTTGCACATGGACCTGTGTCATGGACAACTCAATTGCAAAAATCAGTAGCGACATCCACTATGGAAGCAGAAATAATATCAGCAAGTGAAGGAGCAAAAGAATTAATCTGGTTGAAACGATTGTTATCTGAATTAATTGAAACTGGGAATCAAGATAAACCTCCTACGCTTTACATTGATAATGCAAGCACAGTAAAGTTGTCGAAAAATCCAGAATATCATCGAAAATCTAAGCATATAGAAGTCCGTCACTTCTATGTCAGGGAAAGATTTTTGAATGGAGACATTGGACTAGAGCATATCAACGGAACCAACCAGTTAGCTGATTTATTAACAAAACCGTTAGAAAGGGTCAGGTTTGAGATGCTACGTGAAAGAATCGGAGTACAGAAGGTGGATTCTGTGTAAAACTGAGTAGTTGTATGTATAGTTTTTGTGTTTTCTTTATATTTTTCCTTTGGAGGAAGTGTTAAAGTAATGTTTTGAAAGTAAAAATATAAGAACTCTATGGACACAGCGCCACCTGGTAGCAGGGGCGCCGGAAGAAAATTTGTTAGGGGGGGGCCCTTACATTTTTTCAAGTAGAAATTAGAATACTTGAAAATTTTTACCTATTTTTAAATTAGTATAAATCAATAGGCTATGCAGAGTCACCGATGGAATAGAACATTATACTCCAAACGTGATTATATTGTGAGCTTTTAACATTTTCTAAAATGGATTTACACGATTTATGAAATTCCAGGGAGGGGCCCGGGCCCCCCCTTGCCCTTTAGTAGCGGCGCCCATGCCTGGTAGTAACAAAAATAATTAACCAAGTACTTGTCAAACTTGTATGTCGCAAGTGTGTATGTGCCTGTAAATCTACACTTTTTCATAGTTTAATAAAGATTATTAACATTTCTTAACATCTATGAATACTCCCAGTATGGACTGTTTATAGTGTTTATAGTCCAACGACCTCCCAATCCTCTCTACGACACAGAATAGGGCTGATTCTGTAGATCTTCCTGGGGCGTATGCATGTTGGTTAGGATGCAGCGGAAATTGTATTAGCGCCGTATATCCCTTATGTGTCTATCGCACAATCTTTCAGGTGTCAAGAGGAAAAGACATTAGACTGATTGGACGATATTCCTTGGGTGTCCGTATATAGATTCTCATTAGGCGAACATATATACTTTTTGCGCCGACAGTAATCAAGGACGGTGCATAAATTGTCAATGGCGAAATATAAGAATAAAGAACCGCATCTTCTTGGGAGCGCCCAAATATCGTCGAAAGAACCATGATGAAACCATTGCAATTCAAGGAAGCGTTTTATTTGGAAGGTGCGCTCATCTAATTAATTCACTTATGACATAATTAGGAAAAAAAATTGCAATGTTTGTTAGCGACAAATTATGCAACTTAATCTTTTTCATCTATTTGGAAAGAAAAATAATTTCACCAAACTGACCTCTTTGCATTATTAGAAAAATTGAGGTTCACCTTCCTAACAATAATAATAAAGACGTAAAAAAGTATACTTATTGTAACAATAAAGACGAAAGAGGTAAGTTTAAGCGATTTCCCATGCCTGAAATGGTTAATGTTATGTAAATTGCATTCTTTTACTAATCAGCATGCATTTCTAACGCCCCGTCATCACACACAGATTGTTAATTGCGTATTCGAGTTTTAAAGTAAATCCTGTAAACGATGTAATCCTACTTTCTAATTATTGTAACGTAATTCTCTTTTTTTGTAAATCAGTCACGAGCGATTGCCGTGATTGGAATGATAATTACTAGGTATCTTTTGCTTCTTCGAAAATGAAGTGGTAATTCCGTATTGTAAAGAAGAT
This sequence comes from Pyrocoelia pectoralis, assembly GCA_036250285.1. NCBI lineage: Eukaryota > Metazoa > Arthropoda > Insecta > Coleoptera > Lampyridae > Pyrocoelia > Pyrocoelia pectoralis. Next base: position 17,953,327 of record CM070081.1, read on the forward strand.
TTCCAATCGTTCATGTAAGATTAGAAATTGCTTTAAAGGAAATTCACATGGAATGTTTAAGAAAAAAAAAGATATCCTTGATCTTGACACGTCGGTCATTTACAGTACCTGACATAAAGCAAGAGTGAAAGTTTTGTTTTCCTTTCTACGGTCGCTTTATACGGGAAACAAATTTATACTGCCACCAGCATCAATTTGGCTCGTTTTTGCAATTGAGTGAAAGTTTCGAATTCCAAACGGGCGCATCTTTTAAAGCGAACGATTATTTTGTGCACGTACAAAGTAAACTGGGTCATAGTTTCTTATACAATATATTTTGACTTACATTATAACATCAACAATGTATATTTAGGTACAACAATATCGATATTTTGGTATATGTACAAGGTGGAGGAAAAGATCTTATTTACAGAAAGTGTTTACAAATTAAGACTACGGGGTTATCGCCATCCCTCATCGTGATGATCGTGATGATCATGATGGTGGACGGTAACCCAATACTTTTGCCAAACAGGTTTCCAAACCTTCTTCCATGCTGGTACTTGATGCTCCGTCCAAACAGGCACGGAGATTTGTTTCCACTCGTCCTTCCAGATCTGCTTCTTCTCCGTAATCCACACCTGCTTTTTCTCCGTTCTCCAAATTTGTACCTTTTCCTGTTTCCAAATTAGCTCCTTTTTCGGTATCCAAATTTGTTTCTTCTCCGTTCGCCACTCCTGCACTTTCTTCGGAATCCAAATCTCCTTTTTATGCGTTTTCCAAATTTGTTTCTTTTCCACCCTCCAAATTTGTTGTTTTTCCGTCCTCCATATTTCTTTCCAAACCGGAATCCATTCCAACTTCTTTTCCGGAACCCAAATTTGTTTCTTTTCCGTACGCCAAATCTTCTTCCATTCCGGTTTCCAAATTAACTTTTTCTTCCAGATATCGTGAGCCGTATACTCATTGCCGTGATGATCTTTACCCAAATAATGATCGCCGTGAATACCCTCTTTCACCCAAACGGGAACCCAAATTTTTTTCCAGTCGGGAACCTGATATTCCTTCCATATAGGTACTTGAATTTCCTTCCAAACTGGTTTCCATATCTTTTTCTTGTCGGGTACTTGAATTTCTTTCCAATCTGGTACTTTATGCTCAATCCATTCTGGTACTTGAATTTCTTTCCACGCCGGTACTTGAATTTCTTTCCAAAATGGTACTTGAATTTCTTTCCATGCCGGAACTTGTATTTCCTTCCATATTGGTTTCGAGATCACTTTCCAATCAGGCACTTGATGCTCTTTCCATATTGGCACTTGTATTTCTTTCCAAATCGGTACTTGAATCTTCTTCCAATCCGATTTCCAAATAAGTTTCTTTTGCGTCTGCCATACTTTAACCCATTCCGGTTTCCAAAGTAATTTTTTAGTCCAGTATCCTTTAGGTTCTTGATGAAATGATCGTTTAACGCGTGTTATACTTGTAGATTTCGTATAAGATGGTAAAGCAACGCATCCGATTAGTACCTAAAATTTAAATATTAGTAAGGGCGCGAGACACTAATCACACACTAACCAAAATTGTAATCCACCGCATTATTTTAGCTGCCCCACGGGGGGTTCCTATAGCCACACCGTCAACGTCGGTATACTACGCTGACGCGTTGTACTCGCTGTTTTATACCCTGCTATCATTTGTGGATGTCTTTGACTTTCCCCCATTGTTAGATATGAGATATGAAGATTTATTAACGGATGGGTTTTAACTTTCTTACACATCTACCGCGAAGTGGGGCAATTTGGCAAGTGTTATTTTTTACGATTTTCGCGTACCCAACTGGTTTTGAAAATTATAGTCAAATTACGTAAATTTAAGTGCCGTAAAAATGCGCCAACCTAAAAAAAAATTAGGGAAGTGAAAGGGATAAAATGTGCACGCATTTAATAACAGAAATGTGGGTACGTTTTCCGTACATTATTCCGGTATCCGCACCTTCAGTCTATATTTTTACGTAATTTAAAATCAACACATTTCTCTTCGGGTACCCACAATGTAAAGGGGGTGCAACCGAGCTTGTAGAAATCGAAAATGAGGTGCCTACATTATCTTAAAATCCAAGGTAAATGCATTATATGCAAAATTAGCGGCCGTCAAAAAATTCATTATAATTTTAATAAATTAAGATTGTGTAATTTTCGTGTTAATTAATTAATAGATACACTTATCTTAAGCTAAAAATGTGGTTTTAAGCATAAATTTGGTGGGCGATCGACACCTAATATTTGATTCATAACATTTTTAAGATTGTACATCTTCGCGGGAAAGTGAGATGTTGAACTTCATTCATTTGTCAAGATGAAGTGAAGGTTATAATTTACCTTGTTTTTTTTTTAATCTGCGAAGTAATAAATTTCTATTGTAAACGCAACTCATTAATAATTATAAAACATGATGAAATTTGTTAATTAGGATTCTTTGTGTGGTTTATGAATTTAATTTTGTGTTTCAATTATTCGCAAATCAAGCAGATTTTCTGATGGTGGAAGTTTTCTCCTAAAGTGTAACGAAATTTTTTTGCTGGATTTGGCACGCGGAACAATTCAATTTCTTCCACATTTAGCACAAATTAGATCATGTAAAAGAGCAAAATGGTTTACAAACTTAATGGAAGTGGAACCATCGAAGCATTTCGGGTACCCACCTACTTGTGCCATTTGACCTAAAGATTTTTGTGTAGGTACTTATAACCCGATGGACGAGATAAAGTCGAGGTATTCGTTTTTGATCTATTTACAGTTGACAAGTGACCCCCCCCCCCTGGACATCTGTGGGGGAGGCGGTTGAAGATTGATCGAAAGTGGTGGAACCAACAAAGTCATAACGGAAGTTCAAAACAATCTATTGAAACATGTTAAATGTTAAGAAATTATGCAATTCATGAATAATTCCGAAACACACGCCCAAACAATTGTTGGTTCAATTTTTTTTGTCGACGTCTCTTTATTTTTTTTTAATATTTACATGTTCAACAAACAATTTCTTATTCTTTAACTTTAACTCACTTCCCTTTGCCCACTTAACCTTTTTCTTATAATTCTCCATTTTCTTTCTCTTACATCCTCCAACCATTCCCCCCTTCGTTAATATCGCTCTCCTACATCTTCCCTCTTCCCTTTAGCTCCTCACATTTCCTGAGCAACCAGTCTGCATACAGTTTCCAGGATACTATCGCACCCAGTCCGTTAGGAATTATGGTAACTCAACAACTTCTCCCTTTCCCTCCCTTATCATTTACGTATGTTTTTAGAACTAGAAAAGGAAGCCGAAAACTTCAACAGGTCTACCCAAAAAATAGCTTGGAACAACTACCCCATGGAAATCAGCGAACTGGACAAAGAAGAAAGACGGCTTAGAAAGAAATGGCAGCAGACACGTCACCCAGCCGATGAAACTATTCTCAACAATAAAACTCATCAACTAAAGAGGGAAACCAAAAAACTAAAAGAAGCTTATCTGGAAAGCCTTACGACTGACAGGGTTACTGCTGTATAGAATAGCAAACAGAAAGCCGATCATTTTGCAAATCATTTAGCAGAAATATTCAAGCCACACGACATTCATTCTGATATAGATGTAAACGAAACACTAGCCTTGGAAGAAGAAAATATTCCACTAACTACTCCAAGAGAAGAATAATCTACACAATCTACAGCACAACACCAAAGATATACGCCAGAATAATGGAAAAATAATGAGAGGGATCCTAGAGCAAAGAGGATAGAGAGGTCCATTTACGTTTTTACAGATTAAAAAAAAACTTTCGACAGGCTGAACAGAGAAGTTACCCTCTGTAGGTCTACCCGTGGTGCGCAATCCAGGATTTTAGTAGATAGTAGTACAATCCCAATAACTATAAAAATTTTGGTATCGAATTGAAGAAAATTAATGAATGAGTTCACGGAGGTACATACAGACGAAAATAGGAACTTATAGTATAGGATAGTCCCAGATGAAGGTATAATGGACACAAGGAGACAAATGGCGTTTTTGACAGTAAAGTACGCCGACGATATAGTGTTGGAGAAAACGAAGACCATAACAATCAAATCAAAAGAAGAAGCACTAAATAAACCTGAACGGTACAATACTCGATCGAGACACAGCTTTAGCATAGAGCTAATCTAAGAAATTCAGACTGTTTAACAGTATCAAGAGTTCTTTTTTTAACAAAAAAGAAATACATAATCAAACTAAGGCACGAATTTTCAAAAAAGTAGCAATCCCATACGGATCTGAAGCATGGCACAGAATTAAAAGGGAAAAATTCAAAGCGATGAAATGAGAATCCTTAGGAAAATGGAGGGAAAAACGAGATTAGAGGCGCTGCTCTCAAAGAGACGGAACCAGTATAAATCAAGATAGAGCAAGTACAATTAAGATGACTAAGACATGTTATGAAAATAGAGGCCCAGCAAACACACATACAGGGTGGCCCAACGAAAAGGTAACAGACGGGTTTCTGGCCAGAGGAAATTTTTTTTTGGGAAACGCAAAAACACGTCAATTTTTATATCAAGGGGGACAACTTTCGCCGTGATTTTCAACCTGAAGTGATTTCATCCCTTAGCGCTGTGAGAACAACCCCTAAAATTTAAACAGGGATGATGGGGTAAGTGATACGTCATTTGAAAGGTCTTTCTTTTCTGATTTCAGTGCACTAGTTTTTTTTATATTTTTTTTATTTTAACCAAAGAAATTGAAGTTCCAAAATGGAAAATGAGGAAAGAGATTGAGGCATTTAAAAACTCAAAAACAAAAAGCTCAGACAGATCAATTGTTTTTTTCTTGGAGAAGCTAGGTACTTTTACTGATATTTGACAACATTGTTTCACCCCTTGGGTGCAGGGTAAACAACCCTTAAATTTTTAAATAAAGACTAGGGTTAATTTTTTTTTGTGCTAATTAATAAAACCAGTTTATGCAAATTCAACCCTTATTTTAATAAGTTTTCGAAGTGTCTGCCTTCAGCTTCCATGTAATAATACAGATTTTGATTAACTCGTTCCTCCTGATCTCACCCCATTAGATTTTTTTATGGGGTCATGTAAAGAGTAAAGTTTTTTCCACTGGTCCGGAATCTTTGGAGGAGTTACGTGACCGTATAGTACATGAATGCCGCCTGATCACTCCTGAAATGTTGCAAAATGTACGGGAACGATTTAATGAAAATTTGTACTATTGCATGGAGCTGAAGGCAGGCACTTCGAACATTTATTAAAATAAGGGTTGAATTTGCATAAACTGGTTTTATTAATTAGCATAAGAAAAAATTAACCCTTGTTTTTATTTAAAAATTTAAGGGTTGTTTACCCTGTACCCAAGGGGTGAAACAATATTGTCAAATATCAGTAAAAGTACCTAGCTTCTCTAAGAAAAAAACAATTGACCTGTCTGAGCTTTTTTGAGTTTTTAAATGCCTCAATCTCTTTCCTCATTTCCCATTTTGGAACTCCAATTTTTTTGGTTAAAAATAAAAAAAAATAAAAAAAACTAGTGCACTGAAATCAGAAAAGAAAGACCTTTCAAATGATGTATCACTTGCCCCATCATCCCTATTTAAATTTTAGGGGTTGTTCTCACAGCGCTAAGGGATGAAATCACTTCAGGTTGAAAATCATGGCGAAAGTTGTCCCCCTTGATATAAAAATTGACGTGTTTTTGCGTTTCCCAAAAAAAAATTCCCTCTGGCCAGAAACCCGTCTGTTACCTTTTCGTTGGGCCACCCTGTATAATAAAACGTTTGTCTTAGCTAAATTTAGTATATTCTTATTTATCTCAACTATTTTGATGTTAACAGTCAATTTGATCCACCGCGATCGCGTTCGGTCTCAAAATATTTCCCTTAATTTACAATGAGTCACACTCGAGCTCTCGTGGTACAAACTGTAACACCGCTTTTAAGAATTAGAAATTGGAGTTACGTGACCTATTTGATGAGTTGTTACATGCTTAACATGACTTCTTGAGTCACTCGATAAGCCAGATGCTGAACTATGAAGGCTCATATTTCTGGAAATACACTTGGTGTGGTGTTCATACTTATTTTCAAGGTTGTCTGTTTTCAGATCAATTTAACTGCGCAGTTATTTTTGCGCAGTTAAATTTGCGCAGTTAAATTTGTGCAGTTATTTTTGCGCAGTAAAATTTGCGCAGTTATTTTTGCGCAGTTAAATTTGCGCAGTTATATTTGCGCACATAAATTACATTTAAAAATAACTGCGCAAATTTAACTGCGCAAAAATAACTGCGCAAAAATAACTGCGCAAATTGAACTGCGCAAATTTAACTGCGCAAATTTGCGCAGTTATTTTTGGGCAGTTATTTTTGCGCAGTTAAATTTGCGCCGTTATTATTGCGCAGTTAAATTTGCGCCGTTATTTTTGCGCGGTTAAATTTGCGCAAGTTATTTTTGCGCAGTTAAATTTGCGCAGTTATTTCTGCGCAGTTATATTTGCGCAGTTAAATTTGCGCAGTTAAATTTGTGCGGTTATTTTTGCGCAAATTTAAGGGCGCAAATTTAACTGCGCAAAAATAACGGCGCAAAAGTAATTGCGCAAATATAACTGCGCAAAAATAACTGCACAAATTGAACTGCGCAAATTTAACTGCGCAAATATAACTGCGCAAAAATAACTGCGCAAAAATAACTGCGCAAATTTAACTGCACAAATTTAACTGCGCAAATATAACTGCGCAAATTTAACTGCGCAAAATAACTGCGCAAATTTTACTGCGCAAAATAACTGCGCAAATTTTACTGCGCAAATATACCTGCGCAAAAATAACTGCGCAAATATAACTGCGCAAATTTAACTGCGCAAATATAACTGCGTAAAAATAACTTCGCAAATTTAACTGCGCAAAAATAACGGCGCAAATTTAACTGCGCAAATTTAACTGCGCAAATATAACTGCGCAAAAATAACTGCGCAAAAATAACTGCGCAAATTTAACTGCGCAAAAATAACTGCGCAAATTTAACTGCGCAAAAATAACGGCGCAAATTTAACTGCGCAAAAATAACTGCGCAAATTTAACTGCGCAAAATAACTGCGCAAATTTAACTGCGCAAATATAACTGCGCAAAAATAACTGCGCAAATTTAACTGCGCAAAAATAACTGCGCACATTTAACAGCGCAAATTTAACTGCGCGAAAATAACTGCTCAAATATAACTACGCAAAAATAACTGCGCAAATATACCTACGCAAAAATAACTGCGCAAAACTAACTGCGCAAAAATAACTGCTCAAATATAACTGCGCAAAAATAACTGTGCAAATATAACTGCGCAAATTTAACTGCGCAAAAATAACTGCGCAAAAAAAACTGCGCAAATATACCTACGCAAAAATAACGGCGCAAAAATAACGGCGCAAATTTAACTGCGCAAAAATAACTGCGCAAATTTAACTGTGCAAAAATAACTGCGCAAATTTAACTGCGCAAAAATAACTGCGCAAATTTAACTGCGCAAAAATAACGGCGCAAATTTAACTGCGCAAAAATAACTGCGCAAATTTAACTGCGCAAAAATAACGGCGCAAATTTAACTGCGCAAAAATAACTGCGCAAATTTAACTGCGCAAATTTAACTGCGCAAATTTAACTGCGCAAAAATAATGGCGCAAATTTAACTGCACAAAAATAACGGCGCAAAAATAATTGCGCAAATATAACTGCGCAAAAATAACTGCGCAAAAATAACTGCACAAATTGAACTGCGCAAATTTAACTGCGCAAAAATAACTGCGCAAAAATAACTGCGCAAATTGAACTGCGCAAATTTAACTGCGCAAATATAACTATATAACTATATAATACAGATTTTGATTAACTCGTTCCTCCTGATCTCACCCCATTAGATTTTTTTATGGGGTCATGTAAAGAGTAAAGTTTTTTCCACTGGTCCGGAATCTTTGGAGGAGTTACGTGACCGTATATTACATGAATGCCGCCTGATCACTCCTGAAATGTTGCAAAATGTACGGGAACGATTTAATGAAAATTTGTACTATTGCATGGAGCTTCGAACATTTATTAAAATAAGGGTTGAATTTGCATAAACTGGTTGTATTAATTAGCATAAGAAAAAATTAACCCTTGTTTTTATTTAAGAATTTAAGGGTTGTTTACCCTGTACCCAAGGGGTGAAACAATATTGTCAAATATCAGTAAAAGTACCTAGCTTCTCTAAGAAAAAAACAATTGACCTGTCTGAGCTTTTTTGAGTTTTTAAATGCCTCAATCTCTTTCCTCATTTTCCATTTTGGAACTTCAATTTTTTTGGTTAAAAATAAAAAAAATAAAAAAAACTAGTGCACTGAAATCAGAAAAGAAAGACCTTTCAAATGACGTATCACTTGCCCCATCATCCCTATTTAAATTTTAGGGGTTGTTCTCACAGCGCTAAGGGATGAAATCACTTCAGGTTGAAAATTATGGCGAAAGTTGTCCCCCTTGATATATAAATTTGACGTGTTTTTGCGTTTCCCAAAAAAAAATTCCCTCTGGCCAGAAACCCGTCTGTTACCTTTTCCTTGGGCCACCCTGTATAAAATATACATACAACATATGTAAATTGAAGTAAATACCCCTACATATGCTTTTTTATATATCAAGTATGTAAGTATTCTTTAATAAGTTATATAAACCGTATGTCACGCAATTACGTATATTTTACATAATAGTATAGAAACTTACGGATATTCTGTATACATAAATTCATATAATATATACATATAGATAATTACATATCACTCATGAAATTCATGTGCTGTCATATTTACATGATTAGATTTATGTACGTGGTATGTAAAATATTATTTATGTAATATTACCTACTCATTTTTTATGTATGCCTTCTGTAAATATAATTAGAAATTATGATTGCATAATTATAATGTATGATCGAAAATAAAGTCCGTATCGACTAAAATGCGTCTAATTTATATAGAAGATAAATAATATAAAATAAATTAAATCCTGGTCATTTTTGACATAAAGTTAAAGATAGGTATAATTATTGAATAAGACTTCACTCAACAGTATAATCAAACAAAATTTATACTAATAACGCGAAACAGCGCAAAGTTACGAAGTACGATATAAAAAAAGGGATGTTACAGATTAGCGCAGTGGTACAATGTCGGATTTCAGAATTTGCAACGCCCACCCGCAAACTTTCGAATCCGGTTAAGGGACACTTTTCAAGCAAGTATATCATAATAAACTGTCGGCTTTCAGTTCAGGTGAAAACGGGTTCGTGCAAGAATTAAGTTAAATATAATTAAAAGTACAGTTGCACGTAAAATGTAGTTTTTCCATTTTTTGTATGGAACTGCTTAAATAATTTTTTACATTGATAATAATTACATTATGCTCGAGCAGCTGCCATTTTGGCCATCGCAACGCTTTTACAACTAATATTTTTTATGTAAATATTATATAAAATATACATAAAACGTATATAAATTCATGTAGAAGAATTTAGATCTAATAGACATATATATTATTTAGAAAATTGCTGACATTCTGACATTAAATATCTCTTATTTTTCTTCCAGTTTTATATAAATCTAAAAAGCTCTTACAAAATTTATATGTATTTTATATATAAATGCGTTTGCTGAGGGAGAATAAGATAAGTAGACTGGAAAAGGGAAGACCACGAGAAGCGACAGAATGGAGAGAGATCAAGTGGAATGAGATCCGTAGACGATCACTGGATAGAAAAGCATAGAGGAAAGCAATGAAGAGAAAGGTGGGACTGTAGCTCAACTGCAGACAGCCTGTCACTCGCAAGGGTGAAAAGGAGTTAGAGTGAAGTAAGTAGGTAAGTTCCTTCAATCGGAATGTTGAAGAAACATTAATCGTAGAAAGTTTTGGTAGAAAAACAAAAAATGTTGACTATACAACAGTTTAATCATATAAATGTTTCATGTCATAACTCACACAACCCATGCGTAATGTAAGATATTTATATGAAACAATATTGTTGTTTAACGGTTTTCAACCAACTTCAAAAAGTTGGTTACTAAATTCGTCCGGATGTCTGTGTGTTTGTGTGTCTGTGCGTTCGTCGATGTTACAAGGTTTAAAAAGCTGGAAATGGTGTCATCTTATAGGAAATTCTTCACTGATTCCAAATCGCTGGTAAATTTTTTGATCGGATCACCCGTTCGCCGTCGGAACGCCATTAAAGTCAAAATATACACCCTTTAATATCTCGAGAACGACAAGTCCAATTACAAAAAGAAAAAATACGTTTCCTTTATTTGTTATGCCATAATTATTTACAGATTTGAACTTGGTTGAAATTAAAATTCTATAAGAATTTGCGCCTTTTGATACTTGTTTAATATGTACTGATTCGTTAATTCTGTGAGAAATGATTATTTAATATTTATGCTTCTTATGTAACTGCTATAAAATATTTGTAGTAGAGTTTGCTAGATTACGCGTAGATGCTGTTTAAGTACATGTACAGTATACAGTATACCTATATGATTTTCATTCAAACGAATGAATGAATCTTGCGACTATACGTATACGTATTATTTTTAATTTCTAGCAAGTTGCAGCAGTTGCTGTAAATCTGCTTTAGTAGAGAATTTGGATAACTTTCTTCTTCTTTTGCGATATTAACAGAGTTTATTGCCTATAATTAACCTTCTTAGTTGTAATTTCCATTATAACGTAATTGTAAGGAAACAAACACATATTCACATCTTATAAAATGAATATGTATTTCATTTCATATAATTATATGATACGAACACACTAACACACATCACGTAGGTATTTAGTATTCATATTTTAAATTAAGTAACAGATATTTTTTAGTGTCTTTTTATGTTTTAACTTTAGTTCCTGACTAGATCTCTTTGCGATAATGTGATGCACTTTTATAAAACAATGCGTTGGGGAAGTAGAATATGTGGAAACTACTACAATGGTGTTGTTAAATACCACCCAAGTACCCACTTTTACTTCATTTCGAACCTTATAGTACTCATTTTCGAATTCAATTGGGTCGATAAAAGCAGAGCCATAAATTTGATCAGTAGAATACACAATTTCTTTCGTATCTCTGAAGACGGGGAAATAACTTCGAATTCACAAGGACCTACGGAAACGTTTGGCCTAGGTGACGTCAGTGACGCATTTGCGCTGCTAGCTTGGCGCAGATGATGTGCCAACAAGGTGGCTTGGAGCCGAGGTAGTTTCGATATATTTTGGAGCAAAAGCCTTTTGGAGCTCAAAAAAACAAGGAATAGGCCTTCGGGGACTTTTGAAATGACTGGTATGTGTTTTAAAATAATACGATGCATTGGGATAATTCTTGTAACCACCCTTGGGCTCTATTTTTTCTAGTGGTGGTAAATATTCGAATATAGAACTATTCGAATTCGAATAACAGTCAGGAAAAAATTTTATTTGTCTTATTCGCTTCATTCGTATCTTTCGTTTCATCGCTTCATTCGTTTCATTCGTTTCATTGGATTCATTCCTTTCATTCGTGTCATTCTTTTCATTCGATTCGTTCGTTTCATTCGTTTTATTCGTTTCTTTCGTCTCATTCGTTTCATTCGTTACATTCGTTTCATTCGTTTCTTTCGTATCTTTCGTTTCATTGTTTCATTCGATTCATGGTATTATTAAGTATTCGAATAATTCCCGAAAATGTGCCATTGTCCCATCTGGATGCCGCCAATCAATCTCTTTCCTTTACAAGATTTTGGCCAGTTCTATTGGGTTTCCTCTTCCTATTCACTCCAGACCTCCATACAACTACAGTCTTTCTGTCGTTATATGCCCGAACATCTCTTCTAGAGCCGAATTCAATTACATTTGTTCCTGCACAACTCAGTTGATAATACAATCTCTCCTTCCCCTGCCTTTTAAAGATATAGTATTTCTTACGATTGTATCCTACTCATATCAATCCCTGTCACTCATTTTCCGTGCCTCATTACATGTTATGGCAGTACTTATCCCATTTTTCTGTATAAAGGCTTTATTATATCGCCCCTTTGCAAAATATTCAATAGGGAGTTTAACATCCCTTCCTCCTGCTGTAATGGGACCTTTTGGGCTACTCTTTGTGTTCTTATTCCTTTCCTGGTAACCGTGCACATAGTTTTAATGGCTCTTGCCAGTACTTTATCCTCTTTTCCGTAAAATTTGCCTGTGCTTTTTCTATGTGCCTTATCAAAACCTCAGTTAAGTCTATAAAGCCAATCGATGTTTCTCCCATCTGACTGTATCGTCTTTCCAGTATATTTTACCAATTGTTACTTCTTTAATCGCGTTGTCCTATTTTTTACCCAGCTTTATCTCTCCATTTCTGTGGATTCACACAAACATTCCCTCGATCTTGGAATGATCTGTATACTGGCTGTCCTCAATAACTTAATCCCACCATTTCTGTCTTTTCCTATTTTCTTCAACACTCTGTAGAGTAACTTTGCATTTCCCTAACCTTTCTCTTCCATTATTCTTCCGAAGTCTTTCCATAATTTTCGCTTTGCATCATTGATCTTATCTTTTTTTGTCTTCCTTCTATTTTCGTTCTGCTGTTAGGCTTTCGGAAGTTCTTTCTTCCTTTTAACGTGAGCTTTTATTTCTTGGTTCCACTATGCAGTACATTTTTTGGTAAGTTGCGTACCTTTACCGCACGACTCTTCTGATGATCCTCTTTTTTGTTTTCTTCCAGATGGATCGTCTGATTCCATTCCCCATAATACGCTACTTTACTTTTATTTCACGTTGGTGCAGATTCTGCTGTAAAGTGGTCATACAGATTATAATTATTCCGATGGTAATAATAATAATAATTATAATATATTGTAAATATTCGAATACTTATTACAATTTTGACAAATATATTGTAGACGGTGGATTTCTTAAGCAAATCAGATTTCGCGAAGGAACGAGGAATTCAGGGGAATCGATCTTTTAACGCATCAGATCAAAGAGGAGTGGCATTTCCATTTTTATTCGGCGATGCATAAAAGGAGCAGTAGAGATCCAACGTTCGTAACGTGAGGTTGTATAGTAGAACCTCAACTGAAAGTTAATACCTTGACTTTTGAATGAGGAATTTAAATAGTTAATATTCGGAAGTTCTGAAATCGTAAGGAACGATCGATAATTGTAGGAAACTAAACGACATGAATCTATTTTTGTTTTTTTCCAAGGTTGCTAAGATTTGAGATGGCGTGTTAACAAGATTTCGTCTCGGAGCGATAATTAACTCAGTTTCTGGTAGAAACTTTTTAGCGCTACTTTATCACGGTAGACCCGACGCCGTAGAATGTGTAAGTTGTGATGTAACGCACCTGGCGGCTTTGAATTTAAAAGTTTCCCGCTATAAATTTGTCCGATTTGTAAACGGGACGTGTTAACTTGGTTCCTGGCAGTTAAGAAAGATATGTTTGTAAGTGATATCGCTATTATCGCCAGTATTACTTTTGGTATTTTTGTAATTACTTGGTTGTCCCAAATTTTCAATTGGTAGGGTTTAATCACGTTGCGCAATGTTATGTTACTTAGGTTAAGTAAATAATTGTCACCTTTTGGTATGTGTGTGTGTTGAGGGTTAGTGCGAGGTGTTCAGTAGAATTAGTAGAACTTAGGGTATGCAGCAGATTTTTGCGTGGGTGGTTAGTTACATGGAAGATTTTAATGCGTATCATGTTGTTCTATTTATAACGTGTAGAATTCATACATGGTAGCAACTTGTACGCGATTGACGTCATAGTTTTTATTATGGAGGCATAATATGTTTTCTATAATGTTAGTTGTAGGAATTCTGTCACCACTTTATCTTTTAAAACATCGGATATCTTTACATTTTACATCCCTTAAATTCTTATGAAATTAAATACTGTATAATGTGGTGCGTCCTAAAAGCAATAGGTACTCCCCAGCAAACACATTTATATATAAAATACATATAAATTATGTAAGAGCTTTTTAGATTTATATAAAACTGGAAGAAAAATAAAAGATATTTAATGTCAGGATGTCAGCAATTTTCAAAATAATATATATGTCTATAAGATGTAAATTCTTCTATATCTGTAGTACATGAATTTATATACGTTTTATGTATATTTTATGTAATATTTACATAAAAAATATTAGCTGTAAAAGCGTTGCTATGACCAAATGGCAGCTACTCGAGCATAATGTAATTATTACCAATGTAAAAAAATATTTAGCAGTTTCATACAAAAAAATGGAAAAACTACATTTTTACGTGCAACTGTACTTTTAATTAACTTAATTCTTGCACGAACCCGTTTTTACCTGAACTGAAAGCCGACAGTTTATTATGATATTATATACTTGCTTGAAAAGTTTCCCTTAACCGGATTCGAACCTTTGCGGGTGGGTATTGCAAATTTCGGAATCCGACCTGCGTTTTCTTCCTATCCGACATTGTACCACTGCGCTAATCTGAAACATTCCTTTTTTTTTTCGTTCTTCCTAACTTTGCGCTGTTTCGCGAGTTTAAATTATGTTTGAATATATCGTTGAGTGAAGTCTTATTCAATGATTATACCTAACTTTATGTTAAAAATGACCAGGATTTAATTTGTTTTATATTATTTATTTTCTATATAAATTAGAAGCATTTTAGTCGATACGGATCTAATATTAAAGGTACGTGAACTACAATTTTTGGCGTCATAGAAAACCCGCGCGTGCGATTAATTATGCGGCGCAAATAGAAACAGATTTTTATGTTCGACAATATAATATACAAATGATAATTTATAATTATATTTACAGAAGGCATACCTACATAAAAAATATGTAATACTTCATACATATATGAGTTTACATATAACGTACATAAATCTAATCATATAAATATGGCAGCACATAAATTTCATGGGTAATATGTAATTATCTATATGTATACATTATATGAATTTCTGTATACAGAATATCCATAAGTTTCTATACTATTATGTAAAATATACGTAATCTGTGACATACAGTTTATATAACTTTATTAAAGAACACTTACATACTTGATATATAAAAAGCATATGTAGGGGTATTTACTTCAATCTTATATATGTTGTATGTATATTTTATATGTGTGTTTGCTGGGTCTTATGTGCCTGAAAACTATAACTACTGTGGGTATGGTTTCTCCAAGCCAAAGGCTGGCACCCTCTGACGATGATCGCTCAAGTTAAGAAAAATGTAGGGTAAGATATAATGTAATTGAATACATACCCTGGAGGATTTTCTGTGGCTCTTTTTCCCTACCTGTAATCAACGAAGACCCAGACCTAATCACAAATTTTGTGGAGGTTAAGGTAATCATTGTTTGCATTTAACATTGGTCGGTGGTTTCTCTACCCCTACTTGGTTTGGGAGGGCAAACCTTGTTTGAAGTGAGTGAAAATAAACGATGGAAGGACTGTGTCTTACTCTTGAGGTTCGAAAATGACAACCTTGGAATTTTATAAGACAGAGTATCAATCGCAAGATGAAAGTATTACCATAGCTAAGTACCAGGATATTCCAAAAGGTAAATCCGTATATCACAATAATTTAAAAACAAAACGTAATGAAATATCTATGGTGATACTAATCAAACTGGCCATCCAAAAATATAAAAACACGTTAAATATTCTATTTATAACAAGAAAGTTGATCGCAACATCCTGTATAACTAAATGTTGCATAAATTAAAAAAAAAACTGTTATTAATTTGGAAAATGATAAATCTTTTTTAAATAAAATGTTTTCATATATAAATACAATTAGATCAACAATGAAGTAGCCTATAGGGTCAAATGTTCTTAAAAGGAATTATTTTAGACTAATTTGAAGGGGACAAGGTGTTAGGGTACATAAGATACAAAATATGCGTTTTCACACCGGTACGGCACAAAAGGTTCCAGAATCTCTCTAAAATACCATCGTTTTGCAATTTTTTGTTATTTTTTTAATTATTTATTATACATATATATTTTTTTATATTATATATTATTTAACCTTCGGATGGCCAAGGTGGGGTCCAATCGGACCCCAGACCTATTTTTTGTGTCGTAGCTATTTTAGTAGCAAGAAAATCGGTTTGAGGTTGTTTCTAGCTGAATATTTATCATTTATACATACCCTCATATAACGATTTTGCGTCAAAATATTTTCGTTTTTTAGAAATTAATTAATTGTTGCTTGGGGTCCGCTTGGACCCCACCTTGGCCATCCATGTAACGAAATGTTTGTTTGTTTGTTTGTGTAAAGGTTTATTCAAATTTTCGCTATTCTTTTTAGTCTGATATATTTTGATGCTTATTATAAACAAATACTTCAATTTACAATGAACAACTAGATAAAATAGAGGCACAGGGCGAAAAAACCTTGGGGTCCGCTTGGACCCCACCTTGAGCATCCGTGTAACTAAAAATAGGTTGGCCATCCGAAGGTTAAGTATATTTATTTATTTTTTTTTAAATTATATATATATTATAATAATAATTATATTACACCATAATATTATATATTTGGTTATGAACCACTACCTGTACCCATAACTATATCTGATCAAGAATAACATGTGACCTCAAGGGTTTATTATAATCCAAAAAAGAAATGTGCAATAATACCTTTCCAAGGTCACTGTTATGCGGTAACCATAGTTTGCGTAACCTACGTTAGTGTTACGTATCATTAGCATCTTGCACATAAAATTTGTTTTTTTAATCTGTAAATCTTCATTAAATTTTCATTTACCTGTTGTACGACTAATTTCCATTAATATCCAAACATTAATGCATAATTTATCACCATCAGTTATAAATTTACAACTCTATTCATTGTGCATAACGTTATATAAAGAAGTAGTACTACTTTTTCGTCGTAATTTATTAAATAATTAGTCTAGTAAATATCAATAGGACGAACAAATTTAATGATAGTAAAAGCACCGAGCGAAAGTTAAAGTCAATAGGTCAGTACATTTTGAAGATGAGATCACGTATGTTCGAATTTAAGTTTTAAAAAAATATATATACGTAGCCCGGAAATATATGTTATTTAACTTTAGGTATAGGTGATTTTCGTGCAGGTGAATTGTAATTTCCGCACCATTTACACTGTGACTTGCATCTTTTTTTTTAGCACGATCCTACGTTAATTATGATTTAATTTAATGTCGTTAGCGAAAGTTGTTTTCTACGCTTCTGTATCATAAGGGAAGAGCTACCGCGAACTTATAATTTGAATGACCCTCGGCAATAATTAATCAACATTTTTTTTTTCGTAAGTTGGCAGCCCTTTGCTTAATTAACGACGTACTCAAAAAAGGGGGGTTCGTCTTATTAATAAAACAACTCGCAACCTCCACATTAACCAATTGGTTCCTTCTTCCTACCTTATTACCTTTAACCAATAGCTATTGGTATTACGAGTTGTTTTGTTACTTTGTGGTAAAGCAGCTGGTTGAGTAATACAATTCAATAGCGTGTCATGAGTTTTACAATCAACAAAATTATCGAATACCGGCCGGATGATGCAAATTATAAAACACTAAGAGGCACTAACAAAGCACTAAAGGCGTTAGTACTTTCAAACAGCAGAGGATGCGAGCACTTCACAAGCAAGATTGCATTTTTTAGATGAAAGCCAGTTGTGCTGATGTAAGCTATAAAGCATTAAGAGACACTAACGAAGCACTAACGATGTGTATAGTGCTTACAAAAATGCAGGACGTCAGACCTACACAAGCGGGAGGAGCGGCATTTTTTTAAAAACTGCTAGTCGTGCTAATACCAATTCTAAAGCACTAATAAACACTAACAATCGACTAACTATTTCCGTAGATACCAACGTTGGTGATGTTGTTGCAAGCACTAAAGCACAAGGGAGCACTATCCATCTGCTAAGTCTAGACGTTTGTGCCTTAATTGAATGCGCCAACTGCGCGATGTGAGTATTGTAGCGTGTGCCCTGACCGGCTATGCGTAGGTTATGGCCGACCGGATGACAGTCTTGTAGAGAAGAAGCTTGTTGTCGGGGCTGGTAAACATCGGAAAGAGTTTCGCGATGGCACTGTATGCTTTGGGGGTTCTGTGATGAATGTGTGCTTTCCAGGTAAGCTGCTGGTCCAAGAAGATGCCAAGGTACCCGGCCTCCCTCTCCCATGGTATCTGGTTGTATAATATGGCAAGGTTGTCAGCCGGTCGTTGCCTTCTTCGTGTGAAGAACATGGTCACGCTTTTAGCGGAATTGACGGTGATCTGCCAGTTTGCCCACCAGTCTTCAAACAAATGCATTTAGTGAAAGCTGTAGTTGATGAGTTATCATCGCCTCGCTACGACCGCTGACGATCACGGCCTTGTCGTTTACGTAGAGGTCCCTCGTTGATTCTTCGGCATGTCTGCCAAAAATGTGTTGTAGAGGAGCGGTGATAACACGAGGCCCAGGGGACGTGTGCATCCGACCTTTTCGGATCCGTTCTATGCGTTCGGAGTTTGAGGTGCCCTGTGCTAGAAGCAGAACATCTTCACGAATGGACACCTAGGGAGACATGATAATACAGGGTGATTACCGGGAAATGCATTAATACACGGAGAATATTGAGTGGTGGAAGTTGGCCACGGTGGCAATGTGGAGGGTAGAATTTGTAATTTCAGTTGTAGCCGTGATATGGAACCTTGAACATCGTATGTTTGTCTTGCGTCACTTTTACTTAAACGATGAATCAGTAACCCATGTAGCACCGTTTATTGGCGTTAACTTGGCGGAATATTGGCCTAATATAGACATATTGGGGCAATATTGGGTGAATATTTGTAATATTATACAAATATTGGAAATACAATATTTAGTGAATATAGGAACAATATTTGCAATATTTAGTAAATATTGCTATTTAATGTAAATTCCAATATTGTACACTCAATAATGTACCAATATTGAGTGTACAATATTACTAAATATTGAAAATCTATATTTAAGCAATATAGGATGAAGTGAGTATTTGGTCCTATTAAGATTTGATAAAGACTGGTTATTGGGTGCAATTAACGTGCAATTAAAACTTTGTTAATTGCACGTGTATGGTCTACACCCAATAACCAGTCCTTACCTTATTTAAGCAATATAACATACATATTTGTAATATTTAGTAAATATTGCTATTTAATGTAAATTCAAATATTGTACACATAATAATGTACCAAAATTCCTAAATAGTGAAAGTGCATATTTAAACAATAATTTAACATAAATATTTAAATATTTAGTAAATATTACTATACAATATAAAGTCAATATTTATTCAGCAATAACATAACAATACTGTGTTTTCAATGTTACTGGATATTTAAAATGATATATTTAGGCAACAGGAAAAAAATATTCACAAATAATAACGTTACGATGTTTTCTCAAAATCCGCCGAATGTTAGTTTTGGTCGATTTAGAGATATCATAATATAATATGCACGCCCTCCTTCATTTATTATAGTGTTCAACTTTAAATTCCAAAATTAATATAACTATCCGTAGCTCAATGGTAGAATGGCTGAACTTCTAACCGGGTGATCGATGGTTCCAGTCCTATACTTGAAGCAAATAAAGCTTTTTTCAGCATCACCGATCTCCTCCGAGTCTGCATGAAGTAAAGAGGGTTTCTGGGAAGGGTCACCGGACCACATGGAGCCGCTGGAGGTGCTGCGCAATGGGAAATGGTCCCTCGCAGCAGTAACCCCTTTTTGGCTGACCTTACAAAACAATAATGGGCCAATATTGTATAAATATTTTCCCCAATATTGAAAGAATATATTTTGGTTATATTTAGCCAATATGTAAAATTGTTCACATTTCAATGTTGGGACAATATTGTAAATTCATATTCTACCAATATATTTACAATGAAATGCCAATACTACACCAATATTAAATGCTACATGGGTAGCTCAGACACAACGAGGCTTTCGTATACATTTTAACATTGCGCGACATGATGCTATCCCTGATCGCAACACAATATTGTGTTGGATACACAATGTGAATACGACAGGATCGTTGTTGAAGAAGGAACACCCATGACCGACAAGGACAGTTAGTACCCCGGATAATGTCGATAGAGTACGGATTTCAACGGTACAAAGCCCTAACCATTCGATAAGAAAGCGGGCAGCAACTCTGAGACTTCGCCCGTCCACTATGAGAAAAATTTTAGTCATGGATCTTCAATTTCATCCATACAAGTTTGAAGTATGTCATCAATTTATTGAGATAAGAGATAAGAGACAGGGTATCAAATTAAAACCACGGAGCTGTAATCCTTATATGACCAAAGAGGCTCATTTTCATATGGACGGTGCTGTAAACAAACAGGAATTTCGATTTTGGTGTCCAGCAAATCCACGAATCATGAGTGAGATACCTCTTACACAGCTCACATGTAACTCTATGGTGGTTAGTGGTTAGTGAAGTGGAGATCATCGGTCCTTGTTTTTTTGAGGACAACAATGCCCAACGGTACGTGGAATTGGTGGAAACTTATTTCTTGCCTGAACTTCGTCGTCGCCGTATTGAAATCCGTGATCTATGGTTTCAGCAAGATGGAGCAACAGCCTACACTGCTCGGATTTCTATGGAAATTCTCAAACGAACGTTCCCTGGAAAAGTAATTTCTTGTTTTGTTGATGTCACTTGGGCCTCCCGTTCACCAGATCTTACAATTCCAAATTTTTTCCTATGGTGACATTTAAAATAACGAGTCCATATTTACAAGCCGCGCACTATATTGGAACTAAAAGAAGTTATTCGTCAAACAAACAACAGCATCCCTGGAGAAATGTTAGAAAATTCAATACGAAGCTTCAAGGAACGACTTCAAAGTTGTGCTCAAACGGAAGGAGACCATCTTATAGACGTAATTTTCAAACATTAAAGTTGAAGTTCAAGTGTGTTCAAATTTCAAACTTTATGCAACATATTGGTAATTATTTATAAGTACAAATATTGTTCATAACTGTACGGTGTACGAGTGCTTGTTATTTAAAAAGCATGCGTTTCCCGGTCATAACCCTTTACCAAATGGTGGACCGCGAGAATGTCGAAAAAAATAAGAAAAAGCAATTCTTCTTCTTGGCATTTCAACTGACGCATACGGTGTTGTTCGATGGATCATCCAAACTCCACGACTCCATCCCAGGGTTGCACGAAATAGTTTTAAAAATCATCCAAAATCTGTTTCCGCTCACTTCCACCATAAAATTAGAAGATTTGGTTGGTATCAAATGAAAGCTTATTTGATATTGAGTAATTTATGTAACAAGTATTTTTTGATATGCGCGCGCTATGGTACAAGTAGATTTTTGTGAAATGTTCAATGTTATTGAACATTTCCGCAGTTTTTACGCCTTTTCATGGTTCCAGGACTTCCAAGCCATGACATTTCAGGAAGTGCATATGGGAAGTTTTTTGATTAGTTGCTCAGGACAACTGTGCCAATTGTCAGCTTTACATTATCTAACAAATTCCGGGTTAAGGCATCGTTCTGCCTAAAATTCGTCGTTAGAAAACCATGACGGACTTAGGTTTTTGGTGGTGTTTGATGGTTGCCGAGGTACCATTAACTTTTACGAACCGGACCCGGTCATTTTTTGATATGCACGAGCTATGGTACAAGTAGACGTTTGTGAGATGTTCAATGTTCAATAATAAAATTTCCGCAGTTTTACACGCCTTTTCATGGTTCCAGGACTTCCAAGCCATCATATTCCAGGAAGTTCATAAATTCGTGGTTAGAAAACCATGACGGACTTAGGTTTTTGGCGGTGTTCGATGGTTGCTGAGGTACCATTAAATTTAGCGGACCGGCTCCGGTCATTTTGAAGATATTGTGCTGGGTGAAAAACGTCCCACCCGTGAAAAAAATTCGTTGCCGTCGCCTCTGAATCTGAAGTTGCCCACATCTTCGAAGTCGTACGGCGTCATTGTCGTCCGTGAGGACTTGTACTTTTAGTCGTTTGTAAGGTTTGATCCCCGGTTCCTGTTTAGCAATATTTCGCACGAATACAAACCTTTCGCATAGAGATCAGCTATAGTCTACTGAAGCACATTTCCATTGACAAAAATGCTCCAAAATAGTAAAAATTGTACGAATGAAAGCATTATCCACATATCGGATGATTTGGAAGAAATAGGTAAATGATAGTTCGCGCCCTAAGAGGGTATAAGGAAGATGGCGAAGAAGAAGAAGATATTCCTTTCTGGTTTCGGCAAAGTATCAACATTTTGACTTAGTAATAATTAACCTTTGGTTTTATTTTGACACAGTTAAACTGAAATTAGTCGAAAGACAATTTTCAGCCATTAAAATGTCGTCAATACCTCAATTACTAAAATTGGGAACAAAGTGCGTGTGTGTGTGTGTGTGTGTGCTGCGGGTAAACAATGTCAAATACCGCGATAACTTTTAATTTTGTACTCATCGCCACGGTTAATGTCACGCAACCACTTTCAATTTTATGCAGCAATATAATTGTACACGAATGTACCTACAATAAAATTGAAACCTATCCACTGCATTCCATTCCATGATGCACTGAAACTGCCAATAACGGTACTTTAAATCAAAAGTAAAGAAGCAAAAACGTTCAAGTTCACTTTCACCTTGTAAAGAAATGCCATGAATCTTGGTACGATAATTACAACGGGATTAAAACTGATATTTAAATCGCCGATGTCAATCATAACCACACATACCTAATTCAGATGCCTCGCATTTAAATTTTATTAGATACGTGTCGGGTACTACTTCCGGATTTTTGTGGTTGCATAATTTCTAATTTATATTCTAATCGTAGTAGTACTATATGTATGTGTATAATTTAATGGTTAATTCATATTTTGAAATTATACGCGTACTTTTTACTTTATTGATGATTTACTTTGTAGAAAACGTTAATTTACATAAACCTTTTTAGACACTTTCTTATCCATTTTATTGTATCATTTGATTAGCGTGCAATTATGACATATATTTTAATAGTTTAATTAAACTGTTTAAAGAATTTGTCGCCTTGCCTAGAAAGTACGTACGTCTAGGAAATGAATTTAATAAAAATTAGAAATGCATCCTCTTTGATGCATCTTCATTCTGTCGGAAGTGGTTTACATAATTCAAATCTTACACATGTATGGCTTGTCTCAATTTATATCGTCTTGAAACTTATCTCATAACAGGATTTATTTTCAAATCTGCATTGTTAGTAGATAAACACGTTGTAAATGCCCACTCAGGGTTGGGTTAGTTATGCGTCACCCAGTGCTATAACAATTCAAATTAATAATTACTAATTAGTATCAGTCGTTAAGAATCCTTGTTGTTGTAAGTATAATACCAGTAATTTGTATATCGTATAATTTAGTTTAAAACTCGTAATTTATTTAAAATAAAACGGATGCCTTGAAAAGAAATTGCTATATTAATATTTTTACCTTAGTCCGCCTCTGATGCCCTGTCATAAAATACCGAGAGGTCCCCTTTGTTATGTCAATGAGGTAGGCATTTACAACGTGTTTCTCTACTAACAATGCAGATTTGAAAATAAATCCTTTTACGAGATAAGTTTCAAGACGATATAAATTGAGACAAGCCATACCTATAATGTCATGACTTAAGGAGATGCAAAACAAGCCTTGTAATACCATTTCACCCGAATCATGGGAAATTGAGCCTTCAACGATCTTACATCAAATCTTCTGGTGATGGCTACTAAGAAGAATATCGAAACATCTTTGACAAAATCCCAAAATATTCAATAACAAAGTATATTCATCAAATTTGTTGTTATCCTCCAATTTTGGCAAATGTTTAATTGCGCTGTAACCGTGTTTACCTTACCTATTAAATGGTTGCTTCTTCGTGTACGTTTGGCTCAAATAGGGGCTCTGCGTCTTACAGAACGGAGTGGTAGCCCAACAGTGCTCCTAGTGTAAAGTTCGGGAACTCTTACCATAGCTCTTAATTCTTCAGAATTCATTTTAACTTTATTCCTCCTATAGGGAGGTAACCTACACAAAATAACATTACCCTGATGGGTCCCGGAAAGCGGAAATCCCAACAAGTGGAGGAGGTGGATGGAACTTGGGGGAAGCATGATCATCAATGATTTACAAAGTCGGTAGGATGACCAACGCCACGATTGACTGTAATAGTGACAACGTCGAGTGACGGTAGTGGGACACAACAGAGAAGTAAGGTATGGAAAACCAAATAGTAGTGCTGTATTTAGTGTGCGGGACGCTGTGAGAGTATCTCTGGCGGACACCCAAAGTGCTGTGTCGTCGACAAGGAGAGCGCTTGTGGTGTTTTGTGGTTGTGGCGTGTGGTACGTGTAGATGAAGTGGTGCGAAAGGTGAACCTCCGGCCAGTGGCATGATTGGCTGGGAACGATTATCTTCTACCTTAACTCTAACCGAGCGGTAGGAGAAAAGGAATTTGGTCATTAGGTGGAGTATTCCAATGGACCGTAGTTTGTGAATGAGACCCGTGTGCCAAACACGGTCAAATGTCTGCTCTCTAGCATGCACCTATCCGTGTTCAGCGCTTTGGTCACTTCGGAATGGAGTTTAAGGAGGGGGTCTTGGGTAGATCTTTGGGGTCTGAAACCAAATTGGGACGCAGGAAGTAGGTTGTTTCGGTGAAATCACGAAGGCGCTGGGCGATGATTTGCTCTAGACATTTAACCGATGCAATTCTAAAGGGAGATGGTGCGATAGAAGCTGGATTTGGTAGGATTTGCGTTAGGTTTAGGGACCATTATTGTGGTGGCGGTTTTCCAGAGGGTTGGGAAATATACGGTGGCCCATATGCGACCCCGATGAAAGTTTTCGAAGATTTTTTTTGGATGGATCGGGCTGGGAAGGGGATCGTTTTGTTGTAGCTGGCGTTCGGGTATTTCTTAATCCAGGAAATGAGTTAGAAATTGTTCAATTACTAACATGAATTCGTGGTAAAAATGCGGGAGGTCTGGAGATCGAAGGGTGGCTTGTAGGTGTCGTGCGAATAGGTTCATCTTATCTTGGTTGGTAGAGAAGATGTCACCGACTTGCTACGTGTTAGGGTGTTGAACTTCCGCCAAAACAGGCTTCCATTCTGGTGGTCTAATTGGGATGTTGCTCGGATCCAGTTTTCCTCTGAAATCCTGTTTGTTTCTCTCCTTTCGTCGTTTTTCTCTAAGTAAGTTGAGGATTTGGGCGGGTAGTTGATGACGGTGGATGTGGTGTATTTTCGTTGGTATTATTTGTATTGGCGGCATTGGAGATGACATGCGGAGCAGGACGTTTGGGCGCCGGAGATTGGGCGAAGGCTTTTGGGCGCCAGGCGTTTGGGCGCCGGGCGTTTGGGCGCCGGGCGTTTGGGCGCCGGGCGTTTCGGCGCCGTAATTATGTTATGCAAGAAAATTTTACCAACGCACTTTCAAAACGCTACTTTACATCGGGACAGGACTTTTGAAACTAGCACGAATGCTAACCTAAGCGTAGATTGATGCGAGGTTAAAGGTAGGTTTAGTATATTTTTTTTCAATTGAAACAAAAACGGGAATGTGAAACTAAAGAACGTTTGAAACTAGAACGAATGCTAACCTAAGCGTAGATTGATCCGAGGTTAAAGGTAGGTTTAGTATATTTTTTTTCAATTGAAACAAAAACGGGAATGTGAAACTAAAGAACGTTTGAAACTAGAACGACTGCTAACCTAAGCGTAGATTGATCCGAGGTGAAAGGTAGGTTTAGTATATTTTTTTTCAATTGAAACAGAAACGGGAATGTGAAACTAAAGAACGTTTGAAACTAGAACGACTGCTAACCTAAGCGTAGATTGATCCGAGGTTAAAGGTAGGTTTAGTATATTTTCTTTCAATTGAAACAAAAACGGGAATGTGAAACTAAAGAACGTTTGAAACTAGAACGAATGCTAACCTAAGCGTAGATTGATCCGAGGTTAAAGGTAGGTTTAGTATATTTTTTTTCAATTGAAACAAAAACGGGAATGTGAAACTAAAGAACGTTTGAAACTAGAACGACTGCTAACCTAAGCGTAGATTGATCCGAGGATAAAGGTAGGTTTAGTATATTTTTTTTCAATTGAAACAAAAACGGGAATGTGAAACTAAAGAACGTTTGAAACTAGAACGAATGCTAACCTAAGCGTAGATTGATCCGAGGTTAAAGGTAGGTTTAGTATATTTTTTTTCAATTGAAACAAAAACGGGAATGTGAAACTAAAGAACGTTTGAAACTAGAACGAATGCTAACCTAAGCGTAAATTGATGCGAGGTTAAAGGTAGGTTTAGTATATTTTTTTTCAATTGAAACAAAAACGGGAATGTGAAACTAAAGAACGTTTGAAACTAGAACGAATGCTAACCTAAGCGTAAATTGATGCGAGGTTAAAGGTAGGTTTAGTATATTTTTTTTCAATTGAAACAAAAACGGGAATGTGAAACTAAAGAACGTTTAAAACTAGAACGACTGCTAACCTAAGCGTAGATTGATCCGAGGTTAAAGGTAGGTTTAGTATATTTTTTTTCAATTGAAACAAAAACGGGAATGTAAAACTAAAGATTTGGCGCCCAAACGTCCGGCGGTAAATAGTCTGGCGCCCAAACGCCCGGCGCCCAAACGCCCGGTGCCGAAACGCCTGCCGCCCAAACGCCGTCGGCTAGCAGGGGAAGATGGTCAGATGTTATCGTTGTGCCCAGTAACCCTTAGCTTCAAAGTGTTGAAGGAGAGGTTCTGTACACAAGTTTATTATCGAGGAACCGGTATGTGAGAGGAAGGTAGGTGTGGTATTTCTTATTGGGCATAGCGGGAGTACTGTTATGAGGTCAACTAGCGGTTGGCCATTAGAGTTGGAGACGTGGTCTCCGAATTGGGTATGTATCGCGTTGAAGTCTCCCATAAGGACGATATTGCGGAGGTTTGATAGGTAGGTGAAGAAGTCGTCTGGTAGAGTGTTGGGGTCAGGGGAGTTGTGTAAACTGAAAAATGTGATTGGAATATTGGGAAAGTGTACTGCGGCTGCTACACATTCAAGGTGCTGTAGGTGGGCTGGGAGTGCAAATGATGTAGACGGGAAGCAGTATCGTACACGTAGGGCCGTTCCGCGAGCACTATTAGGGCTATTTTTTGGAATATTTTACAAATTTTGAAGGAGAGCGTTCCACGGTGATTTAATCTGATTTCGATGATAGATAGGATATGAATGTTTTCGGTTTGAAGAAGGTTTTTAATGAGAGGGTGTTTACGTGGTACTCCGTTGGAGTTAACCGTACCGATTACGAGATCCATGTTAAGTTAGTTAGTAAGGAAGGGTAGGAAGAGCGTAAAGGCTTGAGGAGTCTTTACTTTGGGGCGGAGGTGAACACCGGTCTGGAAGGAGGGTGATCAGGGTAAGAGAAAGGGTTTTAATAAAGTCGGATAGGCTAAGGTGCTGGTCTGGTTCTGGTTCTAGGGTTAGAGGATTGGGATTGGGTATCAATTGGTTTTAGGTGAGCAACTTGAGAGGGAACGGAATGGGGTTCACCCCTCTTGAGGCATTGGAAGGAGTAGGTGAAGTGAGGTCCGCCGCAGTTGTTACACTTTGGGTGGGTAAAGGCGGTGGTTGGCGCAGCAGCTAGGGCAGAATGGAGTACGAGAAGGACATTCGGGTGCTAGAGGCCTAGTGGTGCAGTATTTAGGTATTGTAGGGATTGTAGATGGTTCGCAAGGATAATAGCGTAGGAATATGGTTACACCACGTGCTACGAGGAAGTCTAGGGTGGTGGATTGGGAGGGGGTTACCAATCGAACGAAGGTAGTTGATTGGCCGGATTGGCGAGATGTGATGCAGATAGCTTTCGTGATTTTAGGTAGGTTTATGAATTCCAGGATTTCGCTTTCCGTAATATCGTAGTCGACATTACGAATGACGCATGAGAATGTAACGGGTTTAGGGTTCGAGGGTCAGAAAGTTGGTATCCGGTAACAGAAGGGTCTTCGAAGTGAGTGGGTAGAATAGTGGAAGAGAAGTCTGGAAAGATAGCTGGTGAGGTTTCAAGTAGGGCAGTGTGGTTGTTATTTAACTTGAGGTTGGTCATTTGGAGGGGGAAGCGGAGAAGTTGACGTACACACTCACGTTGGGTTTTAAGAGAATGGGGGAGGTTCCGGATGCAGTATCGGTAAGTGGGTGGATTGGTGGGGTTGGTGGTAAACATTCTGGAGTTTCTGGAGATGTTGGAGTTGAGAGAAGAGACTGAGGAGGTTCGTTGGATCGGTGCTGGTGAGGAGGGTAGTGGCGATGAAGGGGAAGGTACTAATTTTATGGTCGAGCGGGATCTAGTTCTAGATTTGAGTTTTGGTTTTTTTGGGGTGGGAACTTTGGTTGAGCTGGTAGAAGTGAACGGTTGGGGGGTTGATCAACCGGGCTTACCCATGGTCAAACGCGGTAAGACTCGGGTTTTTGTAGAAAGTTAGGGAATGCAAATAGTGCGATGAGCACGATAGTAGGACGGGGTGTAAAACACACCCCGAGTGGTTGAAGGGTTGTTAGTTTATTGGGTGTTTAGTAGTTTAGTAGTTAGGTAGTTATAGGAAAAAAAATTGGGCTGAACTTGCCAACTGGTAAAACCTAGTAGAACGCGGTCTACGGCAGGCACGGCTCGGCTGTGTGTTTCGCAGGGACGGGTCCGCTTGACTGCTGGTGGATTCAGGTAGCTGACGCTCAAGCGCTCTTCTATGCGTTCGGGCCATCTTGTCGGTTTCATCAAATCAACTGTTGCAAGGACCTTTTTTTAAATTCCAAAAATGGATCGCTGGTGTGACGTCAAGCTGGCACCCTACCTAACGGCTACCTTGGGTGGGTTTGAACCCGCGTCACCCAGGCGAAAGTTACACACGCTCACCTTAAGACTACCGAGGCAGCTAACCTTTTTATTGTTTGGAAATATTGATCGTATAGTCTACCGTTACACGGTCATTTTACTAAAAAAACAAGTTAGTTGTTTTAGTAAAAGTTTGTGGGGTTAGATACAACAAAGTATTGGAAAACATGACGTTGCTATAATCCTTGAACTTATTTATTGATTACAATGAAATTTACATGTAACTGTGGCGCATTATAGTACGTACCGTTCGTGAAGTAAGTAGGTAGGATCATGAAAGTCAAAATTTTAATTTTAATTGGATTAATGCAAAATGCAAATACATTTTATACCGGTAATGGGGAGGATGGTGACTTTAAAGAATGTGTAACGCGTATTGGTAATAAACTCTTTGAAAATGACTACTACGTACATGTTATTACGGATAAATCTCATAGTGAACTTCATCAACATATTTCTCAACCAAAAATCATATTGAATGTTAATGCAAGAATTGTAACTCATAAAATTCAAAAGCCGTTAATTGGAAAAAGTGTGATGATTGAGGTTGAGGATTGGAAAAATTTGGAAAAAACCATATTAAATTTACACAAAAATCGAATTTGGAATGATACTGAAACGCCAAAAGGTACCTTTCTTGTAATAATACCTGTGGAAGAAGTGAAGATCACATTTGAACTTTTATGGAAGTACTTTGTTCACAATGCAGTAGTACTGGTCATGAACAAGTTAAAGATGTACCAATCCAATCCACAAATTATAGAGAATGGTTGCGGAGTATCGGCAAACGTCATCCATGTTCAAAATTGCGATGGTATCCAAATAATGTTCAAAAAGGGTTATAGAAAGTATTCTGGTTGTAGCATAGGGCTTATGAGAGATCCATTTCACAAAGAAGGTGCAGTTAATAAACGGCAATTGCTTTCAACTGCAACCGTAGATTTACTAATTAACAAGTTTCAGGTAACTGTTTATAAGGATGATGATAGATCTAAAATCTTCCCAACCACCCCTAACTCTTTCGGTACCACTATATACAGGTATGGCAGAGGGAGTATAAGACGTCAACGGTCTTATAGGATGACCAGAGAAAAAGTTGTTATCATTCTTCCACTTCCAAATCGAATTTCACCAATTATGATTTTTGTGTCAATTTTTCAAGTGGAGGTTTGGATCATGGTAACGTGTGGATTCTTTATCACCATTTTCTTTTATGCAATCCTACTTGCATTGCACGGTGTTCGTATTACTTTCACCAACTTATCATTGATAAATATTCAAACACTCTCACTAACTTTATGGGGATCCTGCGCCACCTTTCCAAAACAATTTCCCATCCGTTTCCTGCTCGCATTTTACATATTTTACTCCATTGTTGTTCAAACTGGGTACGTATCAAATTTAATACGCGTACTTACCATACCTCAACATGAAAAACAACCCGAAAATATAACGGAACTTGCTGACTCTCCAATACCATTTTGCGTAGGAGAAGGGGTTATCTTTTCCGGAGAATATAATCATGGAAAGTTTGTTCGCAAGCGGGTATATATTGCATTTTTCGACGGTGTTAAGAATGAAACCGTATCGGGTACCATTCACACTTATAACTGCTCACTGGCAATGCGTGAAGATGATGCGGTATTTCACCTCTCCAAAGAAGCAAAGATGCCAAATAAAATACTTCTTGATGAAGATGGTGGCCTTGATGTCGCATTTATTATGTCAGATGGAAGTTATTTTTTGGATACCATAAACCAAGCTATTACATCTTTAAGAGAGAATGGCGTTTATGCAAAACTCGAGGACCACGTTTCTTCAGTGTATCGCAACACACTGACACCGTTGTCTCATTCAGACGAGCCTCAAGTATTAACCGCACATCACCTTCGAGGATTATTCATTATTTGGGCATTTTGTCTAGGTGTCTCGTTTTTGGTGTTGATTCTAGAAATTCTAATACATCTATTTTATGGGTGTTACACACGTCGTTGTATTAAGCGTGTGAAACCAGCCGTTGTGGAACCAGCTGTTGTGGAACCAGCTGTTGTGGAACCAGCTGTTGTGGAAACAGCTGTTGTGGAAACAGAATTGCGGTGTATTGATATAGAATAAAGAATAAAATTGTAATAATACGATGTTTGTTAGTATCTATCGCACTTTTCAAATGTACTTGACAATATAATTTATTGTATAATCTGTACCTATAATGGTGTCTTGTTTACAGCACTCACATTACGATATAATAATGCGTTATGTAAGAGTAGGATTGAAATGGTGTTTGAAGTTTTGTCTTTTCCTCATATGTATAGTTAACGCAAATCAAATTGTCAATACCTTATGAGAAACAAGCTTTCTGCAAATTTCTACTGACATAATGCACCCCTTAATCCTTTCTCCATGTAATAGAATTTGTAATAAACGTTTTTTTTTCTAAGAACTTAATTTATTTACCTACCATGTGTGCTACAAAATAAATAGCCTACCTAGACATTTTTTGTAAAACTGGTATAAGATAAGCCATTATTTAACACAATATAATAAAATAGTTATTTTGTGTATCAAGGTTGTAAAAGTGACCTTTTTTAGCCGAATCTGATGATTGCAGCCAAGGCGAAAGCCGAGGCTAACAAATCAGATGAGTCTAAGAAAGAACTTTTAACCGAGGGGCACACAACATTTTTTAGGGGACTATCACAAAAAGATATAAACTTTAATTTAAAAATCAATTTCATAATTTTGACAGTGACAGTTACCTGACAAATACAATCATATATTTGATTATTCACTTACAGAGTGATTTGCTCCATCACCTGGACAACAAAAAGCGGTTGTAAAGTAAATGTGGCCGTAAAGTTGTTTATTTCTGACAGTGATATTATAAGCTTATATTGTCATAGTTACGATACCAATAAAGAGTGTCATAACTCCCTTGGGATATAAAGACGCTATAATTCCCTCTACGGCTCTTTTATGAACCAGTAACCTAGCAACAACCAAAACTGCAATCGACGATACCTGAATCAAATATACCGGAAATGAACAAATTTTATTAAACTCGGTCAGAAATAAAATTATCTATGTATCACGGGAATTAATAGGTCTCAATTACCTCGGGTAATTGCTGTCCCTCGGGCGCAAGGCCCTCGGGACGCAAACTTTACCCTCGGTAATTAAGACCCTCATAATTCCTTTGATACATAAATAACTATTATGACAGATGTTAAAAAAAAGTTATTCATTACGACTTTCAAAAGATACGTAAAACAACTATTTATGTAATAGTCGCCTAAAAAATACTTTATGACCTTACGTAACAGTACTAAAATAAGTATAAAATTAATGTGGACCAGTAATAGGTACCATAAGAAGTAAATAATAACACGAAAACCTCAACTAGCCCAGTAAAATGGGAAAATTTGGATGAAATAATGGTTACAGCTTTGAAAATTTAGGAACAGGCTTGTTTTGTGCTCCCTTTGAAGTGTTCAAAAGTCCCCATCCGTACCCCCCCCTCGAGAAATGGGGGGGGGGGGGCGAAAAAGTGTCAAAAAACAGGATTTCGTAAATAACTGAAAAAGTATCAATTTTATCAAAAACAAAAATCTTAAGAAAGTTGTAGCTCACAAAATTCCGCACATTTTCATGTTTTATTTTTGCCTTTACGACCAATAGGAGCCGAGATAGATTTTTTTAAATTTCGACTGTTTTGCGCCGAAACAGTTAATGGCATTGCGCGTATTTCGCTTATATCTCGAGAATGGCCATGCGTATCGCAAAATGCTTCAAATAAAAGTTGTAGAGAATTTGATTAAGAATTTCCTTTTCTAAACATTTTCATACGATTAATATTGACAGAGATATAATCATTTAAACCTTTTTCTAAGACACAATCGCTGCTCGTTTTGCATAATAAAATCAATGAGTCGAAAACTATTGATTCTACGTACTGAGTGCATATAATATTAATAATAATTATAATAATTATTCCTTTGGAATAATAAAGTGGACCAATACAGATTTAGAACAGGTACAGCGAAACACACGTACATTACTCACTAAACACCGAATACATCATCCACACGCCTCAACAGTAAGACTATACCTTCCTCGTTCACGAGGAGGTAGAGGCTTAACAGACATAGCCCTGTTACACCAAACACAAATACACAAACTACGAGAATACTTTTATAACAAATCACACATTTCAGCGCTACACAAAACAGTCACACTTGCAGACAAATCTTACACACCCTTAAATATGAGTAATAGAAACATCACACCACCAATGAGTAGAGATACGTACATCACACATAACATACAAACTTGGACACAAAAGACTTTACACGGACGATATCCACAGGAGATTAACGAAGACTGTGTTGATATTATAGCAACGCATGCTTGGTTAACCAAATGTGATATTTTCCCAGAGTCAGAGGGTTTCATGTTTGCCATACAAGATCAGGTCATTTACACACGAAATTACAGAAAACACATAATTAAAGATAGGACAATTACACATGATCTTTGTAGACAATGTTCGCAAAGACCAGAAACCATACAACACATTATATCAGCATGTACACGTCTAGCACAAACAGAATACAAACACAGACACGATCAGGTAGCTAAGATAATACACCAAAAACTTGCCACAAAACATAACCTTTCTACTGATAACACACCCTATTACAAATATACACCGCAAGTTGTACTTGAAAACACCACACACAAACTATATTGGGATAGGACACTACTCACAGATAAAACTGTATATAACAATAGCCCAGATATACCTAACACTTATAGATAAAACACAAAAAATCATATACATAATAGATATTGCCGTTCCCAACACAAACAATTTAGCCAATACACACGCAGAGAAACATCGCAAATACACTGATATAGCTCAGGAACTTAAAACGCAATGGAGAATGGGAACTGCTCTTACAGTACCCATTGTTCTTAGTGCAACCGGAGTTATACCAAAAATAATACATCACAGTTTGCACATTTTAGGGTTAGATAAGAACATATACATACAATTACAAAAGGCAGTCATTATCAACACTTGTCACATAGTTAGAAAATTTCTAAACATAACGGAAGATACCGCACATCACACACTTTCAACTAATACCATTCAAACACAAAATGAAACACAACACTCAATCCTCCCTTCACAAATTGAAACTCTGTTGCATACACAACATAACATTATAGAAAGTCCATTACCAACACACAACACTTCAACAATCACTCATGTAACACCTCTGACTCGTTCTCATGCACTCAAACGTAAACACACAATATACTCACAGTATCAGAATTCGCAATTAACACAAAACACAAACAACACATTACCCACTCGAATGCAACCTATGCGTCGAGCTAAACAACAAAAAACGCTTACACAATAACCATAACACTTTTTCAAAACATACATATTATGTTCATTTTTTCTTTTCTATAAAAAGTCACTAAGTCACGAATAAGTGACGCCAACGGAGAAGCCTAGGAATATAGGGTCTCTTTTTGTTATTGATGCGCGACGCTGCGTTCATGTTAATGCCTTCGCGGAAAGAGGGTCGACGGGACGTGGCTTTTACAAATACAAATACACCGAGGCTTCTCAAACAAATACATTACCTAAAATGTGATCAGCGTTGGTTTTATCAACGTCATTTAATTTAATGAACATAATATGTGTATAGTATTTAGTATGTTCACTTTTTAACAGTAACTTCAAATTTATATTGT
The DNA here is from genome assembly GCA_036250285.1 of Pyrocoelia pectoralis. Lineage (NCBI taxonomy): Eukaryota > Metazoa > Arthropoda > Insecta > Coleoptera > Lampyridae > Pyrocoelia > Pyrocoelia pectoralis. The sequence goes on from CM070081.1 coordinate 17,988,058, forward strand.
ATAGATATATGTATTAGTAGGACTAATCGTTACTTGATTTCGATCCGTGCGATTAGTTAACCAGGCTTGGCCTGAGTTATGAATATAATATAATTGTATTTGAGAGCTTATATCGCTCTACTACATGAAGTTCAGTTAACAAGTAAAATAAAAAATAAAAGTTTTAACTAAAGAAAGAAATACAAGAAGAGACTCAGTAAGCAAATATAACAGGAATTAGAAAAGGGAGATAAAGGAGAATGCCGAAGGAGCACAAGAAACTCTCTTCTAAAAATATTGATAAAAATAATTGAAATCGTCCAGTTTGTGGGAGATATAACCAACGTCGACCTGGAAATTAAGACGGCAATAAAGCAACTAGTTGCAGTAATTAAAAGAGCAAATACAACCACAACGTAAACAAGAGAATTAACGCTGAACAGTAGGATGATATAAATAAGTTGAAAGGGGAAGTTAGAAGTTGCCAAGTAAAGAATAACCGGTAAAGATACAGAGCGAAATAAAAAAAAGTGATACTAATGGAACACCGGAGAAACTTCACAAACGTTCTTAGTCAAATACCTTCCCTAAATAAATGTTCGCGGAATAATTGACATGGGTTCAAATTTGCCTCGAATTATTTTAAAGCCATTATTACATAAGCGAGGTTTCAAGTGAACTTTTTTGGTTAAATTAAAGGTTTATTCTCGTTAATTATAGTATTACAGTGTAACAATTCAATTCTTTACAACTTCTGGATTTACTTTCTTTGGCATCGAATAAAACATGTGCGCGTAACTTGGCAACAGCACCTTGTCACAAAACTTAATGACATTGAATAATAATTAATAATTAGATAATTATTGTGGCAATTTACTTTACTATACAGGGTGTCTCACGGTGACCGTCGGTTAGAAGTATATCAAGAACTGTAAAAGCTAGAAATTTGAAATTTTGCACATGCGACATGGAGTGTTTAATCTATTAAATAAAAATATTTTCCAAATGGCAGCACTTTCGGAAATACCGGAAGTGAGCATCAACTTCCTTATTTTAAATACAAACCAGGCAATTTTTTTTCACATTCTGATGTGTCATAAAATGTTTAGTAAGTACCCACTGAACACAGTACATCCATGAAACGTTTCTAAATGTTGCATAAGGGTTACAAATGAAACATTCCTAAGAAACATCTAAGACACATTACTGGTACATTCCTGTCGAAAGCGAATAAATGGTAATGTCTAATAAACGTTTCAATTGATATGTTACATAAAATACAAAACATACACATTACAACACGAACGTTTTAGATATGTATCCAAAAATGCATCTTTGTGATGTATTTTTTGGAATGTGATAACGTATAACATTTTAGAAACGTTACAAATGTGATGTTTCGTTTGAAACAAAATAGTCATATCTCAAAGTTAACGTTACGGAGTTGTGTTTAGTAGTGTTGTACCAGAAACCTTATCAGTTGAAACATATCGTAAGAAACACATCATACACGTTTCGGTATGAACGTTTTAGATATGTATCCAAAAATACATCTCTGTGATGTATTTTTTGGAATGTGATAACGTATAACATTTTAGAAACGTTACTAATGTGATGTTTCGTTTGAAACAAAATAGTCATATCTCAAAGTTAACGTTACGGAGTTGTGTTTAGTAGTGTTGTACCAGAAACCTATCAGTTGAAACATATCGTAAGAAACACATCATACACGTTTCGGTGTGAACGTTTTAGATATGTATCCAAAAATACATCTCTGTGATGTATTTTTTGGAATGTGATAACGTATAACATTTTAGAAACGTTCCAAATGTGATATTTCGTTTGAAACAAAATAGTCATATCTCAAAGTTAACGTTACGGAGTTGTGTTTAGTAGTGTTGTACCAGAAACCTTATCAGTTGAAACATATCGTAAGAAACACATCATACACGTTTCGGTGTGAACGTTTTAGATATGTATCCAAAAATATATCTCTGTGATATATTTTTTGGAATGTGATAACTAAAGCTAGGATGCCTTTTTTATAAATGGACAAACATAAGGCAGACCCTATTTAAAATCCGTTTTAGAGTACGCACTTTCCAAAAATGCAAACTTTATTCTGCCTTTTTTGGTTTCTGTTAGTTTTATTGCGTTTTTTTACCTTTTTTTTTGATATTTTCGCGTAAGTATTTAGTACCTTTTCTGTAAATTTTTTTTAGTTTTTTGAAATGTAAGTACCTAAGTATTTTTTAATTTTTAGATTTTATATAGGTATATTTTTCTGGGTAATTTCTAAGAAAGCAAATTGTTTGAAAGGAAAAGGAATTTGGTATACAAACTGAATACAAACTTTGTCTATAATATTTAAGCCTCTTACAATAATAACTCGGATGTGTCATTTTCCTTACTTTGAAATATTTCCCATTGTATTATTTCTACCTGCAAGCTGCACCTACATACAGTCTTTGTTGAAATTGCACCCTTAGTCATTATGCCGAGTTAAGCGTATTTTAATTAGCCAGAAAACTTTATTGAAAAAGAATACCAGCAGATAACATCTATCAACTGTAATTACTTTTTCAAATAAATATTTGTTTATCTATACTTAAATTGATTATGTATGTGTTGATTTTATCTCGACAGTTTTCGCTTTTCCGTGCCATTTTTCTCCTTTTTTGTCTTTTTAGACCCTTTTTTTAAATTATTTTTTATGCCTTTTGCCTGCCTTTTTTAAACTTTCATTTTGTCTAACTATCCCAGCTTTAGTGATAACGTATAACATTTTAGAAACTTCATTAAAAATGTGATGTTTCGTTTGAAGTCATCTTTCAAAGTTAATGTTACTTGTATTAGGTAGCGTTGTACTATAAACCTAATCACTTGAAACATATCGTAAGAAACTAAAAATACACGTTTCAATGTGAGTGTTTTACATATTTATCCAAAATTACAATTTAGTGTTTAATTGGAAGGAAAAATTTCCGTTTCCAAAAATAGATTTATTCATCATAAGTAGATGGGTAATATTGCACATCTAAATGTCTTATTTGCCAGCCAGTCGGTAGCTCAGATAGTGCGTAGCTGTTTTCTGAATTCCTAAAGAAGCGACCGATGTTCGAATCCCACTTGAAGCAAAACGATTTTTCAGCATCACCGATCTCCTTCGAGTCTACACTAAGAGAATTTTGGGGGCCCTAGAGAACAAGCCACCGGAGTATATGGGGCCCTGCAGGGCCTGCGCACTGGGAAAAGAGCCCCTCAGAGCAGTTGGGGCTCTCGGTACCATAGTTTCTACCACATCTCAATTTTTTTATAAGTACTCAGGTATGTTTCAAATGAAACATATATGGGACATTTCAAATATTCACGTATGAAAAATTTATAAGGACACATTTCTCCTACATATCAATAAATTACTCTCCGATATATGTTTCTTGAAACATATATAAAATGTTTCGATGTAACGTTTCTGTGTTGTTTCAAATCTAGGTTTCTGAAGGCGGACATTAAACATCTATGTTATGTGTATGATACGTTTCTGTCGCTGTTTCGGAGATGTTTCATGTTTCAGAGATACGTTTCTAAAACATTTCAGAAACGTTTTTTTGCACTGTGGGCCCCAATGACGCTGCAGAAACCAATGTATTGGGATATTTTAATGTTTTCCCTGAAAGTTCTGTTCGTTCGGCGGAAAGAGACCTTGGATAGTCAAGAAGTTGCATAGATAGAATTTTAAATAATCATAAAATCATAAGAAACATTTGAATAAAAATTTTTTGAAAATTTTCAAAGCCAACCATGTTTTGTAAAGTATGTAATTATAAATTTAATTAGAAAAATGTAAATAACTCTGTAATCATTGATTTTAGGTATAGGAACATGTTATATCAATTTAAAGGAAATTTATTTCTGCATCGAACGGGCCGATAATTAAATAGGCATTCCATTTAAAAAAGAGACTTTTTAAAGTTTTTCTTAAGTCTGGAAATAACGTCAAATAGATTAGTAACCGCGGGCAATTTTTTATAATCCATGACATACAATATTGTGTCTCAATCTTTCGACATTGAGAACCTAAAATCCCATTTCCCTAACTTTTACCACTTTCGACGTTCAATTTTATTTCCTAAACAAGATTTTGACATTTTTCAGTGAAAAAAATTTTTTTCCTCAACAATCAAAATTGATACCCCGATTATTTTAAGCATACTTACTAAACATTTTATGACACATCAGAATGTGAAAAAAAATTGCCTGGTTTGTATTTAAAATAAGGAACTTGATGCTCACTTCCGGTATTTCCGGAAGTGCTGCCATTTGGAAAATATTTTTATTTAATAGATTAAACACTCCATGTCGCATGTGCAAAATTTCAAATTTCTAGCTTTTACAGTTCTTGATATACTTCTAACCGACGGTCACCGTGAGACACCCTGTATTTGAAATTGTGAAGTAAAGGGTTTTCCAATAAGAGGTGCTATTTTGATATTCAAAGAAAAATGGAATTTTTTGAGATAATTGATCGGCTGTTTATTTCATTATAAAGAGAAAGGTATGCCGTTAATAATGGAAAACAATATCACCCAATGGCCCACGAAGACCACGCTTACATGACAATATCCTTTTCATGAAATTTTCCATAACCAAATCGCAAAGTGGCTCCCCTATGTCCTCGATAGCCTCACGAATTCCATCTTTGAGATCTTGAATCCACTCTGGGCTGTTGGCGTAGAAATTATTTTTCACGTGGCCCCAAAGGAAGAAGTCGCAAGGTGTTAAATCACAAGATCTCGGTGGCCAATTGTGATCACCTCTTCGAGAGATAACACGGTCCGGAAACTTTTCCCGTAAAAGATCAATGGTTTCGTTGCTTGTGTGGCACGTAGCGCCGTGAAATGCAAGTAAGATTGCATAAAAGAAAATGGTGATAAAGAATCCACACGTTACGACTATCCAAACCTCCACTTGGAAAATAGACACAAATATCATTAATGGTGAAATTTGATTGGGAATTGGAAGAATGACAACCACTTTATCTCTGGTTACTACTTCAGACAATTGATCTGGTGTCCATACAAATTCAGTCATACGTAAAAAGTTGGAGTGGGTATAATTTGTATCATCGTAAACAATTACCTGAAACTTGTTAATTAGTACATCTACGGTTGCATTTGAAAATATTCGGCGTTTACTGATTGGACCTTCTCCATGAAATGAACCTCTTCTAAGTCCCGTGCTACAACCAGAATACTTTCTATAACCCTTTTTGAACATTATTTGGATACCATCGCAATTTTGAACATAGACGACGTTTGCCGATATTCCGCAACCATTCTCTATAATTTGTTGATTGGATTGGTACATCTTTAAATTGTTCATGACCATTACTACTGCATTGTGGACAAAATACTTCCACAAAAGTTCAAACGTGATCTTTACTTCTTCCACTGGTATTATTACAAGAAAGGTACCTCTTGGCGTTTTGACACGATCCCAAATTTCACTTTTGCGTAAATATGTTATGGCTTTTTCCAGATTTTTCCAATCCTCAACTTCAATCATCAAACTCTTGCCAATTAACGGATTTTTAATTGTATGAGTTACATTGGTTACATTGACATTCAATATGAATTTTGGTTGCTCAATACGTTGATGAAGTTCACTATCAGATTTATCCGTAATAATATGTACGTAATAGTCACTTTCAAAGAGTTTATTAGCAATACGCGTTACGCATTCTTTAAAGTCATCATCCTCCCCATTACCGGTATAAAACGTATTTGCATTTCGCATTAATCCAATAAAAATTAAAATGCTAGCTTTCATGTTCCTACTTCACGAACGTTACTAGGTATAATGCGCCGTAATTATATGTACATATCATTTTTATCAATAGATGCAAGGATTAAACTTACGTCATGCTTTCCACTACCTTGTATCCAACCCCACTAATCTAGTTTTTTAGTAAAATGACCCTGTCGATTATAAGATCAATATTTTCAAAACAAAAATAAAGTTATTGAATAGGCACTGAAAGTTCTCCACGTGTTGCTCACTTGCCCTTCGTTCTTCGATAGTAGCTTTAATATTAATTTTAGGACAAAAGGTTAAGAGACATTTCTTATTCAGATGTTCCTTGTTTACAATCTAAAAATATTTTCAGGCCCGCACTGCTCTCGGTTTCGTCTGTACAGGATCGTACTCGATTATTTTAAATGGAACACCCTATAGATTTTTATATTTTTGAAATCCAAATTCGATTCTAGACCAAGTTTGTTTAACCTTTCACCTACTTAAGTCAACTCATTTAGAAGAAAATAAATGTTTTTTAAAAATTGTCGCCGAAATCAACAGTCAGTAAAAAAATGATCACTATTCAATCAATGGCAACAGAGCAACAAAATTTGAGATTATCATAAACAAAAGAGCGTTTTATTTCTCGATATGCTGATTTTGAACGATACGAAATTTGTTGCAAAAGGGACTTACCTACTGAATTTTTTCCACAGAAGAACTGTCAAAAGTCGACAATTTTAAATAGGACACCCTATATATTTTTTCATGAATGAACTGATTTTTAAGTTAGCTTTGATTTTTGTTAAATATGCCCTATATCTAAAGGTAATAATTTTCGAGATAATAACCTTAGCTTGAATTATTTTGTTTTTTCGCCCAATTCTGAAAATAAAATTAAAGGAAGCAACAAACAATAACAATTTACATGGGTTGGAGGAAGAAATAAACGGCTAAATTCTTTATAAGCCACTTATATTATTTATAAATGCCAGTAAGTTATATTTAAATAAAGTTTAACGTTTCCCCTAGTACATACTTAGCAAGGCTTTATCAAAAACATAATTGTGAAATCAAAAATCAACAATCTAGTGAGGTAATTATAATTGAGGGAGGGAATTAGCACCTCCTATCGAACAATTAACATCTTGGAATATACAGGGTGTCCAGGGACTAATGGGAAAAAAGTCAGGAGCGTGTAGTCTGAGCCAAAATAATATTAGTACTTCATATAAACTTTTTCTATGTAGGCTCTGGTTTTCGAGTTATAGGCCTCCAGAGTTTGAATTTTGAATTTGTTTTTTATTTTTGATTTTTGTACTGGTTATTTGATCTTTATAAAATTTTCCGCATAACTATAACGTACGTGTATGTTTATTTTGGAAAATTAAACAGATTTACAGTAGTACCTTGAAGTCAGGGACGGACTACTCGCAATGGTTAGTGATCCAAAAACTTTGCAGGGATGGCAATATTAGCCAAACGGCTTATTTTATCGAATTCCAACAAGAGTACCTTTTCGTTAGATTAATGCGTGGGGAACTCATTTTCGATAATTTCATACAGGGTGTGCCATCCCTAACATTATTTTGGCTCAGACTACACGCTCCTGACTTTTTTCCCATTAGTCCCGGGACACTATAAATATTCTATAATTTAATTTAGTAGACAAAATTAAACTATAGGTCGTATGAAAAAATGAACCGCACATCCTCGATCTCTTTTTTTGAGAAAAACTCAATAGTGTTTTTAAAATTTAGCTAATGTCTTTTGTTTTCGAGTTATGGCAAAAATTTAGGTTTTCGAGATTTCATTTTATGGCCATATCTCCGCTTATTTATGAAAATAGAAAAAAATAATTTTGACGTTCTTCAGGCACTTTTTTGATAAGAATGCAGTGGTGTAGTTAATTCTTTAAAAATATTTTTGAAATTCGAGTTATAGCATAAAGTTGTATTTTTTTATATGGAACGCGTAGTTGGCTATGGCATCAAAAAATTACTAATTTTTTTCTGATTCCAACGATATATTATATCATGTGGGGTCAAATTATTCACAAAATCGTTTTTTAGGACATAATTTTTTATTCAAAGTAATAAGTGTGCCATTCGTAGCTCGGCCGTTTGGTTTCGGGGTCGTACTCGAAGAACCAACTTTCATCCCCGGTGACGACATCGTCAAAAACTGAGGATCTGCTTCAATGTGTTCCAAAAGATCTTTTAAAACGGCCTTACGGTTGTGGTTTTGCTGGTCCGTCAAATCTTTCTCATCCCAAGATCCTCACTGATGATTTTGTGCACAACCATTTTATCCATTCCAAGGTTTCCAGCGATCACACGAACACTTAAAACGTCGATCCGAGTTCAACAAGTCGAACACTTTGTTCGTTGTTTTCGGTTCTTGAGGTTAACGAGGGACCTACGCGGAGCTCGTCCTCCACGCTCTCACGGTCTTCTTTGAACATTTTGGTAATAATCATTCACTGCTGCGGGGTTCTGGCAATGTCGCCGCGCAATCGGAAGACTTTGGAGTCCATCCCCAAAGGCTATCCTGTGGCTGTACATCGCCGTGATAAAACCCATGTTCTGTTATGGATCAATTGTTTGGTGGATTACAACCAGACTATGCACCACCAAAACATTTTTAAACCATGCGCAAAGACTACCGTGCCTTGCGTGCACGGCCGCAAACGAACAACCCCTCTGCCTCCACTGGATCTCCACGTGTGAGAGCAGACCATACTGGCAGCCTTGCGTCTGAAAAATAAAGGGTTGTTGAACCGAAAAGGCACTGAGGTGGGCCACTCTCGAATTCTGGCTGAGGCAGTCAAGCGACTACCTATAGTAGAAGGACGATCTAACTCACTCATCTCTCGATTTATACTAGGGAAAAACTAACTGATCTTCCATATCAGCCCACCACTAGGCAAAATTTCGACTTTCTTTCAGGAAGAACTAGCAGGCATAACGCTAAGTGCAAAAACAATTCTTATGCACAGCATAAAGAATAAAATCGTTACTCCAGTGACAGCAGAGCCGCCCTGCAGGCACTAGATCAATACAAATTCACCTCTAGGCTGGTTTCTGAGTGCCACCAGGTCCTAGAGCAAGTAACAAACAGCAATACCCTGGAGCTTGTATAGGTTAAAGGGAATCCTGGAATGAAAAAGCCGATAAGTTAGCACGACTGGCCTCAAAATAACCGTTTTATGGTCCAGAGCCGGCTCTGCCACTTACAGTATCAAGTGTAAACAACTTAATAACCCAAGACACCCAATCCCAGCACAGGGCTAGGTGGAACTTGATGTTACACTGCCGTCACGCGAGAGAGGCCTTCAGAGGACAATCTCGTAGCTTGGTAAGGCTATCCAGAGGAAAGCTGCGGCTACATGTAGGTATACTTAACAAGCACATGCACCGCATGGGCTTGATAGATTCACCGTCTTGTAGATGATGGTACGTAGACGACGAAACGGCGCAACACATACTGTGTGAATGTCCCGTACTTGTCGAATTGAGACGTTCCATGTTGGGAGAATCTTGGCCGGACATGGCCAAGATTAGAGCCGCTTCTCCCTCCAGCATCCTCAGGTTTATCTCACGTGTGGGACGGCTTCAGTGACGTTGCGGGTCGAATGACTCTAAACAGGAGGGTAGCACAAGGGGGCCGAATAGGTGGCCTATGTGCGGTTGGACTTTCCCACCCTCCCATCGAAATCCAGTATACACAACATTTTTTGGGCAACAAAATATGATTTCGCGGCCAAAATTTAAAATTCGATGTATTGAAATATATCAAAGTGGCATTTACTTTAACGGCCGCTGTTATAGTAACGGCCGCGAAATCATATTTGGTTGCCCAAAATAGTTATTTCTGTATCTAGTGCGCGAAATGCCACTTTGGTGATCGAGAACTGATTTTTTTAACGAGGCGCACCACGATCACCAAATTATTTCGCGCACGAGTTGCAAACAAATTTTTTTCTACAAACGCGAAAAAGTTGACAATTATTTTAACGTTAAAATACAAAAGTCTCATATAGTTGACATGCAGTGCGCGAAGTAAGTATTTCCCGCACGGCATCGTCATTTCGCGCACGGTGTCATGGTAACGTAGGAATGTGAAAAAAGGGTTACTTCGCGTATCAATGCGCAAACCTTGTCATTTTTTAACGTTTGTAGAAAAAATAAGTTTTGCATCTTGTTTTATTAAATTTTTACACTAAATTTTACACCTTAATTAATGCCCACCAAATTTCGGTAAGTATAGCTTCATTGTAACGGGGGAACTGAAATCCGGGCGAAATCTTTCGCTAACAAAGCAATTCCGGACCCTCATATGGACTTTTTCTTATTTTTAGATGTCGATTCACCTCCCGACTTTCTTCATGAATCACCCCGTATTTCACAATATTATAAAATATAAAGTAAATTGTCACAATTATCTGTTCAGTGAAAGATTGTATTTAATGTTAGGTATTAGGTTTTGTGACAATAAGGCGCTGTTGCCAAGTTACGCGCACATATTTTATTCGGAAAATTAGATCAAACGTCCATAAGTTTTTGCTAAAAAACCGCAAAATTTTGCACATTTTTTGTGTATTTTAAGCTTAACATTAGATTTGGTAGAATAGTCGCAGTCGACGATATAAATGAACAATATGTGAAATGTTTGTTTGTGAAAATATTTAGAGATTTTTAATTTTTCATCGTTTTTACAAGACTTTTGAATTCGTGTAAAGGAAGTTGTAAAAAATGAATTGTTATACATTAACATTAACGAGAATAAGCCTCGCTTATTGGATGAATGATAATAGACATTTTCGCGAAAAAAATTGCCAGCCTTTACGGAAAAAAAGTTAAAGCTCTACAGTTGTTTGAATTGATGGCCCCATTCATAATGAACCGTACGCAGTATTCAATATTCAGTATTCAATTGGTAACCTTTAATCGTTTTGGAAATATTGATCTTATAAAAATATAATCTACACGGTCATTTTACTAAAAAAACGAACTTAGTGGGGTTGAATACAAGGTAGTGGAAAGCTGGGAAAGCATGACGATGCTTTAATCCTTGAACTTATGGATTGAAATGAAAACTTGTGGCGCATTGTAATAACGTGGTATGGCGTTCCTTCTTACTCACCACAACCCCTGCATATCGGGCTATCGGTCAGTCCCACGATCAGAAGATAGTCGCTTGTAACAATTTTCTTTCGCAAGTTTTATCTTCGTCCTACTTAACTTTAAGATGGACGCTGCGGTGTCCTGGAATTTTCGACCAGTGTGTGCAGTGCTCTTTCGTGAGTATATATTGCTTTTTGGCTGTTTTATTATGTACCTACTGCGTTTATACTAGCGAAACTCCCTCCGGAGGATTTTGGAAACCCACTTTTTATCTTTGCGTCAATGTAGAAACTGTAGAAATGATGCAAACGTTTCCCGGTAGCTATCTCGTCCACCTTATAAGTGCTTTGATCTGGCGACAGATCCCTTACATTATTAGTAAGTTTCACACATGGAGATTTCCGCAAGGCTTGTACAGAAGCTCCACATTGGGTTGCCTCCGATCAGGTTTTTGTAAATCTTTCTGAACTGAATCTGACAAGCACTAGTAAAAATATGTTTTCAGAGCAAAAAAACGTTTCTGAAATGTTTTAGAAACGTATCACTGAAACATGAAACATCTCCGAAACAGCGACAGAAACGTATCATACACATAACATAGATGTTTAATGTCCGCCTTCAGAAAAATAGATTTGAAACAACACAGAAACGTTACATCGAAACATTTTATATATGTTTCAAGAAACAATATCGGAGAGTAATTTATTGATATGTAGGAGAAATGTGTCCTTATAAATGTTTCATACGTGAATATTTGAAATGTCTCATATATGCTTCATTTGAAACATACCTGAGTACTTATAAAAAAATTGAGATGTGGTAGAAACTATGGTATCGAGAGCCCCAACTGCTCTGAGGGGCTCTTTTCCCAGTGTGCAGGCCCTGCAGGGCCCCATGTACTCCGGTGGCTTGTTCTCCAGGGCCCCCAAAATTCTCTTAGTGTAGACTCGAAGGAGATCGGTGATGCTGAAAAATCGTTTTGCTTCAAGTGGGATTCGAACATCGGTCGCTTGTTTAGAAATTCAGTAAACAGCTACGCAAACTACCTGAGCTACCGACTCGCTGGCAAATAAGCCATTTAGATGTGCAATATTACCCATCTACTTATGATGAATAAATCTATTTTTGGAAACGGAAATTTTTCGTTCCAATTAAACACTAAATTGTAATTTTGGATAAATATGTAAAACACTCACATGGAAACGTGTATTTTTAGTTTCTTACGATATGTTTCAAGTGATTAGGTTTCTAGTACAACGCTACTAAATACAAGTAACATTAACTTTCAAAGATGACTTCAAACGAAACATCACATTTTTAATGAAGTTTCTAAAATGTTATACGTTATCAGTATCACTAAAGCTGGGATAGTTAGACAAAATGAAAGTTTAAAAAAGGCAGGCAAAAGGCATAAAAAATAATTTAAAAAAAGCATCTAAAAAGACAAAAAAAGGAGAAAAATGGCACGGAAAAGCGAAACCTGTCGAGATAAAATCAACACATACATATTCAATTTAAGTATAGACAAACAAATATTTATTTGAAAAAGTAATTACAGTTGATAGATGTTATCTGCTGGTATTCTTTTTCAATAAAGTTTTCTGGCTAATTAAAATACGCTTAACTCGGCATAATGACTAAGGGATGCAATTTCAACAAAGACTGTATGTAGGTGCAGCTTGCAGGTAGAAATAATACAATGGAAAATATTTCAAAGTAAGGAAAATGACCCATCCGAGTTATTATTGTAAGAGTCTTAAATATTATAGACAAAGTTTGTATTCAGTTTGTATACCAAATTCCTTTCCCTTTCACACAATTTGCTTTCTTAGAAATTACCCAGAAAAATATACCTATATAAAATCTAAAAATTAAAAAATACTTACTTACATTTCAAAAAACTAAAAAAAAATTACAGAAAAGGTACTAAATACTTACGCGAAAATACCAAAAAAAAATTTAAAAAACGCAATAAAACTAACAGAAACCAAAAAAAGGCAGAATAAAGTTTGCATTTTTGGAAAGTGCGTACTCTAAAACGGATTTTAAATATGTTTGTCCATTTATAAAAAAAGGTATCCTAGCTTTAGTTATCACATTCCAACAACTCCGTAACGTTAACTTTGAGATATGACTGTTTTGTTTCAAACGAAACATCACATTTGTAACGTTTCTAAAATGTTATACAGGGTGTCTCACGGTGACCGTCGGTTAGAAGTATATCAAGAACTGTAAAAGCTAGAAATTTGAAATTTTGCAAGTGCGAAATGGAGTGTTTAATCTATTAAATAAAAATATTTTCCAAATGGCAGCACTTCCGGAAATACCGGAAGTGAGCATCAACTTCTTTATTTTAAATACAAACCAGGCAATTTTTTTTCACATTCTGATGTGTTATAAAATGTTTAGTAAGTATGCTTAAAATAATCAGCGTATCAATTTTGATTGTTGAGAAAAACAATTTTTTTCACTGAAAAATGTCAAAATCTTGTTTAGGAAATAAAATTGAAAGTCGAAAGTGGTAAAAGTTAGGGAAATGGGATTTTAGGTTCTCAATGTCAAAAGATTGAGACACAATTGTCTGTAATGGATAATAAAAAATTGCCCGCGGTTACTGATCTATTTGACGTTATTTCCAGACTTAAGAAAAACTTTAAAAAGTCTCTTTTTTTAAATGGAATGCCTATTTAATTATCGGCCCATTCGATGTAGAAATAAATTTCCTTTAAATTGATATACCATGTTCCTATACCTAAAATCAATGATTACAGAGTTATTTACATTTTTCTAATTAAATTTATAATTACATACTTTACAAAACATGGTTGGCTTTGAAAATTTTCAAAAAATTTTTATTCAATTGTTTCTTATGATGACAGTTGTCAGTTTAAAGTTTACGGTACATTTACGTTTGTTATCAGTGTTATCTGTTTGAATTTTGATTTTTGCGCTTAATATTTGTTTTTAATTGGGAAATATGGAATACACAAACGCTGATATTCTAAATTTGTTTTACATTCATGGCGAGTCTGCTCGTATTACTTTTCGGACCTGCAGAACCTTTAACTATTGAATAAAGAATCACTCAACACTTTAACGAAAGATATCCGCATTTACCTACAACGACAGAACGAAAAATCAGGATGATTGAAAAGAATTTTCTAAATTTGGGCGAAGTAAATGCGCCACGAAGTTTGGCAAAGCCAATTGTCCCCAATGACGCTTCAGAAACCAATGTATTGGGATATTTTAATGTTTTCCCTGAAAGCTCTGTTCGTTCGGCGGAAAGAGACCTTGGATAGTCAAGAAGTTGCATAGATAGGATTTTAAATAATCATAAAGGCATAAGAAACATTTGAATAAAAAGTTTTAGAAAATTCTCAAAGCCAACCATGTTTTGTAAAGTATGTAATTATAAATTTAATTAGAAAAATGTAAATAACTCTGTAATCATTGATTTTAGGTATAGGAACATGGTATATCAATTTAAAGGAAATTTATTTCTACATCGAATGGGACGATAATTAAATAGACATTCCATTTAAAAAAAGAGACTTTTTAAAGTTTTTCTTAAGTCTGGAAATAACGTCAAATAGATACTTAACCGCGGGCAATTTTTTATTATCCATTACAGACAATTGTCTCTCAATCTTTTGACATTGAGAACCTAAAATCCTATTTCCCTAACTTTTACCACTTTCGACTTTCAATTTTATTTCCTAAACACGATTTTGACATTTTTCAGTGAAAAAAATTTTTTTTCTCAACAATCAAAATTGATACGCCGATTATTTTAAGCATACTTACTAAACATTTTATGACACATCAGAATGTGAAAAAAAATTGACTGGTTTGTATTTAAAATAGAGAAGTTGATGCTCACTTCCGGTATTTCCGGAAGTGCTGCCATTTGGAAAATATTTTTATTTATTAGATTAAACACTCCATGTCGCATGTGCAAAATTTCAAATTTCTAGCTTTTACAGTTCTTGATATACTTCTAACCGACGGTCACCGTGAGACACCCTGTACGTTATCAAATTCCAAAAAATATATCACAGAGATATATTTTTGGATACATATCTAAAACGTTCACACCGAAACGTGTATGATGTGTTTCTTACGATATGTTTCAACTGATAAGGTTTCTGGTACAACACCACTAAACACAACTCCGTAACGTTAACTTTGAGATATGACTATTTTGTTTCAAACGAAACATCACATTTGTAACGTTTCTAAAATGTTATACGTTATCACATTCCAAAAAATACATCACAAAGATGTATTTTTGGATACATATCTAAAACGTTCGTGTTGTAATGTGTATGTTTTGTATTTTATGTAACATATCAATTGAAACGTTTATTAGACATTACCATTTATTCGCTTTCGACAGGAATGTACCAGTAATGTGTCTTAGATGTTTCTTAGGAATGTTTCATTTGTAACCCTTATGCAACATTTAGAAACGTTTCATGGATGTACTGTGTTCAGTGGGAAATATATGTATAGTGTGTAGTGTAGTTGTAATCAGAAAACGATTTCTGATTTTCTCCTGAAATAATATACAGGGTATGTCATGCATATTTTTAATATTTTGTTCATTTTATGAAGATGTAAAATTTTCAGATTCAAACATTGATCATCCCTCCCCTATGGGAAATAAAGAAATAAATGCAGTGCCAATAGTTTTTCATGAACTATATAACACTTCAAAAAATAAAAAAAAAGCTGGGAGCAGATCATGAGAAAATCGATTTTTAATTTTTAACCAATTTTGGGCACCAATAAATTGGCTACGTTTAATTTTTGCTCTTTACCAATTATAAGTAATAGTTCTAGCCATCCTGTGGCTATAATTTCCAATTTTTAAATTTTAATTAAGTTAAACGGTTCTTGAGCTAGACCCTATAAAGTAAAAACTTGGAGAATTGGCCGCCATTTTAAATTTAGAAACAAACGAAAAACGGCGTTTTACGGGTAACCATTTCTACTAACTTTCACCAAGAGAAATTAGTTTGGGTTAAAAATTGAATGGTAGCTCCTAAAATTAAGCCCCTCCAAATTTGGGCCGATTTTGATGAGAAGCTTGTCTTACCGATGAAGTTTTTTTATAGGCCTTAAATTTCATCAAAATCGAGCTAGTGGTTTAGGCTCCACGGTCGTAGCTTACGCACCCACCCACGTACCCACAGACAAACATTTTTCAAAAATGCTGGTTTTGGACTGAGGAGGACCCAAAACGTCGAGATTCATCAAAACCTCAAAATCGACTTTTTTTTTTCGATTAGGTGCATTACTTTCCCTATGTGTAATATATACATTTACTTTACTAGAGGCCACTCATTGTGTTCACCAGGGGGTCTATCCTCGACTCTATCTTGTTTTTAGAATTAACGACTTGCCGAATTGTGTCAGTTCTTCTTTCGCAGCCAACAGGGAAACTTGTTTTGTCCCTCCAGCCGTTGCAGCCGCGTTTTCCGTCATATCAATGTTATTTATGATTCGGCCCGTATTTTCTTTCCATCTCTCGCTTCAGTATGATCCCAGTCATCTTCCCTTTCACTGTAGAAATAGAAAAATTTAGTTGAGCACTAATTTCCTTCCACCCGTCTTCTCTTTTATTACGATTAAAATGGTTTTTGTTTTTCAGATTCCACACATAAAGTCTGGTTTTTTGTAGAGCTCGCTGAACTTTAAGCACTGTTCTTGGTTCATCCCTCGCGCAACTATTGGACCACGTTTACACTGCACGAAACTCGATACCATCAGAAACTAGGATTAATGGAAGTAAAAATAAGTGAAATTTCCCAGCTTGTGCCAGATACAACCAACGCCCGCCTGGAAATTAATATGGCAATAAAGGAACTCGTTGCAGTGATTAAAAAAACAAAAAACAAAACGTAGACAATAGAATTATCACTGAGCAGTATAAGTTATAATATAATAAGTACAACTAATGTGTCGGAATGGGACAAGTGGCCGACCGGCCGCCGAGACAACTGGCTGTCGAGACAACTGGCCGCGAGACAAGTAGCTGCCGGAACAAGTGGTCGTCGCGTCGCTGCCAGTACAACTTCAAATAAATAAATGCTAGTTTCATTTATTGAAAACAAACAAACTGATAGTGAAGTCGGTTAGGGACTATTCGCCGCCGCGGTGCCTGTTTGCCTTCGCCGATTCGCCGTCGGGACAGTTAGCCGTTGGTCAAATTCGCCGTAAGGACGATTCGCCGTTGGAACGTGATTTAGAAGTATTCATCAAAATAATTTACTCTTAGTAAATTTAGGTTTAGCATATTTTTTTCATTTGATTCAAAAACGGGAATATGATACTAAACAGCATTTGAAACTTAAAAAAAAATTCCAACCTAAACGTATATTGCCACTCAGGCGCTTAGGTTAGAGGTAGGTTTAGTATATTTT
Organism: Pyrocoelia pectoralis; assembly: GCA_036250285.1. NCBI lineage: Eukaryota > Metazoa > Arthropoda > Insecta > Coleoptera > Lampyridae > Pyrocoelia > Pyrocoelia pectoralis. The sequence goes on from CM070081.1 coordinate 18,005,387, forward strand.
TTTTTCAATTGATAACAGTCCCTCAAGATTAAAAGTTATTTTCGATTTTCGATTTGTATGGCCAATCGTTCCTACGGCGAATTTGACCAATGGCCAACTGTCCCGACGGCGGAACGGCGACGGCGAATAGACCTAGACCCTTTTTAGAAGCAGTTGGCGGCCAGTTGCACTTTTCTCGCGGTCAGTTGTGCTGTCGGCCACTTGTCTCGCAGCCGGTTGGCCGCGGCCAGTTGTACTAGACCGCTAACGTGTATAGCAACTGGACATGGACAATGAAAAGGAAAACTAAAGCACACGTAAATGGGAGATTATTAAAAGCAAACGAAAACCAAAATAGGGCCATGAGAGACAGAGAGGAGTAAGAATGGATACTGAAAGTAATTGTAAGGAAAGAATAACGCAGCAACAGGAAGCGATACGCTAATCGTATGAATAACGTGATGAATGAACGAAAAGAGTGTCAGAAATAGCGTTGCTAAGGATGAATAAGCAAACAAGGCGAAGAAGAGCATAGAACGACAAATTAACGGAAGCAGTGTAATGGGAAAAAATCATAACCCAAGATAGACATTGATTAAAACAGAACTGCAATTAAGGTTTTCAACAAACACTTGAAAAACCAAGAACCTAATTATATATTATATTATATTATTATATTATATTATATATTAATATTTCCAAAATTATATACTTATTTAAAATAAAAAAAAAATTTGTTTAGTATTTTACGACATGTCACTTTTCTACTAATTACATAATTATGTCACAAAAGGAAGTACTATTTACAGCGACCGATGTGTGATCAGAAGGTAAGTCATTTAGTACAGTCAATCTGTAATTTTTTGTTCGAAAAATTGCCAAGTGGATTTTTTTTTCATATATCATTCGAAGGTCAGGAGAAAAGCTTAACGTCACATTTGCGAGGTACTGGCCCCATTGAATTTTTGAGAAAGTCAAAAAGTTTTTGAAATGCATTTTTCCCGGAATTACTGCGTTTTAGAGAAAAATTTTATAAACAAAAAATGTAGAGGACATTTCCATCTATAATTAATGTCAATGAGTTGATAACGTACGACTTAAAATTTAAGCAGTAGGTGGCGTTAAAGTACCAGAAAAACTGTTTTTTTGCTTTTTTGCCTAGACAAATTTTTTTTTCGCAATACTGTAAATAGAATAGTTGTTCCTCTCAAAAATACCTACAAAATTCATTCAAACTTTTTTTTTCTTCGACTTCCCGTTTTAGAGCTATAGGTTGCCAAAGTGTGAAAATTGTACCATTAAGACTGTAGAAAGGCTAATAGAAGTACGGTGCGTAGCTTATAAATGGTATATCATTTTCGCAAGTTGATTAACAATAATATCTGTTAATTACTATTGTTTTTAACATGAATTAGAATAAATTTTTTTATTTTATATTTTTTTATATTTTTATATTTTCGCGCCACCTACTGCTTGCATTTTAAGTCGTACGTCATCAACTCAATAACATTAATTGCAGACGGTGAGGTCCTCTACATTTTTTGTTACTAAAATTTTTCTCTAAAACCCACTTATTCCGAGAAAAATGCATTTCAAAAACTTTTTTAGTTTCTCAAAAATTCAGTAGGGCCGCTAGGACCTCGCAAATCTGGCGTTAAGCTTTTCTCATGACCCCCTAATGAAATATGAAAAAAAAATCCACTTGGCAATTTTTTGCGAAAACAGCCGTTTTTCACGACAGATTGACTGTACTAATTGTGCAAAGTTTGCACATTTTCGATCGAAACGTTTTTGAGATATTACAAAAAAAGGACTTCGTGGCACCATCTATAAGGAGCTCCAGCTCGCTTAAGAAGCATTTTTGGACTAAGGTAATTTGGGTTAAATCAACATAAAATAATGTCTACTAACTGGGATTTTCGTTTGGCACCTTCATTTCTGGACACCCTGTATAATGTACGTGTGAACATTACTGCTGTTACTTCTTTCCTCTACTAATGTTGATAATAATAAATTATTATCATCTTCTTCATCTTCAAGAAGCATAGCCAATAACACTTTTTTTCCCTATTGCACAACTGCAGTTAAAATTTACGAAATCTACATAGACCACCTTCCCAGCACAAGACCGATGCGCAGTCTGTAGTACGCGCGACTCTCTAGATAGAAGACTACAAACGCTTGAGGGATCTGTAGGTTTAAAAAACTTGAGATCTAGGTACATGGATCTTGTCACAAGTATCCAAGTTTAACAACGTTGCTGCAAATAATACAGGTCACTTTCCAAACAGTAAAACCTTATTATAAAATACGATGAATGATAATAGAAATGCAAGCCTTTTCGGAAAAAAGTTGTTTGACTTGATGCCGTTATTCATCCTAAACTAATGTACGCAAAAAGTATCTAGAGCACTTTCAGTATTCAATAAGTACACCTTTTTTTTTCGTTTTGGACGTATTGATCCTATAATCTACCGACCTAAGTTATACGGTCATATTACTGAAAAAAACAAACTTAGTGGGGTTAGATACAAGGTAATGGGAAACATGACGTTGCTTTAATCCTTGAACCTATTGATCAAAATGATATGTACAATGTACATTGTACCGGGTGGCCAAATAAGCGAGGTAAGCGGCTATATCTCAGGAACTGCTCATCTGACAACAATGGAATTTTTTTTATTATTATAAATGTGGCCGTAAAAAAACTCTGGAAATTATTTTCGAGTTCCTAGGATGGCCGCCAGGGGGCGTATTTGGTATAATAGTTCATAAAAGCTTAATTTTCTCGCTTAAAGTCCCAATGAAGTGGGCCTGAAAATATTGTCATGGCAATCTACGATCATTTTTGAATAAAAAACCTTACATCAATTTTTTTGACACCTGTCAAATAAAGTAGTGGGGGAAGGTTGTACCCCGAAAAAGAAAAATGCTTGTAGTGTCAGTTTGGCTTGGCCGATTTTACTGAAACAACTTTTGACTAAAAGAGCATTTTTGGAAGTATTTTTCTATAAAAATAAAACAACAATATATTTTTCCATTGTTCCGCGAGAGGGCGTTGATTTCTAACTTACCCTATTTCTTTAAATATCTCTAAAAAGTTAAATGAAATCATATATTTTTTCTTACGATAATAAGTAGAGCACAAAAAACTAAAAAAAAATAGTGAAAACCGCAAAACGATATCTCTATTTATAACGAAGGTATTAACAAAAATGTTCCAAATAATGTTCAAAAAGGGTTATCGGAATTATTCTGGTTGTAGCACGTGGCTTAGACCGGATGGATTCCATAAAGAAGGTGCAATCAGTAAACGCCGATTACTTACACTTGCAACTGTAGATGTACTAATTAACAAGTTTCAGGTAACTGTTAATGATACAAATTTTACCCACCGTAACTATCTCGATATCGGTATTGTTGGCGGTTGGGGTTCACGTCTACGCCAACTTCTATATATTTGCCAAATTTTCAAATAATATAGAAGTACCCTGGTGTACCTCTAACGTTTTTACCTGCAACTACCTTATGTAGTCCTACATACATTCATCACTTTAATCAAATTAATATGCGAGTGATCTCTGTGAACTCCAAAATGAGAGGACAGGAGAAACGTTAATTGCAGGTAATTCGTTACATCAAATTTTGCAAACAGCAGAAACATGTAATTAGATACTGGAAGTATGTATGTCTTTTTATTTTGTCACCCTTAACATCCCCCTCCTACTTCCTCCTGCTTTCCTTAACTCCTCATATTCCCTGAGCATGTGTTCCATGTTCTCCCAATCCTTGGCACATAGTCTGTATTTTCTATTGACGTCCTCCCACAAGTGTATTCATTTTCTTTATTTCCGCATCTGTACGTCTTCTTTCTTGTATTAAATTCTTCTCTTATAAATATGGTGCTCCTTCAGTCATTATCTCCGCGTACTTCCGTTATACTTCCCCTCCCTAATCTTACTCCTTCTTTCTTGCATCTGTGGGTCTTTATCTCTCCTTTCAATCTCTTCTCATATGCTTCCAGACAGCTAAAGTGCTAAGAGACGTTCACTTTCCTGCAGCGGCCATCGCGCCACACCCTATTTGGTCAGAGGCAGTCCCCCTTACCCCCACGAGGGATGATTGGGCGACTGCTGATCAGATAGTGGATGTGGCAAGGGTCACCTGGGCGGTGAAGACGTTCCCAGCATACAAATCACCAGGATTGGACGGCATACTACCGGCTCTTCTACAGTGGGGACTGGAAGTTATTGTTGTCCACCTGGTGAGAATTTACACGGGCTATATCGCCTTTAGATACATACCAAAACAATGGAGGGAGATAAAAATTGCTTTTATCCCCAAACCTGGCAAAGGTGATTACTACACACCTAAATCATATTGTCCAATCAGTCTAATGTCTTTTCTCCTCAAGGCACTTGAAAGATTGTGCGACAGACATATAAGGGATACAGCGCTTGTACGATTCCCGCTTCACCCTAATCAACATGCATACTCTCCACGAAGTTCCACAGAATCAGCCCTACATTCCGTCGTAGGGAGGATTGAGAGATCGCTGGACTATAAACAGTCCACCCTGGGAGCATTCATAGACATAAATAAATAGACAAAACAACCTTCGAAACAATTGAAGCTGCACTACGCCACCATGGCGTAACTGAGGTCGTACGAAACTGGATTGTGCAGCTACTGAAATTCAGGGCAGTGCACATCAGCGTAGGCGACACAACGATGAGGTGCACAGTAGTGAGAGGATGCCCACAAGGTGGGGTGCTGTCACCACTTCTGTGGAACTTAACTGTAAACAGCCTGCTCTGTCGTCTCAACGACAGCGGCTACTATACGCTGGGCTATGCTGATGATCTATCTATCCTAATAACCGGCAAGTTTGAGGCTACTCTGTGCAGTCTTATGCAAGCAGTCCTAAGAGTAGCCGAAGAATGGGGTGTAAGGAACACCTCCAGTTTTCAGAGTCAGTGAAGTATCTAGGTATTACACTTGACAACAAACTGAACTGGAGCAAACACATCCAGCTTAAAGCGGAGAAAACACATAGGGCCTTCTGGCAATGTCGCCGCGCAATGGGAAGACTTTGGGACCCATCCCCAAAGGCTGTCCTGTGGCTGTACACCGCTGTGATTAGACCTATGTTTTGTTACGGACCAATTGTCTGGTGGCCTAGAACCAGACTCTCAACAACCATACCACTTCTTAACCATGTGCAAAGACTAGCGTGCCTTTCGTCCACGGGCGCAATGCGAACGACCCCCACAGCCGTCATGGAAGCCCTCCTGGGTCTGCCTCCACTGGATCTCCATGTAAGAGAGCAGGCCACGGCGGCAGCCTTGCGTCTGAAAAATAAAGGGTTGTTGAACAGCAAAGGTATTGAGGTGGGCCACTCTCGAATTCTGGGCGAGGCAGTCAAGCGACTGCCTATACTAGAAGGACGATCTGACTCACTCATCCCTCGGTTTATCCTAGGGAAAAACTACCGCATCTTTTTTGATGGGGAAGTGGCATCCCAACCAGAGACATCCATCTTCACGGACGGATCTAAAACAATGGAAGGAACAGGCACAGGAATTTATTCCAAAGAACTGAGCCTCCATATCAGCCAACAACTAGGTAAAATTTCTACTGTCTTTTAGGCAGAACTAGAAGGAATAACGGTTAGTGCAAGAATAATTCTTATGCACAGCATAAAGAATAAAAGTATCAAGATTTCCAGTGACAGCAGAGCCGCTCTGCAGGCACTAGGTCAACACAAAATTACCTCCAGGCTGGTTTCCGAGTGTCACCAAACACTAGAACAAGTGACAAACAGCAACACCCTTGAGCTTGTATGGGTTAAAGGGCATGCTGGAACAACAGGCAATGAAAAGCCGATAAGTTAGCCCGACTGGCCTCAAAACAACTGTTTTATGGTCCAGAGCCGACTCTCCGACTTACAGTAGCAACTGAAAACAACTTAATAACTCAAGACACCCAAGCCCAGCATAAGGCTAGGTGGAACTTGATGTCAGAATGTCGTCACGCGAGAGAGGCCTTTAGAGGATCATCTCGTAGCCTGGCGCGTTTTTGCACAGGGCTATCTAGAAAGAACCTGCGGCTACTTGTCGTCAGGTTTACCTCACGTGTGGGATGGCTTGAGTGATGATGCGGGGTCGAACGACTCTAATCAGGGAGGCAGCACAAAGGGCCCGAATAAGTGGCCTATGTGCGAGTGGACCTTTGACCACCCTCCCATCGTAATCCAGAATCCAGAATCCATATGCTTCCACTCCATACCCTTTCCCTTATCTTATACAGGGTTTTTCAACTAAGAGTAGCCACCCTTTATAACTTCTAACAAAATCAAAATTTGAAAAATCGGCGATACCCGTCTATAATAATATCGAAGGGGACACTTTTTGACATAAGCTTGAGATTTCATACCTTAACCCCTGGGTCCCACAAACATACCTTTAATTTTTTTAAACGGCAACATGGGTCATGTCATACGCCATTTGAAAGGTCATTTTATATCTTGCATTACTCCGTTTAAAATTTTAAAATCGTTCAATTGGTTTGTTAGATATTTTAATTTAAAGTTTTAGAGAACTGATATAATTTGTCGTTATAACAATATAATATAAAAATATTACTTATTTTCATGTAAATAAAAAAAAGTTTAATACAATGAATTTTGTATCAACTTACCTTTCCTATAAAACTATAATAAAAAAATAAAGAACAAACATTTTGAAGCAAATTATATCAGTTCTCTAAAACTTTAAATTAAAATATCTCACAAACCAATTGAACCATTTTAAAATTTTAAACGCAGTAATGCAAGATATAAAATGACCTTTCAAATGACGTATCGCGTGACCAATGTTGCCATTTAAAAAAATTAACGGTATGTTTGTGAGATCCAGGGGGTTAAGGTATGAAATCTCAAGCTTATATCAAAAAGTGTTCCCCTCGATATTATTATAGACGGGTGTCGCCGATTTTTCAAATTTTGATTTTGTTAGAAATTATAAAGGATGGCTACTCTTAGTTGAAAAACCCTGTATATCTACTCCCTTGCATGTCCTCATCTTTCATAACACCCTTGCCTCTCTTCCGGCCCGTATTTTATTTTCCATTCCTTCATCTCTTTCCAACAACCTTGAAGTATCCCCCCCCCCCCCCCCCCCCTACTCTTATTCATCCTTCCTCGTATCTCATCGCTAACTTCCCAGCTTGTATCTTTATCTTCTTCAATTTTACTTCCTCCTGTACTCCTATATCCCGAGGTCTCTCTGTCTAACCTAGTATCCATTTCCAATATCTTTCTTATATCCTTTCCAAAACATCCCATTCCTTCCACCACCATATTTCCACCTCGTATAACATCGCACTTTCCACTGACTTATCAAAAAAAGCCACCCTCATTTTCACACATCCTTCTCGAATATGCTTTCCCCCAAACCTGCCCTACTATTTTGGGTCACCCTTTTCCTAACACTTTAACTTGTATATCATTCTGTATCACAGATATTCCATCTCCCCCACACTTTCAATTTGCTCATTTTTCCAACTCCATTCTTCTTTTCTTCTAAGGCCCTCCCCCTCTTTACCCCTTGCTGCCGTAAGTAGTAAATTATATGCGAACCAGTGAAATATGTGATAAAGATATATTTACTGGTTGATGTAGAAAATTGGTCAACCTACAAAAGGGAAGTGTACCTATACAGAAAGATAATGTAACTGCCTTTTTCAACAGAACAGTTCTCCGCACGTACTCTGCAACGTGTGGTAGAGTACGGGTCGTAATCTTATGTAAAAGAGATGTTCTTTCAAAAAATATGTTCATGTTTGCTTACTTTACTTTATACTTTATAGTGCAGTTATTTTGATAATTTGATAATGCAAATCACATGAGTTGTTTTTTTTTAAATAACCATGAAGACCAGGAGAGAAGTAAGAAAACAATAAGATCGCCAACAACAAAGAAAAGAAGAAAAAATGTATAGGTACCAGAAGCAGTAGATCAATAAGAGAATGACAACACGTAAGAACTAAAACATAGACAATTCATTTTTAGACACTTCAATTCATTTTACTTTTCTTCTTCCTGTAGAGAGATAACGTGCATGGTGAGAAAACCTACACTTGATGAGTCCGGGGAACCGGAATTCCTAACACAGCCCCTAGCAGAGAAGGTGGCAGTCTGGTGGAATGGCACGGGAGGGGGGGGGGGGGTGAATGATCGCTGCTATATATCTCCCACACCGATGATTTAAAAAGCCGGAGGGACGACCGACGTCACCATTTACCGTAATAATGACGTAAAACGTCGAGTGGCGGTAGTGGGACATAGCAGAGTAGTAATGTATGGAAATAGTGGAGATGCAAAATAATATTTTCACCCAACAAGGATAGAGAGATGAGATGATGAAGAAATTTAAGAAAGAAATAGAGAGGGGAAAGGATCCTTTTGCAAGAAGAAACTCAGTAAGCAAACGGGCAAACGAACATTTTACTCATTATTCGAACAGGGAAAACATATTACGACTATGGTTAAAGAGAGGAGCAAATATAACAGGAATTAAAAAATGGAGATAAAGGAGAATGCCGAAGTAGCACCAGAAACTTTCTTCTTAAAATTTGGATAAAAATAAGTGAAATCTTCCAGTTTGTGAGAGATATAACCAACGTCCACCTGGAAATTAAGATGGCAATAAAGCAACTAGTTGCAGTAATTAAAAGATCAGAAACAAACCACAACGTAAACAAGAGAATAAACGCTGAGCAGTAGGATGATATAAATAAGTTGGAAGGGGAAGTCAGAAGTTACCTAGTAAAGAATAACCGGTAAAGATACAGAGAGAAATAAAAAAGTCATACTAATGGAACACCGGAGAAACTTCACAAACGTTCCTAATCAAATACCTTCTCTAAATAAATGTTCGCGCAATAATTGATATGGGTTCAAATTTACCTCGAATTATTTTCAAGTGAACGTTTTTGGTTAAATTAAAGGGTTATTCTAGTTAAATAATATGACAATGTTACAGCTCAATTCCTTACAACTTTTGGATCTACTTCCTCTGGTAACGAATAAAACATGTGCGCGTAACTTGGCAACAGCGCCTTCTTACAAAACCTACTGACAATGAATAAAATCTTTCACTGAACACTATTAATTAGATAATTTATTATTGTGGCAATTTACTTTACTATATTTTAAATTGTGATGTATTTACAGTTCCTAAAAGTATACAGTGGTGGCACAATTACAGAGTGCTGTAAAGAAGTTACCATTAGAGATGATACAACTTTATTCACAAATACATTTGAAAAGTGCGGTACTAATTACTAACACAATAATAACGTGTTATTACAATTATTATTCTTTATTCTAAGTCAACCAAACGCAACTCTGGTTCCACAACAACTGGTTCAAAAACAGCTGGTTCCACATGCTTAGTATGACGACGTGTGCAATAACCATAAAATCGATGTATGAAAATTTCTATAATAAACACCAAAAACGAGATACCTAGACAAAATGCCCAGATAATGAAAAGTCCTCGAAGATGGTGGACGGTTAATACTTGAGGTTCGTCTGAATAAGTAAATTGTGTCAGTGTCTTGCGATACTCTGCAGTGACATCTTTTTCCATTTTTGCATAAACACCATTTTCTTTTAATGATGTAATAGCTTGATTTATGGTATCCAAAAGATAACTTCCTTCTTGCATAGCAAATCCGATATTGAGGCCGCCATCTGGATCAAAAAGTATTTTATTTGGTATCTGTGATTCTTTTGAGAGGTAAAATACCGCATCATCTTCACTCAGTCCCAGTGAGCAGTTATAAGTCTGAATGATACCCGATACGGTTACATTCTTAAGATCGTTTATATTTACAAGATAAAACAGATTGCCCTCTAACTTCACATTAATCACATTTCGAGAAATGGCACACGGTTTTATTAAGCAAAGTGGAATTGAAGAGTTACGAAGTTCCACTAGATTTTCGACTTGCTTTTCATGTTGTGGTATCGTAAGGACGCGGATTAAATTTGATACGTATCCAGTTTGAACAACAATGGAGTAAAATATGTAAAATCCGAGCAGGAAACGGATGGGAAACTGTTTCGGAAATGAAGGGCAGGATCCCCATAAAGTTAGTGAGAGTGTTTGAATATTTATTAATGATAAGTTGGTGAAGGTAATACGAGTACCGTGCCATGCAAGTAAGATTGCATAAAAGAAAATGGTGATAAAGAATCCACACGTTACCATTATCCAAACCTCCACTTGGAAAATAGACACAAATATCATTAATGGTGAAATTTGATTGGGAATTGGAAGAAAGACAACCACTTTTTCCCTGGTTACTATTTCAGACAATTGATCTGATATCCATACAAATTGAGTGATATAGAAAAAGTTACGGTGGGTATAATTTGTATCATCATAAACCGTTACCTGAAACTTGTTAATTAGTATATCTACAGTTGCATTTGAAAATAATCGGCGTTTACTGATTGCACCTTCTTTATGAAATCGATCTCTTCTAAGTCCCGTGCTACAACCAGAATACTTTCTATAACCCTTTTTGAACATTATTTGGATACTATCGCAATTTTGAACATGGATTACGTTTGCCGATATTCCGCAATCGTTCTCTATAATTTGTGGATTGGATTGGTACACCTTTAAATTGTTCATGACCATTACTACTGCATTGTGAACAAAGTATTTCCACAAAAGTTCAAACGTGATCTTCACTTCTTCCACTGATATTATTACAAGAAAGGTACCTCTTGGCGTTTCGACAGGATCCCAAATTTCACTTTTGCGTAAATATATTATGGCTTTTTCCAGATTTTTCCAATCCTCAACTTCAATCATCAAACTTTTTCCAATTAACGGATTATGAATTTTATTAATTACATTGGTTACATTGACATTCAATATGAATTTTGGTTGCTCAATACAATGATGAAGTTCACTATCAGATTTATCCGTAATAACATGTACGTAGTAGTCATTTTCAAATAGTTTATTAGCAACACCCGTTACGCATTCCATAAAGTCATCATCCTCCCCATTACCGGTATAAAACGTATTTGCATTTTGCATTAATCCAATAAAAATTAAAAGGCTTGCTTTCATGTTCCTACTTTTTCCACGAACGTTAATATAATGCGCCACAATTATATGTACAATGTACATATCATTTTGATCAATAGGTTCAAGGATTAAACCAACGTCATGCTTTCCACTACCTTGTATCCAACCCCACTAAGCTTGTTTTTTTAGTAAAATGACCGTGTAGATTATAACATCAATATTTCCAAAACAAAAAAGTCATAGAATACTGAAAGTGTAGGAGGTGAACCTTTTTTTCCGAAAAGGCGCGCAATTTCTTTGCCGAAAAATTTATATTGTCATTCATCCTATTTTATATTTAGCTTGGAAAGCGACCTACTTGTTTTGTTGTTTCATTACTGTCCTCAAACCTGGCTTCTCCTTATAGCCCAGTAAAATAGGAAAATTTTGATGAAAGAATGGTTACATCTTTGAAGATTTGGGAACAGGCTTGTTCTGTGCTCCCTTTGAAGTGTTTAGAAGTCCCCACCTGCACCCCCTCCTCTTCGAGAGAAATGGAGTGCGAAAAAACAAAAAACAGGTTTTCGTAAATAACTGAAAAAGTATCAATTTTATCAAAAACAAAAATGTTAAGAAAGTTGTAGCTCACAAAATTCCGTACATTTTGGTATTTTATTTTTGTCTCTACGACTTATAGGAGTCGAGATATATTTTTTTTACTGTCGACTGTTTTGCGGCGAAATGGTAACACGTGCGCGCATCGCGCGTATTTCGCTTACATCACGAGAATGGCCATTCGTATCGCAAAATACTTCAAATAAAAGTTGTAGTCTACTTACGAACAATTTTCTTTTTTGAACATTTCCATACAATTAATATTGACAGAGATATGAATGCTTTTAACGTGCACTAAGTGATTCTAAGAAGATTTATGGCCATGAAATTTAATAATAGTGACAAATGCAGAATATTCAGTAGATATGGATTAGAAATTGTGAAAATATATGTGCAATTGTGCACTGTATAAAAAAATTTCCAAAATAGTTGCACATACGTGAAATGAGATGTTTGTTAGAAATGGGAGATTGACACTGAACCGGCTCAGGCGGTCGCCGAACGCCGCCGCTTTCATTGCATACCTACCGGGCCCTATGATGAACTTACACAGAAATAACTTCTGATACTTAGAAAAGTTAAAACAATTTTTTATACTACTTTTTTTTCGTCTCAAAAGTAGCTACAATTTCTGTAAAAATTAAACATTACCTGCATTTTCAATCGTCAGTTTCTCGTCGCTGTTTACAGAAAAACATACGCGACAAAGTGTTTTTTATAGGAAATTTTGTAGTCTTTCAATTAGTTTATATAAAAGTTCGTCGTAAAATAAATGGAAACGAAGATATTTCAGAAAAACTGAATACAAAAAATATACATTTTAGTTAAATTCTGTGAAAATATATAGTTTTCAAAGATGTATTTTTACAATTGCGAGCGATTTATTGTATTGCATTACCTTCGTATAAATAAATAAATATAAAGTACTGAAAATAGGATAAAATCTTAGAACAATATTCTAAGGATAAAACCAATTTTTAACAAAAATTTAACCGCCATTTTTTAGCGAAAATCGGGATTCTTAATAAAATGTCAATTTTCGACTATACTTTCAAACAGCTGTAACTAGCGAACTATTTGTCGTGCGAATTTCTGCCGACGCTCATTTTACAGGCACATTAATTATCTTTGAAAACCTCTAAGACACTTTACTGTCTACAAGTAGTCAAAACATAGTTATTTGCAAAGAAACGCTTGAAAATCAGCAGCGATTGTGTCTTAGAAAAAGGTTTAAATAATTATATCTCTGTCAATATTAATCATATGGAAATGTTTAAAAAAGGAAATTATTCGCAATTAAATTCTCTACAACTTTTATTTGAAGCATTTTGCGATACGCATGCCCATTCTGGAGATATAAGCGAAATACGCGCGATGCGCGCACGTGTTACCGTTTCACCGAAAAACAGTCGACACTTAAAAAAATCTATCTCGGCTCCTATTGGTCGTAGAGACAAAAATGTAACACGAAAATGTGTGGAATTTTGTGAGTTACAACTTTCATAACATTTTTGTTTTTGATAAAATTGATACTTTTTCAGTTATTTACGAAAACCTGTTTTTTGACATTCCCCCTGCCCATTTCTCTAGGAGGAGGGGGGGGGGGGGGTGCTTGTCAACACTTCCGAGCTTGTATCCAAATTTTAAAGCTGTACCCATTATTTCATCCAAATTTTCCCATTTTACTGGGCTAATAGACCACCATCCTAACGCAATACGGATGGGCACATCTATTAATAGTGCGCACTGCGTTTGCTGACTCCGCTCTAGATATTAGACTACAAACACTTGAGGGATCTGTAGGTTAAAAAAAACTTGAGATCTAGGTACATGGATCTTGTCACAAGTATCCAAGTTTAACAACGTTGCTGCAAATAATGCAGGTCACTTTCCAAACAATAAAACCTAAAAATATAAAATAGGATGAATGATTATAGAAATTTCAGCGAAAGAATTTGCGAGCCTTTTCGGAAAAAAGGTTAAACATATCTACAGTTGCTTATGCATCCTAATACAGTCGAACTTCCATAAGTCGAATCTCCATTGTACACCAAAAAAAAGTCGAGATATAGAAAATTCGAGGTATAGAAACACCAAAAAATAAGAAAAATTTCGCCAAGACTTTATTAAAAAATTCTAGATATGGAAAAATTCGGCTTACAGAAGTTCGACTTATGGAAGTTCGACTGTAGTTTATTAAAGTATAAGGGGATAAACGGCTCTTTAAAACACGCGCGATTTTTCAAGCACGGCGGCGCAGCCGAGTGCTTGAAATAGAGCAAGTGTTTTAAAGACCATTTATCCACGAATACTTTACGCTATTTTTTTTTATTGGTTCACTTTGAAATCTGGGTATTAAAATGGAAATAAGAACTAATAATGTGAAATGGTTGAATTCGTATGTGAAATCAGTATACCTTTCGTTGTCATGGAAATGAGAAAAATGGAAATTAATTTGCAATCTGTCATTTTATTTGACGTAACAAAGTACCTACTCCTGTCAGATCAATAACCAATTAGAATTCCCGTTTTTCAAATTTGTTGATGTTGGTATGGCAACTTTAAAACACGCGCGTGTTATAAAACGCGATTTAAACACGCTGGGGCGTGGTTTAAAAGGGCGAAATAGGACACCAATAAAAAAATAGCTTTTATCTACCAAGGGAACAAAGTGATTAATTTTCTCCCGCGGGTGAAGTTTCATGCCCGACGCGAAGCGAGGGCAGGGGAGAAAATTTCACTTTGTTCTCGCGGTAGATATATGATTCTTTCTTATATGTGAATTTATTTTCCGTTCACAATAATTATACGTTTGGTATAGTTTACCATTAGTTATTTTTAAAAAATACATCAAGAAGGCTTCTCCCATGTGTCACAATTTTTAATTACATAAATATATTTCATCAATATCTCATCATTTGTAGATCGGCGATAGTACGCTTTTGAAATGTCTAATGAGAATTCAGACTCTGATGTAGAAAATACACCAGCCGAAATATTAGAATCTGCTTAAATTATTATTCTAACTTAAATTTATATTTTTTATAGGGAGAAAATTTTTTAAAAAATCCCAAGGGAGAAAAAGTGTACAAAAATTCCCAAGGGAGAAAAAGTGGTACTTTGCTCCCTCAAAATAGGGAAAATAGATTCACTTTCCATGTATAAGAAAAAATAATGTACGTACAAAGTATCTGTAAAAGTCAGCTAAGAGTAAAGTGAAGTATAGCGAAAATTTGACCTTGGCGTTGATTGGTTAACACGCGAGGCAAGTTTACAAAACTAAATTTGTCTAAAAATGCCCGTTTTGCAATATTAAATTGTCTAAACTGGTTAATTCTGACCGTGTTTTAAATTTGGTGAAATTCAAAATCGACTATTAAAAGGAAAATTAAGACACATTGTAGATTAGGTAATTAGCTAATAAGTCTGAAATGTTGGTTAATTTCTTATAACCAACAAATTACACGTAACATTTGGCATCGCAGTATAGAGTTCAATGGGCATCGCTGTCATCCTATAGTATATTACATAACAAGTATGGAAAGTGATAAATAACGCACAAGCGGGAAAGTTGCGCACGAGGCATCAGCCGAGTGCCGGCAATCCCGCGAGTGAGTTAGACACTTTCCTACGAGTTTTGTACACTATTTTTCCCACGACTATAAAAAAAATAAATAAACTACTTGCTAACAAAATTAGTGACAGCGCGAATAAATTCAAACTGTCATTTTAGTTGTTTGATCCAGCCGCCTATTCGAGTGTGAACTGTGCGTTATTCTAACACACAGCGCGAAACCAAATCGCACAGGTTTTTTACCTCGGACGATATCGTCAATTTTCGCTCATACGTAATTGTGCGTTAGGAGTTGGTTTCGTATATGGTCGTGGGAAAATGTAGTAAAATATTTGTGGTTAGGTTATTGTTGTGTAAGACATTTATATGTTACAATGGATAAATTTGGATTGCTTCACGAAAATCTGCCCCTAACAATTTGAGTAGTTGAACTGCTAACTAAATTATTATTTTGTTTGTATTAATTAAATTTCTCATTAACAATAATGTAAAAGTGTTTAAATTATTCGCGGGATTTGAAATTTTAGTGGGGTAAATGTAACTTGAATGAAAGCGCCCTCTACTTTATTCTTTTTTATGAACACATTCAGTATTGAATGGGTACACCTTTTTTTCGTTTTGGAAGTATTGATCTTATAATTAACCGAAACGGTCATTTTACTGAAAAAAACAAACGTAATGGGGTTATATACAAGGTAATGGAAAACATGACGTTGCTTTACTCCTTGAACCTATTGATCAAAGTGATATGTACATTGTACATATAATTGTGGCGCATTATATTAACGTTCGTGAAGCAAGTAGGAACATGAAAGCTGGAATTTTAATTTTAATTGGATTAATGCAAAATGCAAATACGTTTTATACCGGTAGTGGGGAGGATGATGATTTTAAAGAATGCGTAACGCGTATTGCTAATAAACTTTTTGAAAGTGACTATTACGTACATGTTATTACGGATAAATCTGATAGTGAACTTCATCAACGCATTTCGCAACCAAAAATCATATTGAATGTCAATGTAACCAATGTAACTCGTACAATTCAAAATCCGTTAATTGGTAAAAGTGTGATGATTGAAGTTGAGGATTGGAAGAATCTGGAAAAAGCCATAATATATTTAAACGAAAGTCGAATTTGGGATCGTATCCAAACGCCAAGAGGTACCTTTCTTGTAATAATATCAGTGGAAGAAGTGAAGATCACGTTTGAACTTTTGTGGAAGTACTTTGTTCACAATGCAGTGGTGCTGGTCATGAACAATTTAAAGGTGTACCAATCCAATCCACAAATTATAGAGAATGGTTGCGGAATATCGGCAAACGTCGTCCATGTTCAAAACTGCGATGGTATCCAAATAATGTTCAGAAAGGGTTATCGGAAGTATTCTGGTTGTAGCACGGGGCTTAGACCGGATGTATTTCATAAAGAAGGTGCAATCAGTAAACGCCGATTACTTTCAATTGCAACCATAGATCTACTAATTAACAAGTTTCAGGTAACTGTTAATGATAATACAAATTTCAGCCATCATAACTTTTTCGAAATGAGTTTTTATTGGGATTCAAATCAACGCCAACGGTCTGAAATAGTAACCAGAGAGAAAGCTGTTGTCGTTCTTCCACTTCCCAAACCAATTTCACCATTAATGATCTATGTGTCAATTTTCCAAGTTGAAGTTTGGATAATGGTAACGTGTGGATTCTTTCTCACCATTTTCCTGTATGCAATCTTACTTGCATTGCATGGTGTTCGCATTACCTTCACCAAATTATCATTGATAAATATTCAAATACTCTCACTAACTTTATGGGGATCCTGCCCCTCCTTTCCGAAACACTTTTCCATCCGTTTCCTCCTTGGATTTTACATATTTTACTCCATTGTTGTTCAAACTGGGTACGTATCAAATTTAATACGTGTCCTTACCATACCACAATATGAAAAACAAGTTGAAAATCTAGGGGAACTTGCTGACTCAACAATACCATATTGCCATAGCCCAATGGTTTCCTTTTTCAGTCAAACGATTCATACAAAGTTAATGAAAAAGATGTCATATTTTATAATTTTTTGGGCTGATAAGAATTATACGGTATCGAGTATCATTCAAACATATAACTGCTCACTGGGAATCCGTGAAGATGATGCGGTATATTACCTGTCCAAAGAACCAATGATACAAAATAAAATACTTCTTGATCCCGATGGCGGCATCAATATAGGATATACTATGCGACATGGATATTATATTTTGGATACCCTAAACCAAGCTATTATATCTTTAAGAGAAAATGGCGTTTATGCCAAAATCGAGGACCACGTTACTTCAGAATATCGCAAGACACTGACGCAATCTTCTCATTCAGACGAACCTCAAGTATTAACCGTCCACCACCTTCGAGGACTTTTCATTATTTGGGCATTTTGTGTAGGTGTTTCGTTTTTGGTGTTTATTCTAGAAATTGTTATACATCTATCTTATGGTTGTTGCACACGTCGTCGTATTAAGCACGTGGAACCAGCTGTTGTTGAACCAGTTATTGTCGAACCAGAGTTGCGTTTAGTTGATTTAGAATAAATAATAATACTTGTAATAACACGTCATTATTTGGTTAGTAATTAGCACCGCACTTTTCAAATGTATTTCTGAATAAAGTTGTATAATCTCTAATGGTAACTTCTTTACAGCAGTCTGTAATTGTGCCACCATTATATACTTTTAGGAACTGTGTAAATGCTTCACAATTTAAAATATAGTTAAGTAAATTGCCACAATAATTATCTGATTATTAGTGTTCAGTGAAATATTTTATTCAATGTCCTCATGATACAATCATCGAATATCAATAGCTTTTGTGATAACGCGCTGTTGCCAAGTTACGTGCACATATTTTATTCGATACCAGAGAAAGTAGAGCTATATTGCTTCGAACAAGATCTGTAACCATCCATTTCAGCCAAACGTACCTATTGCGCTTTGATTATCGCAAAAAATTGTTACTGAATCACACAATTTTAACTTCAGTTCCTTTGTGAAATTTATCAACCATATAATGCTTCTTGTAAAGTTGCTGAGAGCCCCATGTACTCAGCTTCAGTACTACTCAATGCAACGGTAGGCTGACGTTTACTTGCCCAAGTTATTGCACCAACTGACATTTTAAAAATATACCCAGTGCAAGAACGTCTTTTATCAACATCTGAAGGAAGCCCAATCAGCATCAAAAAAACCATGCAATCTATCATCATCATCATTTGTGTTGCTGTACTTCAGTGTTACGTCTTTTGTTCCCTTTAATTATCGAAAAATGCGTTTTACAGCAATCCAATGTGCTTTACCAAAATTCCAATTAAAGCGGCTCACATCATTCACAGTAAATGCGATGTCTGGCCTTGTTCCTTGAACAAGATACAACAAAGAACCCTTGATGGGGAATATTTTCAACCTCTTTCTTCTCCACTTTATTTTTTGGGCACATACTCAAAGACAATTTTTGACTTACATCACTTGCACTTGAAACAGGGTTACAACTATCCATATTAAATTTCATTATCATATTAAATATTTATATAATTGGTCTGATCCAAAGAAATTCCATCATCATAATAAGTATTATGAAAACCAACACAATTTGTAGCAACTCCCAAATCTTTCATTTTAAATGTCACATTTAAATTAATATGCTTTTAGTGTGTCTCTCACTTGCTTATCTTTCTGAAAAATCAATAAATCATCAACGTAAACAGTCACGCTAAGACTTAAATCTTCCAAAAAATGCACACAAGAATCGCATTTAGACTTTATTAGCCCAAAGCTTTTCAAAGCTTCCGTCAATTTTTGATTCCATTCTCGACTGCTTTGCTTAAACCCATAAATTATTTTCTTCAACAAACATCAGAACTATCACTGAAACCACTAGGCTGTTCCATGTAAATTTCTTCTGTGAGATCTCCCTGTAGGAAGGCAGTTACAGCATCCATCTGATCACTTTTTAATCCCAGTTTTACAGCCATCGCTACTGAATATCGTAAAGATGTGTACCATGCTACAGGTGAGTATGTCTCATTGTAATCTACACCATATTTCTGCGAACATCCTTTGACTATTAACCTGGCTTTGTGACGTACTACTTCACCAATTGAATGACGTTTCCTTTGTAAACCAATTTACATTTAATTGCCTTCCGATTAGCTGGAAGTTTTACCAATGTCCAGGTATGATTCTCTTTTAAAGAACTCATTTCTTCATCCATAGCTATCTTCCATTTCATAGCATCGTTTTCGTTCATGGCATCCTCAATAGGTATTGGATCATTATAATCAATTTCAATTCCTTCTTTGGCAACATGTTACATAGTCATCAAAATTTTTAGGTTTTGGGTCACGTTAAGAACGGCGTATAACCTCAGGTACCTACTTTTTGAATATTCTCAAATTCAATTATAGATTCATCAAATTCTTCTCGTAAAACCAACGTATCTTCTCTTTTACTATCTGATCCTAACAAATAAACATCTCGACTTGTGATGAGCCTCTTGGATTTAGAATCAATACATCTACATCCTTTTATGCCCTCACTGAAACGGACAAATAACATCTTAACAGATTTTTTGTCCCATTTTGTTCTTTTCTGTTTATTAATGTGAACTATTACTTGTGAACCAAAAATTCTCAGATTGCTTACATCAACCGTACCTTTTTACCAGACCATATTTCTTCTGGTGTTTGTGTCTTCAATATAGAACGGATCAAACGATTAATAATATACACAGCCATTTTGTTGCGGCGTATAAACGTTTGAGGTTTGATGCTAAACGCCACAATTTTTCAGATAATTTTTAAAATCTCCATTGCAGTATTCTTTTCCATTATCCGTTCGAATTCTATTTATTTTTCTTTTGGTGTGCACTTCAACATGATTCGTAAATTCTTTCAATGTCTCAAGCACATCTGACTTTGAATGCAGAAAATAGGCGACATACAACTTTCTTGAATGGTCTATGAAACTCAAAAAATATCTGCTTCCACCAATGGATACAGTCTCTATTGGACCACATAGATCTGAATGCACCAAATTAAGAAGTTGTTCAGCTCGATTTTCACTCGACTTAAAAGGCAATCTACATTGTTTTCCTTCTTTACAAACTTCACAATTTTTCAATATGTCAGCATCGTCTGTAAATGTGAAACCTTCAACAACTCTGTCTCGCACCTTGCATAAATCAACACCATTCAAATGTCCAAACCGCTTGTGCCATAAATAAATATCATTGCTGACCCTAGTGCTCGTAACACAATTAACACTTTCAGATTGCATTTTACAAACACCATCACTAGGCACTACCTGAACATTGAACAATCCTTTCTCTATTTTGATTACACACGGTGCAACCATTTTTGTCAAATATCACTCTGTTCTTGTTTTTAACGATCTGCGCAACTGATAGCAAATTTGTGTTAAATCCTGGTACACTCACTACCTACATTTTTAACAACAAATTCTTGACCTTGTACTTTCATTGTCAAATCTCCTTTTCCACAAACTTTCAACTTTTCATCAATTGCTGTTAAAATGTCGCTTACCGATGAGGGTTTCACATTTTCCACCCAATCTTCATGTGGTGTCATGTGTTGTGATGCACCATTGTCAACATACCTACCAAACATTACTATCATGAGCACCATTTTTCGATAAAAATACTGCCGACAATGCTTTTTTTTCTGACTTTGCCTTTTCAGGTAACTTCTCAGTCGACTTAAAACACTGACTTGCTTTATGACCTTTTTTACCACACGTATAGCATTTTATCTTATTCAAATTAGAAAATTGCTTTACTTTTCCACCAGTCCCAAATTCCACGTGTCTTCGGTCTTTTCTTTGCCTTCCAATAAACGCATTATCGGCCACTCTGTGCAGTCTGATGCAATCAGCTCTCAGAGTGACCGAAGAATGGTGTAAGGAACACTCCCTGTCAATAAACCCGACAAAAACGGAGGTAGTTCTATTCACAAGGAAAAGGAAGATTGTGGGCCTTCGAGCTCCTATACTCTTCCAAAAACACCCCCAGTTTTCAGAGTCAGTGAAGTATCTAGGTATTACACTTGACAACAAACTGAACTGGAGCAAGCACATCCAGCTTAAAGCGGAAAAGGTAAATAGGGCTTTCTGGCAATGTCGCCGCGCAATGGGAAGACTTTGGGGTCCATCCCCAAAGGCTGTCCTGTGGCTGTACACTGCTGTGATCAGACCTATGTTCTGTTACGGAGCAATTATCTGGTGGCCTAGAACCAGACTATCCACAACCAAAGCACTGTTCAACCATGTGCAAAGACTAGCGTGCCTTGCGTGCACGGGCGCAATGCGAACAACCCCCACAGCCGTCATGGAAGCCCTCCTGGGACTGCCTCCACTGGATCTCCACGTGAGAGAGCAGGCCATGTTGGCAGCCTTGCGCCTTGAAAATAAAGGGTTGTTGAACAGTAGAGGTATTGAGGTGGGACACTCGCGAATTCTGGGCGAAGCAGTGAAGCGACTGCCTATACTAGAAGCACGATCTGACTCACTCGCCCCTCGATACATACTAGAGAAAAACTACCGCATCTTCTTTGATGCGGAAGTGGCATCCCAACCGGACATATCCATCTTCACGGACGGATCCAAAACAATGGAAGGTACAGGCACCGGAATTTATTCCGAAGAACTGAACTTCCATATTAGCCAAGCACTAGGCAAAATTTCGACTGTCTTTCAGGCAGAACTAGCAGGAATAACGCTTAGTGCGAAAACAATTCTTATGCGCGGTATAAAGAATAAAACAATAAGAATTTCCAGTGACAGCAGAGCCGCTCTGCAGGCACTAGGTCAATACAAAATCACCTCTAGGCTGGTTTCAGAGTGTCACCAAGCACTAGAGCAAGTGACAAACAGCAATACCCTTCAGCTCGTATGGGTCAAAGGGCATGCTGGAACAATAGGCAACGAAAAAGCCGATAAGTTAGCCCGACTGGCCTCAAAACAACTGTTTTATGGTCCAGAGCCGGCTCTCCCACTTACAGTATCAACTGTAAACAACTTGATTACTCAAGATACCCAAGTCCAACACAAGACTAGGTGGAACTTGATGTCAGATGCCGTCACGCGAGAGAGGCCTTTAGAGGACCATCCCGTAGCCTGGCGCGCTTTTGCACAGGGCTATCCAGAAGGAACCTGCGACTATTTGTGGGCATACTATCTGGGCACTGTAAACTCAACAAGCACATGCACCGCATGGGCTTGGTCGAATCACCATCCTGTAGAGGATGCTACACAGACGACGAGACGGCGCAACACATACTCTGTGGGTGTCCCGTACTCGTCGAAACAAGACGATCCATGTTGGGGGAATCCTGGCCGGACATGGCTATGATCAGAGCCGCCCCCCCGTCCAGCATCCTCAGGTTCATCTCACGCGTGGGGTGGCTTGAGTGATGTTGCGGGGCTGAGTGACTCTAGTCAGGGAGGCAGCACAAAGGGCCCGAATAGGAGGCCTACGTGCGCGTGGACTTTTGACCACCCTCCCATCGTAATCCAGAATCCAGATTATCGGACACCTTTTCATAGGAAACATCGAGCAACTTTGATTTTATGATATCAGCAGTGATTTCCGTTCCACTGCTCTCTAATCCCATAATCATATCGACTTAAAATCGTTAGGTAGCCCTGCTAGTAATATTGAACCTAACCATTCTTCAGTTACATGGAAATCAATTCCATCTAATTGATTCGCGGTTCCAATAACTTCACTGACATACTTTGACATCGATAAACAACTCTCCAGTTGAGTGGAAATTAGTTTTCTTAAAAGTGCAATACGCCTTACAAGACCTTTATCTTCGTACAATTTTCGACGAATTTCCCACATCTCGGCCGCTGTTGTAACACCTTGAACATGAACAAATATTGATGTATCTAGACTGAACGCAATTCTCGCTTTTGCTTCCCGATTCTTAACAGCATCTTCTACAGCGCCTTCGACGACACATTGCCCTAAACTGTTCAGTTCCAACAAACTTTTCATGGAAAACGCCCATGGGTAGTAATTTTCGCTTCCTCGCAACTTTTCAATAGTTGCCAAATGGCCATCACTTCCCGATGCCATTTCTTCCAAGAACTTTTACCTCTTCGGCTTTATCAGTTAACTTTAAAAGAAAACTGTCAGTGTCACTGTTCAGTCACTTTGCTGATTTTTATTTCAGATTCAGCTCAATTACAACCAATGCAAAATGATACACTTCTGTTTTCTCAGCTCTGGGCCCATAACCTGCGAGCAGGGTAACAAAAACGCAGTGAATCATACACAAGATGAAATCAGTGAAAAAGTAATTTATTGACAACAACATATTATCTCGTAGCAAAAACTATAATTTACCTGTAGCTTGTATCTGGACGTAATTTAACAGGAATAAATTGAAATATCTAGACTACGTACTATTATGCAAATCTTTTCAAATTTCATCCTGGCCTGAATTAAAGAAATCTAAACTTATTGATTGTACAGAGAGAGGAAGTGCATCTCTAATGTCACTTAAATTAGAAATTCCACTTGAACTTGCATCACCCTAACCACTCTGTTTACTTTTGCAACAACTTCAGTTCGTTTAATCGTTATTATTTAAATAATCACCGAGCAATTGAGCAAAACTTTCAACGTAACAATACCCTTTACATATGTGGACATATATTAGACGAATCTTTGACAGAATAATTACGTGAAAGTAAATAAACGATGTGAATGAAACCTGGAAAGTGTATTAACTCGATTACAATATTTTCATTCGAGTAATACTGCGGTAGCATTTCTCTAAAAAATCATGTGCGGTATTGATACGGATAGATTTTAATACCTATTAGTGAAGATGCAGTAAAAGTGAAAGGTCTCACTTTCGTTTTTTTGATTCCTTCGACTTATAAATAGATCCTAAAAATGTAATAAAATTGTAAAGACAGCCTTGTCCTTTAACCATTATCTAATACAGGAAGAAGTTATGCTCGCGAAAGTAGAGCAAACCAAAAAAATTGGAAACAGTAAGAAAAATTGGATTCAGTTGAAAGAAATCAGATTCTTCAACGGTTAAGGTTATCAAAATAATATTATATTGTTAATAGCGCGGTCGCGGTTGAGAGAAAGTACCTACGTAATTTAATCAAATGAGAAAATTACACAGAGTTAACAATAAAGTTCAACAATTTCAATAGCAGTTGTTATTTTTTATACCTTACATCTTTTAACATACTTTTACCATTCAAAAAAAAGAGATTTTGTCGATTATTCAAATTTATTCAAAGTCTCAATTTATAATTTGATGGCGAATTTATTTCAAAACCAAATTAAGCGATGTACCACCGTTTATTGGCGTTAGTTTGGTGGAATATTGGCCTAATATAGAGCGATTGGGGCAATATTGTCGGACTGCCACCAATATTGGGTGAATATATTTTTGTAATACTATACAAATATTAGAAATGCAATATTTAGTGAATATAAGAACAATATTTGCAATATTTGGTAAACATTGCTAGGTATTTAATGTAAATTCAAATAATGTACCAATATTTCGTGTACAGGGTGACCAAATTTCGATGTTTTAATAGGGAATCTCGTAAACTATAGGTTGCATGAAAAAATGAACCGCACATCCTCGATCTCTTTTTTTGAGAAAAACTCAATGGTGCATTTAAAATTTGGCTAACGTCTTTTGTTTTCGAGTTATGGCCAAAAATTCATATTTTCGAGTTTTCATTTTATGGCCATATCTCGCTTATTTATGAAAATAGAAAAAAAATAATTTCCACGTTCTTCTATATTTAACAGGTATATAAAGCCACATAAACTAAATTTTCAAGTAGGCTGGTATTTAAAATTTTTCTGAGAAACCTTACTTATTTTTTATGGAGAATCCGAATCCGCAATAAAAAATGGGGGTTCAAATTTAAGATTTCACAGTTGCCCCCACCCCCACCCCAGGTAGAGAGGGTGGAGGTAAACTTTAGTATCGTTGGAAGACCCCTTTCCAGGCGAACAAATTTTGTTCGTGACTTTTTTTGATCCGATCCGTAGTTTTCGAGTTATTTCACTGCCTTCAGATATATCGGCCACCCGTTATATAATTATTAAATATATCTTGTAGTTTGTTTAGCATCTTCAACATTATTAGTTATTAGTTATTTGTTCTTGGTTTGAATAAAAAAATATGTCCTAAAAAACGATTTTTTGCTGAAAAGCAGTAAAAGTGAATAATTTGACCCCTCATGATATATATCGTTGGAATCAGAAAAAAATTAGTAATTTTTTGATGCCAAAGCCAACTACGCGTTCCATATAAAAAATACAACTTTATGCTGTAACTCAAATTTCAAGAATATTTTTAAAGATTTGACTACACCACTGCATTCTTATCAAAAAAGTGCCTGAAGAACGTGGAAATTATTTTTTTATATTTTCATAAATAAGCGATAGATATGGCCATAAACTGAAAACTCGAAAATATGGACTTTGGCCATAACTCGAAAACAACTGACGTTAGCCAAATTTGAAATGCGCCATTGAGTTTTTCTCAAAAAATATATCGAGGATGTGCGGTTCATTTTTTCATACGACCTATAGTTTACGAGATTTGCTATTAAAACATCGAAATTTGGCCACCCTGTACAATATTACTAAATATTGAAAATCTATAATATTTAAGCAGTATAACATACATATTTGTAATATTTAGTAAATATTGCTATTTAATGTAAATTCAAATAATGTACCAATATTGCGTGTACAATATTACTAAATATTAAAACTCGATATTTAAGCAATATAACATAAATATTTACAATATTTAGTAAATATTACTACACAATATAAAGTCAATATTTATTTATCAATAACATAACAATACTGTGTTTTCAATATTATTGGATATTTAAAATGATATATTTAGGCGACATGAAAAAATATTCACAAATAATTTTCGCCGATTTAGAGATATCAAAATAATCAAAATATAATATGCACGCCCTCCTCAATATATTATAGTGTTCAACTTTATATTCCAAAAATTATATAACTTTCCGTATCTCAATGGTATAATGGCTGACCTTCTCACCGAGTGATCGATGGTTCGAGTCCTACTTGAAGCAAAAGCTTTTTTCAGCATCACCGATCTGCTGCGAGTCTGCACGAAGTGAACGGGGTTTCTTGAGATGAAGGGCCACCGGACCACCACATGGATCCCTCCAGGTGCTGTGCAATGGAAAATGGTCCCTCGCAGCAGTTAGGACTCTGTAGTGACCCAGTGGTCTTTCATACTATTTCGGGACACATTACAAAACAATAATTGTATATATATTTTCCCCAATATTGAAGGAATATCGTTTGGTAATATTTAGCCAATATGTAAAATATGTTCACATTTCTATGTTGGGACAATATTGTACATCTATATTCTACCAATATATTTACAATGAAATGCCAATATTACACCAATATTAAATGCTACATGGGAATGGATGAGTAATGGACGTTAAATTGAATAGTTTAAAAGAGTTATTGTCACAGGTTAACCTTATGGTTTGTTCAGACACGACAATAACCTGTGACCATTTCCGTCTCAAGTTTTATATACCTTCCGTCTAGGTTTCAGATGGAAGCTGCTTAAGCACCATTTCGAAGATCTTAGAATGGGCCTGTCCGGCAATTTTCGAAAAAATATTTTCAGTGCCTTTTTGTCATACATAATTTCATAAAACGGCTCGGTTTTCGCACCTGCTTAGTACGTTTAACATTGATGAATTACGCCTTAATATATTTCATAAAGATCACTGCTTTGCTATCTGCAGCTACAAAGATATTCTTCTTAGCATAGTTCTGTTTTAATAACTAAACTTTGAACACCGTCGTTTTTTGTCACAGACTGACACAAATTCTATGACCTCGTTAATTGCTATCGTGCACTTCAGAGCCGGTGACTCTGGCGGCAGTGGGAGCATTTGCTCTAACAGTAAAGTAATACTCAATACATGAAGACACGTGTGTAATGTGCGCAGTTAATAAGATTTTAGCCAAGTTCTCAATCTAAGACGCAGATCAATGTGTAAAATTTATTATCGTTAGCTTAATATTGCTCTACAAGCGTACGCAATACATACAAGTATTGATAGTTAAGCAAACCGTGGTCTGGTCAGTACTTGAATGGGCGATCCGTTCATTCTGAGGCTCGATGTGTCCGGGATGTTAGTACAAAGGCTCCAAATGAGAAGCCTACGTACGTGTGGACCAGAGCCACTCCCTATCGTAATTTACAATATCGCTCTACATTGGTAAAACGGTGGCATTTAAATGGCCTTACATACTAGCGGATAACCTGTAAGAGATGCTGAACATAATCGATGACTCAAGAAATTGTAGAATAATCAAAAGGGAGTGGAACCTATAAAAGAGAAAAAAAATTAAAATTTAGTGACTTGCGCTTATTATGTTATAGCTTTTCGTAGTTATCTGGTAATACTCTCTTATAGGGGAAAACTTGAAATGGCTTGGTGTATGGCCCAGGAGTCTAAATAATTACCAATTAGTTAATGATAATTGACGTCATTGACTGTAAAATGGCTCCCAATTTGAAATCTATTTTGTGGATAATTCTTAAAACTTATAATGGTAAAGGGTGATTTTATACAGTTCATTTACGGAGTTTTATCTGTTCTAAGAACCAGGTAAAGTTATTTTTCTTTAACCATTAGGTGTTCATTAAATTTTATTTACAAACACACTAATTCCTACTACATTACAATAAAACACCAGCCAGCGACTAGGGTATTTGACTTTTATCACTGAACACTTATCACTAAGTAGGTATATCCATTTTCACTAGTTGTATGAATTGTGTTTCAAAAAGTTGCAGCGGGTTGGGCATAACCGTATTCCACACGTCAAAATAAGTCCAAAATGTTCAGTAACATTTTTATGATATCAGTTTAGTTAAGCCGTAACCAACAATTTTGTATTTTCTTGAAAAAAATGATTATTTGAAAAACCCTTCAACATATTTTTATGAAATTTGGCATGTCTTCATTTCTCAGAAGTGAAAAACTTCCAAAAATACCTACTTTTTTTCAAAATTATCAATTTTCAAAAGGGCGGATATTAAGTATTAACAATAAAAGTACTAAAAATGTTGTTTCTTGCACAATTTAATTTTATTTAGTAGTTTTCATGGAATTTTACTTTAAAATATTTGAATGTCCACATTTTGAAAAAAAAAATTGACTTAAATGGAAACCCCAATTTTTTATTGCATATTCTGAAAGAGCAACAAAAAACTATTATTTGGGAACTTATTCTTTATTTGCAACAGAAAGATAAAATGTTGTCGAAATACAAAATAAATAATAAAATAGCGCAAATAAATCCGATATAGTCTTTCTGAATATTCAATAAAAAATAGGGGTTTCCATTTAAGTCACCCCCCTATCTACCCCCTGGGTGTCGGGGGGTGAAATTTGTTACAGAATCGGACGTCCCCCTCCAAACCATCAAACTTTTATTCGACACCTTTTTTTGTCATATGTACTCATTTCGAGAAATTCCCCATGTAAGAATAAAAGGGTCACCCCGTTTGCAGCGCCACCTGTTGCAAATAAGAAAAAAGTTTCCGAATAAAATCAAAATAGTTTCTTACGCTCTTTCCGAATCTGCAATAAAAAATAGGAGTTCTCATTTAAGATTTTTAAGTTGGCCCCCCCCCCCCCGGGGTGTGGGTGGGCCATTTGGTCAGAATCCGACGCCCCCCCCCCCCCCCAAACTACGAAGGTTTTGATTCGCCACACTTTTTGTTAAGATGCATTTATTTCGAGATATTCAAGAACCTAATGTTAAATGGGACACCATGTATGTCAAAATTTTCGAAATGTAATTATCTTTCACTTTTATAAGAAAAATTTCAGTTAGAGCTATAGATTTTGAATTTTTAGTGATTTTATCGTGAAGAAACTACATTTGACAAACGATAATAAATGTTCAAAAAATTCATATCTCTGTCAATATTGATCGTACAAAAAGAAATAAAAGATAAAATTGTTCGTAATTAAATTTTCTACAACTTTCATTTCAAAGATTTTCCGGTCGAATGCGCCGTTTTCGAGTTATCGACGAGAAATGCATTACGCACTCATTTCTCATAAAATGGCCCTTGCTTAAAAAAAATCTAACTCGAGTACAAGTACTCGTAAAAATGTTTTGTAAGGACCTTTTTTGCGTAAAATTACATTTTCTACAACTTTCCCATCTTCAATTTTTCCCCTAAGTGATTTTTTTTGAGTTATTGAAGAAAAACCTATTTTTGGCACCTTTTTTGCACTGTAATTTTCTTAGCGAAGACAGTAGGCCTTTTGTACCTTCATTATAACCCAAAAATACACCCCTCCCCCAACGGACAGTCTATCTGGAATTTTTTCCTTTCTGAAATTAATTTTAACTGGGCTAACTATTACTGTTTAGACACCTCGGTTACTTAACCACATCATTAACAGATATGGTATGTCCTACTCTTAACTAAATTAAACTTATCCGCAATGGTATTCGATCGTTGTGTGTATTAAAAAGGCCTTAAGGCAGACTTACAGCTTCACCATTTGGCAAGCGTAAGTTATTCGTCTTATGACCTCTCAAATTTATAAAAAGTAGAAAAATTCCAACGACACCCCATTATTAAAGTTACGATAGTCATAAAAAATAATTAAGGCGAAGCCTTTAATTAATTCATTACATAAGTGCATTTGATTAATATCTTTCTTGACAGGTCTATAACTTATTTTTATTGCATATAAATTGAATCTTGAATCCCTTCAATTATTTCAAAGTGTGTATGTTAGATGATACACTTAGCTACCTTTAAAGAAAATGAACCATCTATTATGATTATGACATCCTTTTTAAGCAATGACGACCTGCATGAGAAATTAGCATAATATTAAATTTCTTTCTTCTTGTTATTATTATTGTGCAAATTGCATTAAAAGTCTGTTTTTATGCAATATACGCTCCGTTACCTACCGCACGTTAAAAATAATGTTATGGTTACGAAATTAATTACCTACTATAAAATGATGAGATTTGCGAAGCAATACGAGAAATGTTTTCTCTAAAATCGTTACCAATATCAAAATTTTGAAATATGAATATACGAGTTTACGAAAAAAACAGAGCATATTAAATACCGAAATAAAAGCTGTTGCCTACCCTTCAAGGATTCCTGTATCTTTAATGAAGTCCAGGATTTTAGTGGGGCGAATCCTTTGTGTAATCTTTACATTTCCAAGTAGGTTTGTTGTTAGAATCTCCTTTTTGGCTGTGTTATAATATGTAATTTCGCAGGCCGGTTCGGCTCCTATAGTATAGGTGGTTTTCCGGTTACAGTTGTCGCAACCCAGCAAACATAAGGACGTTTTAATGACGTCAAATTTTCGTCACGTTTTAGAGACCTTTAAACATGACGTGCACAAGACGTCAGAGTTACAGACAAATGTCATTTTGACATCATTTTGGGACGTATTTATAACGTAAATTATTGACGTAATAGTAGTAAAAAGGGGGTGACCTGCGCCACATCTCACCACTCCAACGTCATACCACGTGACCAGGCACCTTTTTCTTTCCGGTAACCATCTTGTGATACTTGTGAAGATTTTGACAAATGTGTGCTCCGGCAGCTACTTCGCTAGAGCGCCCCTTCGCTTCGTGTAGAGTCGGAGGAGATCGTTGATGCTGAAAAAGACTTTTTCCTAAAGTAGGGACTCGAGCATTGGTCGCCCGGTTAGAAGTCAGGCAAGTAAAGTATCTGAGCTAGCGAGACTTTGCTAAGTGCAGCAATGTGAAGTTGAACACTATGAAAAAGGGAGAAGGACATACATATCACGTAGTATATGAATGTCTATTTTTCCAAATAGAAATTTTTCGTCCCAGTTACCTAAACATAATTGTAACGTCATAATTAATAAATTTGAAATTAATTTATTGTTAGACATAGACGTGTATTTTAAATTTATTATACCCGAAACTTATATACTTATAAGTAGTTAATAGTTATTATGTTGCATAAAAAGGTATAAACATAATTTTCTGGCAAATGGCATTTCTTTAACAAATTTAATTATTTATTTATTGTTAAAGGAACTAAAAATGCTTGAGAGTGTTATTCAGTAATCTCGATGAAGACAAGGTGGCAAAATTAGATACAGAATTCCTACTTGCACAGTGGAGTTTTGGTTGAGGTTAAAGAAATAAAAATTGAAGATAATCGGACAAGGCAACGTCGATTGAGGCAAACCGTATTTCGATATCTCTAAATCGGCGAAAGTATACCGTCATATAATCCACGTATTAAAAACGTTCAGAAATGACGTGTATAACACGTCGTAATTTAGGAAAGTAACGTAACTGACTAATTATGACCGAAAATGTACGTCAAATATACGTCATTTTATAACTAATGTTTACTGGGAAGTTTGTCCTCAACCTCGTTGGCTGCGGTTCCCACGTGTCCAGGTACCCAGTGTGACTGTGTTACACTCGCCTAATGCGTTTGACATTTATGTCCATTCAAGGACTTGTCGTGATTTTGTCACATAAAAACCTCCCGATGTAATCGCTGCCACACTAAACAGTGTGGCAGAAGTACTAGGTTTAGACCCCTCCCCTCCACGTGACCCCTGACCAGCGCCTATAAGTCCATTGCCCGCTACCTTCCTCAGGTGTGGCTTGAAGGTCACTCCTTGGTTTAACATAATGCCCAAGAATTTTACTAGTGGTTAGCAACGCCACGCCTTTTAGCTGTGTCGACCCTTTTCTTCCTGAAAAGCTTCCTACATTACAACTGATACGGTCCCCTCAAATCTTCTTCGTATCACTGATGTATAGCCAACTCCACTTACACGTTTCAACAGTCGGTCTGCAAGGAAGCAACTTAATTGATTCTGAGAGGTATTGTCTAAAAACGCCCCTAAAGCCACCTAATTAAAAGAAATCACTCTGTCAGCTACGTTCAGCCTGTGGATGGCACATTCACAGGATCCACCTGGTTGATTTTTGCTGACGGGCATCTCCTCTCCAATGTGTAGCGGTTTCAGGAAAAACTACCTTAGGCTGATGAGTCTAAAAGTGGCCTGTCTTGGGCGTATGAATTTGGCCTATGCTCTGATATGAATATGAATTTGGTATCCCGTTATTCAAACAATTGGTCGAGGGTCTACTTCGCGGTTTTTTAAGAAACCGTTTGTATCTTCTGCTCCTCCATATAAGACTCTTTGAAATTTGTTCAATTATCTCACAGTACCTCCCTCCCCCACAGGAATCTTGTTTTGTCTGTCATGTCACTATTGCATTCGGTAAGTGTGGTTTGGTATGAACCCCATTCCCCTGTGTTTTAATAAAAAGCTTTCTCGTAAGTCGAGAGACCCTTTGTGCCATTATACCAATTACGTCTCCTCGTTGTTTGCTGATAAACCTTAGCACGAACGAAAAATTAGCGATCTCTAGTGCGGTTGCCGATAGATATGGCTGGTCGTAGCGGAGGTATGAGGATCTGAGTATAAGCTCCTTATCGCTTCCGTCCCCTTCCACTGTCAGTATCACTACTCTACAACATTCCGCCTTTGTAGATTATAGGTTCTTGTACCAGGACTACGTCAATATGATTTTGTTATGATTTAGTCACGTACAAGCTCTTGGCCATGACACGACGGTCGTGCAGGTCAGTTGGTCTGCAATGCCGTATTTGGTTGCTACGAGTTACAATTATCCTTTAAGCGTCACTTCCGCTCATTCACTTAGGTCGTTCCCCTATCCGGCACCAGTAGCCTGGTAGCTACCCCTTACATTTCTTCACATTAACTTGAACGTTTTTTCTTGGACTGATCTGATTGTACTCCCTCCAAAAAGTTACAAAATTCTGCAACCCAAGTGGTACACGTTCAGTTCACTTGTACTATCTATAATTTTTTCCCGGAGTTCAGAGGAAACAACCGATTTTGATATTCCATTCGTTTATTCCCCTTGAAGATACATAAGGTCAGAAGGCATAAGCTGGATAAGAGCTGTAATGTCTTATGAGCTGCTTTTTGTTGCTCGCCCAATTCCCAAACAGTATTTTTGTAGGGCAATTCGCTAACTCGCAACCCACTTGACCAAATCTAGAATCGAGGTATTGCGTGCCCAGAAGCTTTTTCCTTCCACTAAGTTATTAAGGTGTCTCGAGTAGATGTCCAATGGGTTCTAGTCCTACATGAAATATAACCTACTGCAGTTCGATGCACAGGTTTTTGACCAAAAATTAAGAATCACGGTTATCTTCATGCGGCTATATAAAGCAAAGCGGGTTTAATCACACCTCAAGAATCTTTCTTCAGAAATATTGAGGCCAAAACTCAATTGGGAGCTTAGATGGCACTAACAACACACTATTAAACCAATGGACATTCTTGTAAATTCAATTCTTCAACACGGTTCATGAAGGAACCAAGAACGCTCTTGTTCCCTAAAAAAATCTTGGAATTCATTAAAAGTTTCAAACTCAAAAACCGATAAATTGTTCAATTCCATCGAATTACAAAGCATTTTTGGTTGCGGAAAAGCTTCTGGCAATGACCTAACGACAGAATATTACATAATTATGTATAAAAAGAAACCACGCTTAAACATAGTAACGTCATAATCGTTACTTATTACGCACTACGGAGATCATTATTAGTCGTAAACAAAAATCTCGATTCAGTGAACACGATGTCGTTCCGTTCCACATTCCAATACCATACAAGTTCAACTTCTTTTCTCTAAAAGGAAATCATTAAAATGTTACCAAAGACACGCGACGAATAATTATATTTAACTTCCTTGGTGTTTCCACCTTGGCGTCCTTTGCTAACCATCTCGTGAAAAAGAGGATCTGCTTCTCTACTGGGATAATGTATGATACATTATTTTGGTTGTTACCTAGTAGTCCCCAAGGTGTAATTTAATATAAACAAGAACTAGGTACATTCTGAAATAAATTGTTCAGTTAGTGTCGGTACGCAACCCAGATAGCTCGCTTGTAGCTGGCGTTGTCGATCTTTTACATTGAAAAACAGATTTTTCTTCCAAAAGAAATTTTAGTAATAAATGGTCATTATATATGTATACTGTGTTCCAAATTCGATGCTCACCATTGGTATCTTGGAAACGGAAAGAGGGAAGCCTTTGTGTCATCTGCTCAGACCTTTTGCTTTCAGTTGAAATGCATTTCTTCCTAGATATAATGGAAAAAGTTTTATTTAACGATATAAGATTTATTATAAGGTAGGTATTTATATTTTCTAATTTAGGAGAAAACAGAAAAAAGTGAGAAAATCAGATGTTTAAAATTGGGCGCGGAATGTTTCAAAATTAAATTTAGAAAAACTGTAAATTAGCAAGTTTTTAGCTTGCGATTCCCGCGTGATCAGGTGCCAACACTAGGTAGTGTAACTGTGACTAGCGCTGAATTTACCACTGCTTTAATCTCTGCTTTGATGTCGGTAACTAACTATAAAGATTTTCCTTTTGGTAAGGTCCTCTTTTAATAGCTGATCAGCCCCTGTCAGGATTGTGTATACCTCGGCTTGAAACACGGTCGCTTTCTATCCTAGGCTTACAGAAATTTTGCAGCTGTACACTCAAGAGTCGTAGTGGTTTTCGGGCCGTCTCAGCAATACACGATTCCATTCAGTTTTACTTTACTGGAATTATTCTCCCAATCGTACCCAGTGGGGTTTGTTGTCTTAAACAGTTTAGAGTTATAGAAAGATGGCTTGCACGATGGGAAAACCTAGAAAGATGGGATGATGATCTTAAAATATGGGTAAAAATAGGTGAAATCTCCCATTTTGTGAGAGATATAACCAACGTTCACGAAAGAGAGGAGAACCTCAAGTAAAGTGCCCTGGTGGTATGAGAGACTCTCTCGATTGCGGGTACAGACTAGGAAGCTCTTTAATAGAGCAAAAAACACGGGAGAATGGGATTCATATCGAATCACACTCACCGAATACAATAAGGCCATAAGAAAGGCAAAACGTGACTCGCGAGGAAATTGAGTAAATTCCAGAAGGTGCCAGACTCCAAAGAGCTTTACGAGGAGGAACAGAGGGCAGAATCGGTTCCTTGAAGAAAACTGAGGGGGGCTATTCAGAGACCGTAAAGGAGACTCTGGAGCTTTTGCTTCAATCACACTTCCCGGGATCAAAGACCCTCTCAAAAGCTGACGTAAGCGAACCAATAACTCTGGAACCCCTCTCGAGGGTGAACCGAGGAGATTGGGTTTTGGCTCGTCAGATAGTGAAACTTACAAAAATTAGGTGGGCAGTGAAGAATTTCCATCCGTACAAATCCCCAGAGATGGATGGAATTCTCCCTGCTCTATTACAACAAGGCCTCGACCCGGCAGCCACCACGCTCTGTACGTTACTAAGGGCAAGCATTGCCCTAGGATACATACCCATGGCGTGGAGGGACGTAAAAGTCGTGTTCATACCGAAACCTGGGCGAGACTCATACGCCCAAGCCAAGTCGTTTAGACCTATCAGTCTAACGTCGTTTCTTCTAAAACTATTGGAGAAATTAATTGAACGACACATTAGGGAAGATGTGCTGGGACTTGAGCCCATCAGTAAATACCAATGTGCCTATCAACCAGGTAGATCCTGTGAGCTCGCCATTCACAGAGTAGTGGACATAGCCGAAAGGGCGATCTCCTGTTAGGAGGTCGCTCTTGGGGGGTTTATAGACATAGAGGGGGCGTTCGATAATACCTCTCTAGAATCAATTAAAACTGCTATGGAAAGCAAGGGGGTACAACCTGCCGTGCGCAGGTGGATACATACCATGCTAAAACATAGGAACGTTACAGCCTCGCTTAATAACGACTCTAGTGGTCAGGGCCGCACGAGGATGTCCACAAGGGGGAGTTCTCTTTCCTCTATTGTGGTGCCTGGTAGTGGAGGGACTGCTGAGGCGACTAAGCGAGGCAGGTTACAGCACGGTTGGCTAAGCCGATGACATAGCGATTGTGGTACGTGGCAGATTTGAAGAGACCGTATCAGTTGTGATGCAGGGAGCTTTAAATCTAGTGGAAGCATGGTGTGGAGAAGAGGGTCTGTTGGTTAATCCAACAAAAACGAACCTCATTCTCTTCTCACGAAGAAAAGGGCCGACAAAGCTAAAAGCCATAGCAATGTATGGCATCAAGGTGAAGGTTGTGGGAGAAGGCAAATACTTGGGAATAACGCTAGACCAAGGGCTAACCTTCAAACCGCACCTAGAGAAGACAGCGAACAAAGCCACAAAGTCCTTGTGGGCTTGCAGGCGAGCGTTCGGAAGCAAGTGGGGCTTATCTCCAATGATGACCCACTGGATATACACCAGAATGATCAGACCGATCATTACGTATGGCTCACTGGTGTGGTGGTATAAAACCTCAACCCAGACGAACATACAGAAACTTAGCAAGGTGCGGCGTAGGGCTTGCCTTGGAATCACGGGGGCAATGATAACCACCCCTACGGCAGCTATGGAGACCCTCCTGAACTTACCGCCCCTAAACCTAGCAATTAGGGCAGAGTCGCTTAGAGGGGCATACTGGCTGAGAGTTAACGGCGAGGAGGGATCGTCAAGGGGGGGGCACTCGCTCATTTTTGACGAAATCTCCAAAGGCAAAACCCTTAGTATGAACACTGAGAGGATACCCAAAACAGTTTGTCCCATCAAACTGTTTAACAATCCCCACTCGGCAAGACTGGGAGAGAAATTCCAGTAAATCGAAGCTGAATGGAATCGTGTATTACACAGACGGCTCGAAAACCACAAAGGGCACTGGCTCTGGAATATACGGGAGCAATGGACGGGGCTGCAGAATTTCTGTAAGCCTAGGACAACAAGCGACCGTATTCCAAGCCGAGGTATATGCAATCCTGACGGCGGCTGCTCAACTACTAAAAGAGAACCTTATCAAAAGGAAAATCTTTATAGTGACAGACAGCAAAGCAGCGATTGCAGCAATAGACTCATATGTGGTAAATTCAGGGCTAGTCCTTGAATGCACACAAATGCTAAACGCACTAGGTAAGTGCAACTCAGTCACACTAGTGTGGGCACCTGGGCATGCGGGAATCGCAGGTAACCAGGTTGCTGACGAGCTTGCGAGAATGGCAAGCACAAAACCATTCATAAGACCCGAACCGGCTTGTGGGATTATTTATAATACAGTCAAAAAGGAGGTTCAAGCAATACTTACGAAAGAGCATTGCAGACATTGGTCGAAAATCCCAGGACAGAGTCATAAGATCATCCTGCAAACCCCAAACGGGGACCTAGCTACGTCCATCTTAAAGTTAAGCAGGACGGAGATAAAACTTGCGACAGAAATGGTCACGGGCCACTGTCGCATGAACAAACACCTGCACAACATGGGACTGACTGAAAGTCCGACATGCAGGGGT
Organism: Pyrocoelia pectoralis; assembly: GCA_036250285.1. Lineage (NCBI taxonomy): Eukaryota > Metazoa > Arthropoda > Insecta > Coleoptera > Lampyridae > Pyrocoelia > Pyrocoelia pectoralis. The sequence goes on from CM070081.1 coordinate 18,043,179, forward strand.
TGTGGTGAGGCAGATGAAACGCCCTATCACGTCATTTGCCAATGTGAGGCATTCATAAAGGCAAGGGAACTCCTACTTGGAAATGAAAAAATTACACAAAAGGAAGTAACGAAGATCCGCCCTACTAAAATCCTGGACTTTGTAAAAGATACAGGTATTCTTGAAGGGTAGACAATACCGGGGAGCACAATATACCAAAAGGTCGCAGTGCGGGAACCTATCGGGACCACCCCCAGAACTAATAATAATAATAATAATAACGTTCACCCGGAAATTAATACGGCAATAAAGGAACTCTTTGCACTGATTAAAAGAGAAAAAAACAGTGGACAGCAGAATTATTGCTGAGCAGTAGGATGCTACAAATAAGGTACAATAATATAAGACCAACAAACGTGTACCTATAGCAACTGGAAATGGACAATGAAAAGGAAAACAGAAGGACACGTAAATGCGATTCTGAAAAGGAAACGAAAACGAAAATAGAACCATGAGAGAGTACTGAAGAAATTGGGGGAATTATAGCAATGAAGGAAAGAGTAACGCAGGATCAGAAAGCGATTCGTTCATGTGTGCCGTATGAATAACGATGAACTAACCAAATTAGTGTAAGAACTGGCGTTGTTAGGGAGGAATAAGTAATCAAGATGAACGAGAACGTAGAACGAGGAAGTAACGGAAGCGGTAGAAAGCAGAAGTGTGGAATGGGAAAAAATCATAAACCAAACCCAATATAGAAATTTATTGATTCAATATATTCAATTCAATATTATTATTGTATTCATTATAAAAATATACAAAATGATTCTTCTCCCCGCTCCATAACAACAAACTAAACATAATAACCTAACATAAAAACACCAAAAAACGCCCAAACCTACCACTAAAAACTACTACTCCAAAACTTTCTTTACTCCTGCCCCCTACGTTCCACCCTTTCCCTCCTCTCTAACACCTCACTCCAGTTAATCCCCTCATCTCCTTCTCACTGTCCATCACTACTACGTCATCCGTGTATGCCAACACCCACACTTTTATCCTCCCAATCACCACCCCTCCCCTTTGATATCTCCGCAACTCCTCCTCTAAATCCCCAATGTATAGCGAGAAAAGACTTGGGCCCAACGGGCATCCCTGTCTCAATCGTTTGTCCGTCCAAAACTTTTCTCCTTTTTCCTCCCGCACCCTCGTCACGCACCTTGTCTCCTCGTACACCTCTTCTACCGCCCTCACCAAATCTCCTACCCCACATCTCCCACATTGTCTTCCTATTAACATTATCGAAGGACGAAGGCTGCCTTTATGTCCAAAATCAACCGATACACTTTCCCCCCTTTCCTTTCTATCACCTTGCTCACCACTTGTTTCAACATATAAATGTTATCCTCCGTCCGCCTGCCAGTACTTCACTAACCCCCTTTCTTCTATTTCCTTCTTTAGCCTCCCTCTCAACACCTCAGCATACACCTTGTATCCCGCATTAGTAATACTAATTCCTCTATAGTTTTTCACATCATTTCTTTCCCCTCCTTTGTATATCGGGACTATCCTTGCATACCTCCACTCCTTCGGAAATCCCTCCCCTTTCCATACTTTACTCAATATCCCTCTTATCCTTTCCCTTGTTATCACCCCTGTGTATTTCCACTGTTCTCCTTGTATTCCTTTCGGCCCTTGCGCCTACCTTAACTTCACTTTTTTCAACGAATTTTGCCTAGTAGTCGAGTGATGTGGAATAAGCGCGAGTTACCGACAGTAGAGATTGATGACCAGAATAAAGTAGAAAATACTATTGGACAAGATTAACAGAATAATATAACCCGGCGTTAAAACGCACCACGAAAATGTGTTTTCCAAAGGGAAAATAGCAACCGTAACTCTGAAAACGGGAAGGAGGTGGTGTAGTGGTTAGAGCGCTAGACTACTACGCCAATGAGCCGCGTTCAATTCCCGGCACTGCCAACTTTGACACTTTCTTCTTCAAAGTCGAGTTAGCCTCCATAGTACCTGGGGTTTGTATTTGTAATCACTTTAAATAATAGCCGACCAAGGGAAGCAGCGTTACCCATGTAGCATTTAATATTGGTTCAATGTTGGCATTTCATTGTAAATATGTTGGTGGAATATTAATGTAGGTACAATATTGTCCCAACATTGAAATATGAACACTTATTGGCTAAATATTACTAGCCGATATTATTTCAATATTGGGGACAATATTTATCCAATATTGACCCATTTTTGTTTTGTAATCTGTCCCAAAATAGTAACTGGGAGGAGATTTGCGATGTTGAAAAAACATTTTGCTTCAAGTAGGACTCGAACCATCGATCGGCCGCTTAGAAGTCAGCCATGAACCAACTGAGCTACGAAAGATTATATAATTTGGGAATTTAAAGATGAACACTATAACAAATAGGGAGGAGAACGTGCATATTATATTTTGATTATTTTGATATCCCTAAATCGGCGAAAATTAACATTTGGCGGATTTAGAGAAAGTATCATAATGTTATTATTTGTGAATATTTCTTTCATGTTGCTTAAATATATCATTTTAAATATCCAGCGATATTGAAAACACAGTACTGTTATGTTATTTGTAAATAAATATTGACTTTATATTGTATATTAATATTTAGTAAATATGTACTACGTTATATTGCTCAAATATCGATATCAATATTTAGTAATATTGTACACGCAATATTGGTACATTATTGTGTGTACAATATTTGAATTAGATTAAATGACAATATTTACCAAATATTGTAAATGTTGTATTTCCGAAACTTGTATAATTTTACAAAAATATATTCACCTAATTTTGGCTGCAGTTCGACAATATTCTCCCAATCTCTCTATTTTGGGCCTGAATTTCACCAAGCTAACGCCAATAAACCGTGCTACATGGGATAGTCGCACTGAGTATCACCCAGATACTGTTGGGCTAAATTTAACTGGCTCTAACACACCTATGACCATATAACATCGTAAGATCTTCTAAGAACGGGAGAATTATTCTCAAAATGTTTATCGATTGAGTAAAGTAACTGAAATCGAGTGGACACTTGGCTACCGTTCGGAGCAGCAGTCGAAATGGAACCGAGTCATGTTACAATGATACGCCTTTTAAGATAATAATACATTTAATTTAAAAAAGTAACAAAAAGTAACTTACTTAAACAATATCTTACATAACGTGGCAACTACAAGTAAAATTCCATTACTTTATGAACAATTGCATTGATTTAGAAATATTGTTATATCTCAAACTCATTTTGACCATTTCGACCATTTTGACCAACCTTTCTTTGACCAAGAAGGTTTTGTCCAATTTTTCTTCGAATGCCAATCCGATTTTGTTGGTGGTTTCCACGTCTCTGCCGAGGCCGAACTTGACCAATCCTTACTACTCCAATCGGCACTCTCCCAATCTTTCGCCGGCTTTTCCTTAACGTATACCTTTTTTACTATTGGAATGAAAACTTTTCTAACGTGATGGACCGTTTTCACGTGATGCGGCACGTGTATAATTAAATGGGAACTGTAAATTAGGGATTAATTGTAAAAGTCGTCAATTAAAAGACTTACTGGTCGTCATCGGCTGGTGGACTAGCTACCGGCACGGAGAGCGTCAGCGTCGCTAACCCCAACAGAACCAGTAACTGTAAAGATTAATAATCTCACACTTTTTCGATAATTGCAAAATTAATGCACTTACACAACGTTCCACTGAAATCATGTTTAAAACACAACACCAAACGCACAGTGATACCGCACAGAGAATTTTTACACCGTTTTTTATATAGTGAAGCCCCACCGTTGCTTAAATTTGAAAATTTAAACTCACATCGAATAAATTAGTTTCACCCTCGAAAAAATGTCCCTGTGAGAGTAGTTCACATAGGAATTCGTTTAATTAGGCAAATTTTCTTGTTATTATCGCAAAAACCAGCACAGAATTTAATATTTAATAATTAATTAATGATTGTTAAGAATTATTGCGTTAATTATTTTTTTGTGTGAGTTTTGGTAAAATTAAAAATTATTTAATTCAACTTTCATTTTTTGTCCAATTAGGGAGATTTGATTCCAGAAAAAATATAATGACAAATACGGAGCGGGCGGTGAAAGTAATTGCGCAATAAACGTTATAAATTAAATAATATAACTTTATTGTTGTCATTGAACTAGAATTCACATTATTTAATCAAATCTTAATTGTATCTTAGTTCCTCATCCCAAAGGATATAGTTAGATCTTGCTAATTGGGGGAAACGATATAAGCAATTAATTAGTTTGGGAATCATTTAATTCGTTAAAAGGTGACCAAGTTACAGATTAGTATAGTTTTTAGGAAAAAAGGCTTAATTAACGAAATTTTATTAAAACCATTAATTTTACATCATTGGGCAACTTGAAAACTATTCTAAAGAAGTAATGGCGAACCATGGTCCCCAAAAGCAATAGCACGTAATTTAATTTGGTGGTGGATCATTACGAAAGACTTCAGTGTAATATATTTATGAATAATAATTAAGTCAAAATTTCTCTTCCATGCGAAAAAGGAAGTACTCAGCAATGGGTCCATTGTCGAAAGTGCAAGTAAAGTCAAATGATCACATAATTAATTGAGCCAATTATTTATAATGTAAATACATAAATACAACTTCAAAATTAGCATTCACACCATTCTTCACGTACACCTTAAGGTAATCTCAGCATAGGTAAGCCATCTTTTCGTACTTTTTCATACTTGCACCCGTTAGTTTAGTTAGGTACGTAATTGTAAATATGTACAGTATGTCCACATTTAAATGGGATTAAATCTTAATATTAGAGCTAGTTTCCGCTTTCCTGTGCTCGATTTTTCAGACAAAATCGGTGTCCTAAACAAAATTTTGCTAACATTTTTAGTTTCGAAGATACAGAAGGGGGGGGGGGGGGGGGTTGAAAATTGTCCAATTTGGCGAGGGTGTCATATTCTGATTTATTATAATAGTATATTAAAGTATAAGTGGATAAACAGGTCTTTAAAACGCGCGCCGTCGTGCTTGAAATAGAGTTCACTTTGAAATCTGGTATTAAAATGGAAATAAGAACTAATACCTAGTGTGAAATGGTTGAATTCGTAATGTGAAATCAGTATACCTTTCGTTGTCACGGAAATGAGAAAAACGGAAAATAACTTGCAATCTGTCACTTTATTTGACGTAACAAAGTACTCCTGTCACATCAATAACCAATAAACGGAAATTAATTAGCAATCTGTCATTTTATTTGACGTAACAAAGTACTCCTGTCAGATCAATAACCAATAGAATTTAATTTTTTTCAAATTTGTTGATGTTGGCATGGCAACTTTAAAACACGCGCGTTTTAAAAAGTGCGATTTAAACACGCTGGGGCGTGGTTTAAAAGGTTAAAATAGGACACCAATAAAAAAAAAGATATTTACATTCTGTCTCGAGGTACTTTTGTCAGAGGATCAACGTGGCATCGTCAGATTTGCACTCCGACGTTTCGGTTCGTAGATAACATCATCAGACCAAAAGCGTTAAATACGGACCTGTATGTGTTTCTTATTATTTTTGTTTGCTATTTAGCTATTATAGAAATAGTAACATAAAAATTGCGATATTTTTACGTTTAGCCCATCAACAATGTTTTTTTCATTTTATTTTTACTACGGTCCTGGATATAAAATGAATGAACGAAATTCCAATGCGGCAAAAGAAAAAAACATATTTAAAGCAACAATAAAAATAATTTCCTGCCAGTTTTTATGCAAAACGCTTATCAACAATTATTTGTAATTTTATCGCAACTACAAAAAATGTTCAAGCGTCGCGATTCAAACAGAACTGACATCTATGGGCTATTTTAAAATTATCAAGGGTTTTTCTTGCACTTGTTGTTCTATGTGGTTGGTTGTAAAGCATATCTTTAAGAAACCCCCAGATAAAAAAATGTAACGTAGACAAATGAGGTGATCTAGGAAGCCATTTTATAAATTCATAAATTTCTATCCATCGCTGTAGAAAATTAAAAGTTAGCGAATTGTGGTCAGGTGCACCATCTTGTTGAAAGGAGATCTGGTTAAGTTCAACCAAAGACACTTCATCTAGTAAATTAGGTATAACTTGCTCCAAAATATCAAGAAATCTGTTTCTAGTATGAGTGTCTTGATAAATAATATATCTATATGTTGGTATTCAAAACAAAGCAAGCTGCGCTAAATCCAAATCGCCCAATACATTAATTACGGCGATTTCTCGGTTATCTATTTGATATTATTCGAAGACCGTGGAGTGATAAATATGCCATAATTAATTAAGTTTACTATATATTTTTTAATTAGGTTATCTTTGCTCCGGATATCTACAATATAAGTTTAAATGAATAGCTTTTTTCCTTTTTTTATTTTAATTTCCGCCCGTTGAGGGCATTAGCCCTATATGCTTACAAACATCCATGACCGTAGGTATTTTTATCACCAACCGGTGGGGATTCGAACCCCAGACAGCCAGGTGTAGTTCATTGGTATACGAACACTCAACAACTTGTATTTTTGTATAATAAAACGTTCGTACCTGTTAAAATAAAGCTACAAATATTGTAACATTTCATCTAGTCGTATTTTTCGAAATTTTCAAAGTTCATGAAAATACAAAAAACAAACTAAATGCTTTGTGACATTAAAATCTGGATTGAATTTGTTGAAATTTAAATCTTTTGTTATTATTCTTATTAGGTTTTGGGTATTACCTTAACTAAAGCGCTAACCAATACCATTGCAGCACTGGATCTTGTTGATTGCTGTAATATCCAGGACCGTAGTAAAAATAAAATAAGAAAAACAAGTTGGATGGACTTGTGGATGGACTAAACGTGAAAATACGGCAATTTTTATCTTACTATTTTCGTAATAGCTAAAAACAAACAAAAATAATAAGAAACAAATCCAGGTTCGTATTTAACTGTTTTGACCTGATGATGTTACTGGAGTCGAAACGTCGTAGTGTAATTTTGGTGATTCCACGTTGATCCTCTAAAAAAAGTGTCTTGAGAATGTGTTTACGGAATATAAATATCATTTATATTAACCGATATGTGACACCCTCACCAAATTAGACAATTTTTGAATTTCGCCCTGTGTTCTTAAAACTAAAAACGTTAGCAAACATTTGTTTACGTCATTAATTTTGTCTCAAGAATCGAGCACAGCTAAGTGGGAACTGCAAGTCGCTAGGTCTAATATTAAGAGAGTGACCCATCGAACTGTGCGCATACTGTACCATAGGTGTACAACTAAGAAAGGAGACCGGCCATTGCCATTGCTTGTTATATAGCCACATTTTTAACTATATCTTTGGTTCTATAAGAGATATTGACATAATTTTTTTTTAAATACTCCCTTATTTATTTATTTTCCAATACCAGTTAAAAAAATATTTTCTACCATTTTGAATTTTTTTTAAAAAGTCGACCGGTTTTTTCCTTGCGCCCTCTATTGGTAGATAGAGTTAAGAAATTGTTGTAGTTTTTGGATTTTTTTGGTAATATCAAGTATTCCCTTCACATTGAGATTAAATCTTGACAAATTCAAGCAACCCGTTTCGAAATTACACGATTTTGTCAATAACACTTTATATGGTTCTCCTTTCCTCTCCACTTTGATAACAATCATAAAAATTCATTAAACAAATTTTTACATAATTAACACTAGTTTATAATGGATAAGATTTTTTATTTCACTGCTCAATATAAAATAGTTTCCGAATTATGGCGGACCTCCTTTTTTAGCTGTACACCCGGTACAGCAAAAAGGAACAAAGAAGTTGCTAAATAGGATGCTAAAGGGCTGTATTGGGCAGGTAAAATTTTGTTAATTCGCGATCTTTAATTGTTTAAGTATTAAACCGAATCATCCTCGTGTGGTGACTGGTGATGTAATTAAAGATTTTAGTCACATTTACTATTTATACCGGTGTCGGGTTGGGACGCAAAACAATTTTTTAACCATTACTTATTGTGTATATTTTGAATTTTCATTATATTTCTCCAGAGGAATCGCAAAAAAAACTTAACTCATTCAGAAGAGAATCCAGATTTACAACTTTAATTTGCGTCCGTCATTCAAATCAGGCTGTATTATTTTCCGACGTTACTATCAAGTTTTTCCCTTCTGTACGTTGCCTTAATATAACTTAACATTTTAACTTCCTCTTCTTTAAATAAATAAAGTACTTTAATCGCTAACTGGGGATATTTGTAACTGCTGGTAGGACATAGGGGAGCGACGTTATTTTTTGCATTGGTTATTTTAATAACTTCAGACTAAATTAATGCTATGGTTGAAAAGTAGTACAAATGTTTGTAAACACGCCCTTACTGGGCAAGACAAACTGAAAAATCCATCAAACCGGGCGAAGTGGACACATTGCACTCAGAGAAAAGTTAAATATCAGAGGGGTAAAATCTGAGATGTATCTATTAATTAGATCAAGTAAAAGCTCGTCAATTCGGACCTCTAGTTGATTTCATTGTTTGTACAAGTGAGTGAGCAAGAACGTGGTTGGTGGATAGATGGAAGAACCACGTGATGACATTTACGATTGTGGAAGCGATATTACTAGTTCTGGAAGCTTCTCCAGAAAGGATGAACCATCAAAAAGTTGCACCATATAGGTCAACACGGTCACAAAACATGTTTCATTACAGTACGGCCATTAATGTGCTGTCGATGAGACGGTGATACTATCCTTTATCATTGAAAACGTGAACGATGGTAATTTTCCGGATATGTGAGAAATGTCTCTAGGTAATGGCACTGAATTTTGTTACAGCACGATTTGCAAAAAAAACAATATTGAGATTTGATGATATTCATGTCAGGAATGATCGCGAGCCAACTTAATTATTTGTGAGAACTATCCTTAAAACACTAAAAATCCTCACAAATATTTCAAATATAGAACGCTGCTTTGAATAATTTTCAAAAAGGTTATCTGGAAGATTATCTAATAGTCCACGACCATTTTTTTTGGTGACTAATGGATGAACTGACTTTGGAGTGCCACAGGGATCTGTTATTGGACCTATACTCTCGTTTTTTGTTATTTACCTAACCAAGATGTTTGATTTACGATACCAAAACGTTTGGGAACGTGGCAAAATGGTGCTGTATCTTTAGAGGAGGATGGTTCACTCAAAAATTACATAACTGAACGGCCGAATTTGTACGGATACCCGTATATAGCTTGAGGAGCTTCAAATAAATTGTGGTAATTGCTTTATAATACAATATCCCTATTTCAGTCTTACATAATAACGAAAAGGAAGTACCTATACGACACTTCATCTCCTTGATACAGTGTACAAATTTATGATTTCACTTCCATGAGAAAATGAATTACTTTCTGTTTAACGTAATTACACAATTAATTATTAAAGCAATTAATTATAACGTGTGTACATTTTCACAGCAATATGGTATTTATATCCATTTTCCTACACAGTTTAGGTGGCGGAAACTTGGCCCTAAAGGGAAACGAACATTCTGTCGTCCACTTTCATCGATTACTGTCCATATCCATTATGAACAATCGCCCAATCAGTTAATTAAGTTGGTACGTACTTATTACCCCCGAGATATTAATATGATAAATAATTCACAACCCTTCATTACTAAAGTGATCGAATTCTCGCAGTCCGTCAAAACATGTTAACTATTAACAATATTAAAACAAATATCTCTAATTTTATCGACAAACATATTATAGAAGATGTCCATTGTGTGATTTGCTTACTCAGACCTTTAATATTTATTGAAAAGAGGTGTGGACTGGCACTATTTAAATATGGTTGTTCGCATTCAAATAAACCGATAAGGGAGTATTGCCAAACATCGAGAGGTGTGATAAGTTACTTTGTAAGCACGATTTTGGCAGCAGCTATCGTGCTCAATTTGCTGTCGTTGCTCAGAAATGTTTCGGATAAGATGCTGATGATGAAAGTGATTGCGTCCATATCGTACGCTTTTAACGCATTGATATTGGTTGTCGAGGCCGTTGTGTTTAAGGATGCCAAAGTAAAAGAAGTGAACGATTGGATTATGCTATTTAGGTATCGGTATTATTTTGGGATACCTCTGGTGTTTACCAAGAAGATTAGAATCAGAGTTCTTGGGCTTATTGCTTCTTGTTTTCTGATTACGTTTTCACAACTGATTCTCATTATCAAAATCTTGTCGAAGAGCAGCACCGTTTCGGTAATATTCCATGCAGGTGTGTACGCCTTAGTGGGGCTCGTTCAGAGTTTATCTTCCTTTGAATATGGATTGCGCTTTATAATCTACACCGCGCTCCTTAAATCTTGTCATGCTCCACTGGAAAGGACACTTTGTAAGAGAGGGATGAACAACGAAGATACAATTATTAAAATTCGCCAGTTTCATAACATAGTCGTCAGGCAATGGAAACAGTTTAATTCCTTTAATGGTTTAATTTGCATAACGTGGATGTTGGCAATGGTTATAATCTTAATAGCTAATGTGAATTTGCTAGTGCTCTCATGGATCTTGGAAATAGAACAACCGCTGTTGTTCGTAATGGAGACGCAAATTCATACAACTATGATATGGATGCTCTATTCCATGAAGAACTTGAAAGACCTTGATGAAGTGGTGAGTACCTTGACAGTTTTGTTTTCTTCACAAATGACAAATACCTACCAGTGTTCTAATTCTATTTATTTAGAGCGATATTTGAGATCAACTCAACTGTCAAATTAAATGTAAGGCCCATGACTCTGAGTGGTCATAATGAAAAACAGGGGGGGGGGGGGCATTTTTTTTATTTTTGGGGGTGGTACATTTAATTAAATGTTGATTATTGATATAATTAGCTGCTTTTATGAGCTATAACCGAAACTTTATTTTTTTCAAATATACGGAAGATAAAGAAAAATTCTTGTTTTAGATGGTAAATTTGTAGTATTGAAATCAAGCTGCATTATTTGTTTATTGAAAACAAAATTTGTTTTCTTGTAATTCAAAGTAAATGCTATGATTACGGTGAAAGAAAGACGCACATATTGGCGCGAGGGGTAATGTACCACATCGTACACAGCGAGCGGCAAGCCACAACAATGTGATTATTCCTTTGCATTGATACAAACCCATGTAGAAGTAATAGTGTGGGACCACAGCGTCTCCGCGCACTGCACTTCATAGCGCGGACCGAAGCGCATCCATCCTTTTGTCCAAATCTGTTTTAAATAATAGCATGTATACATGACATTATTTTTTTGAATCGTGCTAGACCACAATATAAATGCTTTAACTTTTTATGTTACTGTCAATATTATTAATTTTGAACCTTCAGGTACTCAGTTACACAAGATGTCGTGTTTTTTTTATTATTATAGCTTTAAGGCTAATAATCGAATTGGCCTCAAAAGCATCTCATATCGACAAATAAGTATACATTTTTCAAATATATAAGATCACTCAGTCTCAATAATATAGCCCCACTTAATTTTAAAGTCGAGCCCTTGTGTGATTTGAGATTAGGGCTTTTTGCACATACACTGATACAGAAAATGAACGATGTATTTCAAAAATCTAAAACTGTACACCATTTTGTAGCATTAAATGATCTTTTAAATGCACTTTATTTCCTTATGATTGCTAATTACTTGAGATACAAGCTTCTAAAGTCACGGGCTTTGCATTTTTACTCCGATAGTAGGCATACGCTCAGCGCCTAGATTTCCACCCCCACTCACATCAGACATCACATTTGCATCAAAATCTGTATTTGAATTTGCAGATTATTATTTTTGTCTTCATAGGGACACCAACTTCATCTACATCTTCATCTTCATCTGTATTTACAGCCGAACAGGTTTACTTTCTTCTTTAATATCTGTTTTTGAACCCAAATTTTCATCTACATTCGCCTTTTTATCTTCATCCTCATTTACGGATTATAGATCTGTCACACCTCTGCCACAACTAGCTTTGCCAATTCCATGTGCAGCGCATTTGCATCCGAGTAGGCACATTTTCTGCACGTTCATCTTCACCTGTACTACAAGAACTTCCAAGGTGACAGGTTCTTAACTATGATAAATTAAAAGATTAAATTTCTTTTCCTTTGGCGCAAGAATGGTCAAAATGTGCCGCCATTTACCGGAAGTGACGTCATCAAAGGTAATATCGTCATTTTCGTCTATGGCCCGAATGCAATCGATTGGCGAAAACCGCATTTCGATAACTTTAATAGTTTCTGAGTTTAGAGCGTTGCAAGGAATGTGTACGGACAGACTACAGACTACAGACGGAATTTTTTTTTTCATATTTTGAATCTACGTATTCAGAAACGATATATAAAAATTTGCATAAATCAATTTTTTTTTTGGAACACTAATACAATACTTCCCTTTTACTTCGTACACGGGAAGTAAAAATTTCCGTCTGTAGTCTGTATAGTCTGTAGTCTGTATAGCCTGTAGTCTGTAATCTGTATAGTCAGTAGTCTTTATAGTCTGTAGTCTGTATAGTCTGTAGTCTGTACAGTCTGTAGTCTGTATAGTATGTAGTCTGTACAGGTCTGTGGTCTGTACAGTCTGTAGTCTGTATAGTCTGTAGTCTGTAGTCTGTATAGTCTGTAGTCTGCATAGTCTGTTAGTAGTCTGTATAGTCTATAGTCTGTATAGTCTGTATAGTCTGCAGTCTGTATAGTCTGTTAGTAGTCTGTATAGTCTGTAGTCTGTAGTCTGTATAGTGTGTAGTCTGTATAGTCTGTAGTCTGTTAGTAGTCTGTATAGTCTGTAGTCTGTTAGTAGTCTGTATAGTCTGTAGTCTGTATAGTCTGTATAGTCTGTAGTCTGTATAGTCTGTAGTCTGTATAGTCTGTAGTCTGTATAGTCTGTAGTCTGTATAGTCTGTAGTCTGTAGTCTGTATAGTCTGTAGTCTGTATAGTCTGTAGTCTGTATAGTCTGCAGTCTGTATAGTCTGTAGTCTGTATAGTCTGTAGTCTGTATAGTCTGTAGTCTGTATAGTCTGTAGTCTGTATAGTCTGTAGTCTGTATAGTCTGTAGTCTGTATAGTCTGTAGTCTGTATGGTCTGTAGTCTGTATAGTATGTAGTCTGTATAGTATGTAGTCTGTATAGTCTGTAGTTTGTATAGTCTGTAGTCTGCATAGTCTGTTAGTAGTCTGTATAGTCTGTAGTCTGTATGGTCTGTAGTCTTTAGTCTGTATAGTCTGTAGTCTGTATAGTATGTAGTCTGTATATTATGTAGTCTGTATAGTCTGTTAGTAGTCTGTATAGTCTCTAGTCTGTATAGTCTGTAGTCTGTATAGTCTGTAGTCTGTATAGTCTGTAGTCTGTATAGTATGTAGTTTGTATAGTATGTAGTCTTATAGTATGTAGTCTGTCCGTACACATTCCTTGCAACGCTCTAAACTCAGAAACTATTAATAAAATTATCGAAATGCGGTTTTCGCCAATCGATTGCATTCGGGCCAAGGACGAAAATGCTGATATTACCTTTGATGAGGTCAGTTCCGGTATAAGCGAAAATGGCGGCATTCATTTTTTTTTAAGAAAAAGTTGCAGTTTTTTGTGTAGTTTAAGAGTATTTTTTTCTGAATTCAGTAATATATATATACTTATTTTTTGAAAAAAGTGTTAATACGAGGGAAGTCTTGTGGCAACTTGCCAGAATTTTTTACATTAATCGACATTTTATAAAATAAACTAAGATATTCTTAACTTTTTTTTCCAAAAAGCCGATTCAATTTGTATTTAAAAATAGTAAGGGACCCCTATGAATATTTTTCGAGGAAAAAAATTCCCAAAACTTTATGAAATAAAGACGTTTTCGTATAGATTTTCGCACGACCATTCTAAATAGATACCACTAGCCTTATGTGAAGTTGCACCGTTTCGGAGAAATAGTTCGATTTTCAAAAACAATTTTTTGCACTTTTTCACAGAATAATTCGTACCTAATCTATGAGAGCTAAAGACAACATCTTTGGGAAGTACAAATACAACAAACGTGGGATTCGGAAAGTCCCACTTCTATGGCGGAATACAGGGTGTTCAAAAAAGGATACCAAATTTGATCATCAAAAATAGAAAAAGGAGGGCCCGAAAGATTTTTATCGATCTTTCTTCTTTAAAAGATGCCTATTAAAGGACTGATTTTTATAGCAATTTGTTTCATCAAATTTGATCTAAAGCATCAAAACATACTTTTCTAAAAAACATAATTTTTTTTAAATTACCACCAAAGTTCCACTTTCTCCAACCGAAAACCAATTTATCGAGTTGCATATTAAATTCAATTATTTTTTTTCGAGGAATTTGTTACTCATCAATATTTAAAAAGAAACTTATATTGACCCAGCAAACACATTTATATATAAAATACATACAAATTATGTAAGAGATTGTTAGAATTACATAAAACTGGAAGATAAATAAGAGATCATGAATGAGGATGTCAGCAAGTTGGCATATAATATATAATTATATATGTCTATTAGATGTAAATTCTTTTATATCTGTAGCACATGAATTTATATACGTTTTATGTATATATATTTACATAAAAAATATTCGTTGTAAAAGCGTTGCGATGACCAAATGGCACCTACTCGAGCATAATGTAATTATTATCAATGTAAAAAATTATTTAAGCAGTTCAATACAAAAAAATGGAAAAACTACATTTTTACGTGCAACTGTACTTTTAATTACCTTAATTCTTGCACGAACCCGTTTTTACCTGAACTGAAGGCCGACAGTTTATTATGATATTTACATACTTGCTTGAAAATTTTGCCTTAACCGGATTCGAACCTTTGCGGGTGGGCGTTGCAAATTCCGAATTCCGACATGTGTTTTCTTTGTGTCCAACATTGTACCACTGCGCAAATCTAAAACACTCCTTTTTATTTCGTACTTCGTAACTTTGCGCTGTATCGCGTTATTAGTTTAAACTTTGTTTGATTATATTGTTGAGTGAAGTCTTATTCAATGATTACACCTACCTCTATGTTAAAAATGACCAGGAATTAATTTATTTTATATTATTTATTTTCTTACTTACTTATTATACGCTTAGTAGATACGGATCTAATATTAAAGGTACGTGAACTACAATTTTTGGCGTGCGATTACTTATGCGGCGCAAATAGAAACGGACTTTATTGTCGACCATACAATATAATTATGTAATGACAATGTCTAATTAATTATATTTACAGAAGGCATACATAAAAAATAAGTAATACTTCTTACATATAACGTACATAAATCTAATCATGTAAATATGACAGCACATGAATTTCATGAGTAATATATAATTATCTGTATGTATTTTGATTAGAAGACATCTTCTGGAAAATTCGTTAAATTAAAATTAAATTAAAACATACAGGAAACTTCGGATCAAAAAATGTGAGTTATTGTCAGATCTAATTTTTCTCAAACGATGCCGAGACCATAAGGTGATACCTAACGCTTTTAAAATTAAACCTCGTCCAGATATTCGTGGATCACATGACATATTTCAAAAAACCAGTTACTCTTTAATGAAAAAATCCATTCACAATCTTAGATATAAACTGGACTCTATAAATAAATCTCTTTACAACACATTTCAACTATTAACTGAAGAAGGAATACATCCAATTATATTTGATACCGTTGACAGATCAATAGAAAATGCTGTTGAATCTACATTTATGAATAAATCCTTAAGGCAAAAACAAAAATTTGAACATCTATACAAGAAACCTGAACAACATGATCAAGCACTACAAACTGTACATAATTTTAGCAACACTAATATCAGTCAAGATGCAATAAATATTTTACAGAAAGGTTTCAACTTTGCCATTACACCAAAAAGGATTCCGGTAGAAAATATTATAACTAATGTAGAAATAGCATTAACCACTGTTGAACAACCAATTGCTGACGAAATCAGATTAGATATAGCTAATATCCTGAAAAAAGCTCGTCCACCAGCTCAAAATGTAACCAAAAAAGAACTAAATGCTTTAAAAGAATTAAAAAATAACAACGACGTCTTAATACTTCCAGCAGATAAAGGTAATGCTACAGTTATAGTTAACAACAATGATTACCATCAGAAAATGATAACTTTACTCAATTCATCAGAGTATAAGACTAGCAATACAGACCCAACAACTTATCTGGAAAAGAAGACAATATCTCTTATCAAATCAACATCTTTAAGTGATAAAGTTAAACAAGAACTTATTCCTAGGGAAAAGAGTTCACGT
The DNA here is from genome assembly GCA_036250285.1 of Pyrocoelia pectoralis. Lineage (NCBI taxonomy): Eukaryota > Metazoa > Arthropoda > Insecta > Coleoptera > Lampyridae > Pyrocoelia > Pyrocoelia pectoralis. Next base: position 18,059,512 of record CM070081.1, read on the forward strand.
ATACCGAAAATATACGGATTACCGAAAATCCATAAAGAAAATTGGCCTTTACGACCAATTGTGAGTGCATTTAATTCCCCAACACACAAACTCGCCCGATATCTTGCGAAAGAACTACAACCTATTTGTGTAAGTGCTAGTTCGTATATTAAGAACTCTCTTGACTTTTTAACCTTCCAGTGGTCGCGCTAAAATTTTTGTCACGAGTGGTCGCGCACGGTCTGGGAGACCATGTTGTTTATTTTGCGTTCTGTTGCAGAAAAACCATTCCTTTTGGTACAGTAATGTATTTTAGAGCTTTTTTATAAATGATTTTGTTGATTACAAATGCATTCACATCAAATTTACTTCAGCTTAGGTAGTTATATGTTTGTCAATACAGGGTGTCCATGGTAGAGGGACTGAGAAATAAGTGATAATTTCAAATGGATTGATAACATAAACTTTTACATAACTTGAGATAAAAACTCACCGAGTTACAGAGGACTTGATATGTGCACCTTGTTTGCGAAATCATAGCGCGACCACACACAGAAACAAAAACACGACGAGTCGCACACTGACTCTCGGAACATAATCACGTATAAAAGCTGTGTATATGTAACATGTGTGATTATACTTCACCATTATACTTAGGGACATTTAGTAAGAAGGTATAGTGAACCTCAGTACTCACATGTACCCCATTTCCAAAAAATACGCATTTTAATTACGGCCCGGTCTGTGAGACCATAGCGCGACCACTGGAAGGTTAAATAAACTTAAAGACGTTAATTTAGACATTAGTGATGTTCTGGTTAGTTTTGATGTTACTTCTTTGTTCACAAAAGTTCCGGTACAAGAAACAATCAAAATTTTACGGTCCAAACAATCAGTAAGTGAAGATGTTATAAAACTAATTGAACACTGTATGTATTCAACATACTTCATTTACAAAGGGCAATTTTACAAACAAATAGAAGGGGCCCCAATGGGATCACCACTTTCACCTGCGATAGCTGATGTCTACATGGAAGACTTTGAAAATAAAGCCTTATCCTCATATCCATTAAAACCCAAATGCTGGTATCGTTACGTGGACGACACATTTGTTATATGGCAACATGGATTAGATAATTTAAACGACTTTTTGCAACATCTTAATAACATCCATCCAAATATTAAATTTACCATGGAAATTGAAAAACAGAATCAGTTACCATTTTTGGATCTTTTGGTCACCAAAATTGAAAAAGAATTTAGCTACACCTTATTTAGGAAACCAACACATACTAATCGCTATCTCAATGCCCATTCTCATCACCATCCTTCGCAACTACGTGCCATTATTAAGTCACTAACTACAAGATCCATCCGTTTAACTGATATTAAATCTAGAAATGTAGAACTTAATAATCTCACCAATATATTAAAACTAAATGGGTATCCCTTAAAGCAAATACAAAAAATCATTGTGAGTATCACCGAAAACCGAACAAAACCAAAATCCAAAACTGAAGAACTCAAACGAAATTTAATATTGCCATATATAAAGGGTGTAACAGACACTATTGCAAAAAAATTCCCTAAAACACAATTTAGAACAATCTTTAAACCCCATACAACTATTCATCAACTATTAAGAAACCCTAAAGATAAAATTCATGGAGAAGAACAAGGGGTATATGAGATTCCATGCAGCAATTGCCAAAATTCTTATGTTGGACAAACGAATCGAAAACTTAGTACAAGAGCCCAAGAACATAAATTAGCTATAAAGCAACATATTTCGTCAAACTCTTTAGCAAATCATCATTTAGAAACCGGCCACAGTATCAATACTGATAATATTAAATTACTTTCTTCGGCATATACCCTACAAGAACGAATAACGAGAGAGGCCATCGAAATTGAAAAACGTCCGTTAGCATTAAATAAACGAGACGATTTCTGTATATAGAATATCCGTCAGTTTCCATACTATTATGTATAATATACGTAATGCGTGACATACGGTTTATATAATATTTTCTTCCGAATCGACGTCCGATCTACTTAAAAAACGGCGTGTAATGCGAAAACGTCCGTGATGTGAAAAGGAGAAAATTTGATTACTCAAAGTTAGGACTATTCTTAAGGATTGGGGTTGTCAACTCCATGTTGTACTTTTTCGTGCACGAAAAATGCTCATATTCCAGACTAAAGGTTTTCTAAATGCGAATTGTGTATAAAATTGCAATTCATGATTAAAATTTGTATGTCACACACAATACAGATAAAAGTACCTACCCACTTAACTTAATGGTCTCTGGGGGAACAAGCTGTGTTCTAATTGCACGTCACTTAATTAAAATGATACCAAATTAAAATAATTCATCAGTGGCAATAGGTAACATGTCGACCATTAGGGAACTGATTGTTAACTTAATCGAAGAAAAATTTATAAAAGATGTACATTGTGCCATTTGTCTCTTAAAACCTCTACTCAAAATGGAGTCTTTGGTAGGATTGGGTATTTTTGATTATAGATGCCCACACATTCATATGGGCAAAGAGACCTACATACGAAAATCGGGCGGAATAATTGCTTACGTCATCTGTACCATATTCACAATTATGATCGTAGTAAATGGTTATATTGTAAGTACTCAGGAGCTGCACTTCATTGCGATTTTGGAGCTGCTATCTATAAGCTTCTGGTTCCTTAATGGGATAACTTTGGTAATGGGATCGATTGTATTCAAAGATGCACGGGTGGATGAAGTTAATTATTGGATTTTGATTTTAAAGCATCGACTATATTTTGGAGTACGGAAGGTGTTTACAAGTAGAATAAAGGTAACGCTACTCAAAATGGCCGTTTTTGGTTTAGTGATGGTGATTTTTGATCTTATTTACTGTGGTGTAATACTGACGACTTTCAATAATGGTTGGATGCAGGTTAATCTGTGTGTTTACTTTTTGGCATCGCTACTCCAAGCGGTATCGCTTTTCGAGTACGCCTGTCATCTGACCTTCTTCAGACTTGTGCTCAAATCACACAATTCTAATGTAAAGATGTCCTTGAAAAGGAGTAACTTTAACCTTGAAGATATACTAAGAAGGATTCGTCGATTCCACTACGCCATTTTGAAATGTTGGAAGTGTTACAATTCCTTCGGAGGTGCAATGACAATGATGTGGTTGGTCATCGTTGTCCTTACATTAATTCTAAATGTTAACATAGCGGTTTTGTTATGGTTTTGGGACTCTCATGACATGGTTCCTCTGCAGATGCAGACGTACTTTATTATTATCGTCTTGATATATTTGCTGCAGCAAATAGAAGATTTAAGTCATGCGGTAAGTAGATACTATTTATTTATTGTTTCTGCCTTGTTCATTGTGCATTTCAGACCATTTCCAACTAATTTTCATACAGTTTCCGCTCCATCTAATTCTTCCAGAAGTGATTGTAGGGTAGGTACTTGAGCATCCCACCATTGGTTCTTCAACGACAATGGGACGTGCTGTTTCAAGTTTTCTGTTTATCCACATTTCTATATTTGGTAGCATCCTTCTTATCCAGAAGTTTTTTCTTTTCCATGATTTTGCCATTCTTCCATTGTTCTAGCCTTTTTTCATGATAATCATCAGGAGCTCGCCACGACGACAGAAAGCCATCCGCAGCGGGAACGTGTACCACCTCTGAGTGAACCCCTTTTTGAAAAACACACAAAGGAAGCAATATCACTTCACAGTATGTTGAAATATTAATACCTTCAAGTAATATTTCAATTGGACCAAAATAGTCAAATGCAACAAAAGCTAAAGGTGCCAATTTTAAAGTTGCAACATTCTTATATTTCAAATTGTTGATTACTGAACAGGAATCAATCCAATTTTGCTACTTGAAGCTGCAAATTTTCAATTTGAACAACCTCTCCATTTGAAATTTCAAAAAGGTTACTCAAATTCCAAATTGCAATTTGGTCTTGTTTCACAATTAAAATTCCGCTAAACTTCCGATGTATCTACCTACTCTAAAATCATTCTTGAAACTATAAATGGAATAACAAATTTCAAATATGTTTTAAGTTTACATTTCAAATTTCAAATTTGTTAAAATTTAACGTCCACATTTCAAATTAATATTAAGTTCATTACATTTTGATGAGTTACAATGCCAAAATCCAGCACCGAAGTTGGAACATTTAAGTTTCACATTAAAATTTTAAAGTTTAGATTTCAAACTACGAATTACAACTTCAAATTATAATTAAAAACTTTTTGGTCATCATTTGAAGCGTAAACGGGATGAGGCTTAAAGTTTTAAGATCCAAATAGATATAAGTTCCAATAACTGCTCACTTTTTCATACATGAAAGTTCAACAAGAACGTTCAAGTTTCAAATTCCAAACTGGAGCTGATTTTCAGGATTACAATTTCTTGATTACCGCCTTCATTTACAATGAAGCCTAAGAGCATGAGGGCATAAACCGAATGTTAAATTTCAAATATGCTTTAAATATTTCAAAGTTCTAGTTACCCATGTAGCACCGTTTATTGGCGTTAGCTTGGCGAAATATTGGCGCAATATAGAGTTGGGGTAATATTGTCGAACTGCAGCAGATATTGGTTGAATATATTTTTGTAATATTATACAAATATTGGAAATACAATATCTAGCAATATTGAACTATATTTGCAATTTTTAGTAAATATTGCTATTTAATGTAAATTCAAATTTTATACGCGCAATAATGTACCAATATTGCGTGTACAATATTACTAAATATTGAAAATCTATATTTAAGCGATATAGCATACATATTTGTAATATTAAGTAAATATTGATATACAATGTAAATTCAAATAGTGTACATACAATAATGTACCAATATTACGTGTACAATATTACTAAATATTGAAAATCTATGTTTAACACGTTCACTGCCCACAACGCGCTAAGCGCGTTGATGTGTGTCTCCCACGGTCGTATGCCCGAACCGCGCCAGGCGCGTTCACGGTATGCTATGTTTCAATGTTAAATTATTTCGTCGGATCTATCGGACACGGATAGATGGGCCACAAGGGGTACACTAAAAACGAAAAGGTCACGTTCACTGCCCACAACGCACTAGGCGCGTTGATGTCTCCCGCCGTCGTATGCCCGGACCGCGCGAGGCGCGTTCACGGTATGATATGTTTCAGTGTTAAATTATTTCGTCGGATCTATCGGATACGCTTTTATGTATACCTAGGTGGGCATAAGGGGTACACTAAAAAAGAAAAGGTCACGTTCACTGCCCACAACGCGCTTGGCGCGTTGATGTCTCCCGCCGTCGTATGCCCGGATCGCGCGAGGCGCGTTCACGGTGTGATATGTTTCAATGTTAAATTATTTCGTCGGATCTATCGGATACGCTTTAATGTATACCTAGGTGGGCACAATGGGCACACTAAAAAAGAAAAGGTCACGTTCACTGCCCACAACGCGCTTGGCGCGTTGATTTCTCCCGCCGTCGTATGCCCGGACCGCGCGAGTCGTGTACACGGTATGATATGTTTCAATGTTAAATTATTTCGTGGGATCTATCAGATACGCTTTTATGTATAGATGGGCACAAGGGGTACACTAAAAAAGAAAAGGTCACGTTCACTGCCCACAACGCGCTTGGCGCGTTGATGTCTCCCGCCGTCGTATGCTCGGATCGCGCGAGGCGCGTTCACGGTGTGATATGTTTCAATGTTAAATTATTTCGTCGGATCTATCGGATACACTTTTATGTATAGATGGGCACAAGGGGTACACTAAACACGAAAAGATCACGTTCACTGCCCACAACGCGCATGGCGCGTTGCTGTCTCCCGCCGTCGTATGCTCGGATCGCGCGAGGCGCGTTCACGGTGTGATATGTTTCAATGTTAAATTATTTCGTCGGATCTATCGCATACACTTTTATGTATAGATGGGCACAAGGGGTACACTACACACGAAAAGATCACGTTCACTGCCCACAACGCGCATGGCGCGTTGCTGTCTCCCGCCGTCGTATGCCCGGACCGCGCGAGGCGCGTTCACGGTATGATATGTTTCAATGTTAAATTATTTCGTCGAATCTATGGGATACGCTTTTATGTATGTGTCCCAAATAATTAACGGGGCAGTGAAAGTGTTAAGCAATATACCATACATATTTGTAATATTAAGTAAATATTGAAATTCAATGTAAATTCAAATATTGTACATACAATAGTGTATCAATATTGCGTGTACAATTTTACTGGGTAAATATTGAAAATCTGTATTTAAGTAATATAACGTACTTACATATTATTTGTAATATTAAGTAAATATTGATATTCAATGTAAATTCAAATATTGTATTTACAATAATGTACCAATATTGCGTGTACAATATTACTAAATATTGAAAATCTATGTTTAATACGTTCACTGCCCACAACGCGCTAAGCGCGTTGATGTGTGTCTCCCACGGTCGTATGCCCGAACCGCGCCAGGCGCGTTCACGGTATGCTATGTTTCAATGTTAAATTATTTCGTCGGATCTATCGGATACGGATAGATGGGCCACAAGGGGTACACTAAAAACGAAAAGGTCACGTTCACTGCCCACAACGCACTAGGCGCGTTGATGTCCCCCGCCGTCGTATGCTCGGATCGCGCGAGGCGCGTTCACGGTATAATAAGTTTCAATGTTAAATTATTTCGTCGGATCTATCGGATACACTTTTATGTATAGATGGGCACAAGGGGTACACTAATCACGAAAAGATCACGTTCACTGCCCACAACGCGCATGGCGCGTTGCTGTCTCCCGCCGTCGTATGCCCGGACCGCGCGAGGCGCGTTCACGGTATGATAAGTTTCAATGTTAAATTATTTCGTGGGATCTATCAGATACGCTTTTATGTATTGATGGGCACAAGGGGTACACTAAATACGAAAAGATCACGTTCACTGCCCACAACGCGCATGGCGCGTTGCTGTCTCCCGCCGTCGTATGCCCGGACCGCGCGAGGCGCGTTCACGGTATGATATGTTTCAATGTTAAATTATTTCGTCGGATCTATCGGATACGCTTTAATGTATACCTAGGTGGTCACAAGGGGCACACTAAAAAAGAAAAGGTCACGTTCACTGCTCACAACGCGCTTGGCGCGTTGATGTCTCCCGCTGTCGTATGAATGGACTGCGCGAGGCGCGTTCACGGTGTGATATGTTTCAATGTTAAATTATTTCGTCGGATCTATCGAATACGCTTTTATGTATACCTAGGTGGGCGCAAGGGGTACACTAAAAAAGAAAAGGTCACGTTCACTGCCCACAACGCGCATGGCGCGTTGCTGTCTCCCGCCGTCGTATGCCCGGACCGCGCGAGGCGCGTTCACGGTATGATATGTTTCAATGTTAAATTATTTCGTCGGATCTATCGAATACGCTTTTATGTATAGATAGGCACAAGGGGTACACTAAAAACGAAAAGTTCACGTTCACTGCCCACAACGCACTAGGCGCGTTGATGTCTCCCGCCGTCGTATGCCCGGACCGCGCGAGGCGCGTTCACGGTATGATATGTTTCAATGTTAAATTATTTCGTCGGATCTATCGGATACGCTTTTATGTATACCTAGGTGGGCGCAAGGGGTACACTAAAAAAGAAAAGGTCACGTTCACTGCCCACAACGCGCATGGCGCGTTGCTGTCTCCCGCCGTCGTATGCCCGGACCGCGCGAGGCGCGTTCACGGTATGATATGTTTCAATGTTAAATTATTTCGTCGGATCTATCGGATACGCTTTTATGTATACCTAGGTGGGCGCAAGGGGTACACTAAAAAAGAAAAGGTCACGTTCACTGCCCACAACGCGCTTGGCGCGTTGATGTCTCCCGCCGTCGTATGCTCGGATCGCGCGAGGCGCGTTCACGGTGTGATATGTTTCAATAATTATTTCGTCGGATCTATCGGATACACTTTTATGTATAGATGGGCACAAGGGGTACACTAAACACGAAAAGATCACGTTCACTGCCCACAACGCGCTAGGCGCGTTGCTGTCTCCCGCCGTCGTATGCCCGGACCGCGCGAGGCACGTTCACGGTATGATATGTTTCAATGTTAAATTATTTCGTCAAATCTATGGGATACGCTTTTATGTATAGATGGGCCCAAGGGGGGTATAAACGAAAAGGTGGCACAGAGTAATGTCCCAAATAATTAATGGGCAGTGGAAGTGTTAAGCAATTTAACATACATATTTGTAATATTAAGTAAATATTGATATTCAATGTAAATTCAAATATTGTACTTACAATAGTGTATCAATATTGCGTGTACAATATTACTAGGTAAATATTGAAAATCTATATTTAAGTAATATAACGTACTTACATATTATTTGTAATTTTAAGTAAATATTGATATTCAATGTAAATTCAAATATTGCACCTACAATAATGTACCAATATTGCGTGTAAAATATTACCAAATATTGAAAATTGATATTTCAGCAATATAGCATACATGTTTACAATATTTAGTAAATATTATTATACAATATAAAGTCAATATTTATTTATCAATATCATAACAATACTGTGTTTTCAATATTACTGGATATTTAAAGTGATATATTTAGGCTACATCAAAAAAATATTCGTGAATAATAACGTTATGATACTTTTCGAAATCCGCCGAATGTTAATTTTCGCCCACATAAAGATATCAAAATAATCAAAATATAATATGCACGCCCTCCTCAATATTTTATAGTGTTCAACTTTAAATTCTAAAATTAAAGAAGTTCCCGTAGCTCGGTTGTTTCATGGCTGACTTCTTAACCGAGTGATCGATGGTTGGAATCCTACTTGAAGCAGAAGGATTTTTTAGCATCATCGATCTCCTCCGAGTCTACACGAAGTGATTGGGGTCCTGAGGGGGAGCCACCGGAGCACATGGAGTCTTGCAGGCGCTGCGCACAGGGATATAGTCCCTCGAAGCAGTTGGGGCTCTCGGGTGGCGCAGGTCACCCCTTTCCTTCTATTTTTGGACACATTACAAAACAATAATGGGCCAATATTGTATAAATATTTTCCTCAATATTGAAATAATATCAATTAGTAATATTTAGCCAATTTGTAAAATTGTTCACATTTCAATGTTGGGACAATATTGCACAATAATATTCTACCAATATATTTACACTCAAATGCCAATATTATACCAATATTAAATGCTACATGGGTAGTTGAAATGATATGTACCAAATGATGAAAATCATGTTTCCAGCTTGCAGGAGATAAAAATTCAAATTGCCTAAATTCATGTTTCAATCATACTTACGCTTTAGCTGCAAATTTCAATTTGATAACTGCAAGTTACGAAATTTAAATTTCAAATTTTAACATTCAAGTTCGAAATTTTAAGTTGAAGGATTCAAATATTATGTACTAATTTTAAATTTCCAGTTTCAAATTTAAAATTTAAAATTTCCTAAATAGTCCAAGTTACCTTGGGAAATGTCAGAAATGTACGGTAGATTTCAAAATTAAAATTTCATTCTAAATTTCGTGTTTCACATGTTTAAGGTTCACATTTTGTCCAAGTAACCATATACGTAACAGTCGTTAATAACAGGTCCACGACTACAGTTCCTACAATTTCCAATCTTCACCTACTAACTTGCCATGGAGAGCTCATAGCACCAAATATCACCACGTTCATACTCCAGACTATGGGCGGCTTTTTCCGTCCTTCCCAATTCGACGAAGGCAAGTTGTCCTGGTGCGGGTCATACGCACGTAATAATCTGGTCTGATTATTGAAGTAAAACTTCACTAAAGCAAACTCGACTTAAATTTATAGTACGGAGCTAACCTTAAGATTTAAGGTTCCAAAGTACTCTCTTCTCTGGCCACACTCTTGTGCGCACGTATGCAGTGGAGTCAGCTGTGATTTTTCAACGAATCACAAACCCAAAAATGTTTTTTCATGATTTTTACATAACCCAAATATTAAAAGTTTCAAAATAATGAACCACCCTTGTCAGATACTTTCCAAAAATTTGTGAAACTGAAACGCTACATACCATGCAAAGCGCTTTGCATCACTAAATGAGCGGCTGTGCGGCTCTTTAGGTTGTTGTTGATGCAGGTGAAACATAGAGAACGCCGTGCACGAACCCCTCATCAGAAGAAGTAGGTGCCCAGAACTAAAATATTAGGCTTGAGTTCCCCATGGAACAATACATTGTTTAAGTAGAGACCTACTAAGAATTGGTGGGTTAGTTGGAGCATCGTCCAGGTGAAATGATCTAAATCTAAATCACTGCCAGCGGTACAGTAATGAATGACATGATGCGGCAATAAAACGGTTCCAATAAAAAAATAAGGGATCGTATTTGCCATATCGAGCAAAAAAAATCACTTTCGGGTATGCCTAGGTACAAGTGTTCCGAATGTTTCTCATTTCATTTTCTCTGCCTATCCCCTTGGTAGACTTCTTTAGAATACCCTTAAAACACATACTGTACCACAATCGTCGATGGTTAGGTTTAACGGAACTCGTAAATGCAAGAAATCTGCTCAGTGGAGGACTTACCGGGAATTGACGCTAAGAGCCCCCTATTGGCAAAATTTAAAAGCTTTACTTCGACAGCTTCAAACCGAAGTAAGGCTAGTCAATTAAAATTCACTGAATAGTTTAGGAAATGTATCAACCCCTTGCTCGGGGGTTGGGATGGAAGCCTATTAATCAATGGATGAAAAATTAGCAATTCTTCTAATTATTTTCAAAGTTTGATGTTCTCCGTTATAACTTTAGTTGAATGTCACAATGCTATCTTCTCATTGATCTTTAATTTGAGGAAAATTTTAATGGTCGTCGCGTGAGTTTATGATGAGAGTACTTTCATTTCATTTTATTGTTATGAACAATAATTTAAATTAATATCAATATTATACGACAGTTTCAATTGAGTTTCTATAATGCTGTTGAAGGGTGTGAAGAATTTGTTCTATACGAATGAAAATGTGTGCGTGGCTTGCACTTTGGGCGAAGTATTCGCCACGGCAAGCTATTTTGGCGTATTTGCCGGTACCTACCACTGCAACCATGGTAAACCGGCCCTTCCACCCTCGCACTTTGCAGTGAGTACTTCTAAACTGCTCTTGGCGATTGGCATTTCTATATTAAACGTATTTTTTGCCTTTTGGCTCTTTAAGGCTGCCCTGCACCATCAAAACAAAGTGCTTAAGCTTGAATTAATCGCCGAACTCCTCCTCACGTTTACTACACTGCTGTTAAACGCATATGCCATCCTTAATTACAAGCGGAGGGTTTCTGAGTTAAATGGTTGGATGATGATTTGTACAAGTTACGATCTGGAAGTGAGAAGGGTGCTTAAAGAACTTAGGAAGAATAGATTATTTACTTACAGCTACTTGTTGGTCATGGCTGCAATGTCTATCTACCGGGTCTTTGTCACCCATCCGGAATACGATATACTTACAAGCGTTGTTTCCAAACTCTCCACCGCATTAGCTACGCTAACCCAAGGAGTGGCCCTTGTACATATCAACACTCATATCCTCTTCGTCGCCAACTTTTACCGTAATACCCAAAGTGCCTTTGTGAAAGAAATGAAAGTAGGTCGCTTGAACGTGAGCGCGTGTTTGAGGAAGGTGCGTCGTTTCTACGCGGCGGCATTTCGGAATATTAAGACATTTACGGACATAGCTGATCCATATTATCTACTGTGGATCGTGTTAGTTGTAGCACAGGTGATTGTTAATGTGGCCGCGACTGCTTTCGCTTTCAATACGAACTATTACAGTAAAGGTTTGATTATTTTACAAATTCGAACCTGTGGCATTATATTCTTCTTAACTTACAACTTGATCCATTGTGAGATGCTAGCCAATGTCGTAAGTATACTTTATGTTAAAAGACCTTTTTTATACCGAATGTCACTACCCACAATACAAAAAAAAACCTTTCTGAAACGTTTTAGAAACGTATCTCTGAAACAGCGACAGAAACGTATCATACACATAACATAGATGTTTAATGTCCGCCTTCAGAAACCTAGATTTGAAACAACACAAAAACGTTACATAGTGACGTTTTATATACGTTTATTGAAACATATCAGAGAGTAATATATTGATATGGACGAGAAATGTGTCCTTATAAAAATGATTTCATATTATATGTGAAATGTCTCATATATGTTTCACTTGAAACATATATCACGGAGACGTATTTTTGGATATGTATGTAAAACATTCATGTTGTCATGTACCTATATGTTTTGTATTTTATATAATTGAAACGTTTATTAGACATTACCATTTATTCGCTTTCGACAGAAATGTACCAGTAATGTGTCTTAGATGTTTCTTAGAAATGTTTCATTTGTAACCATTACGCAACATTTTAGAAACGTTTCATGGATGTACTATGTTCAGTGGGTATTAAGTACTGTAGTACACTTTGGCAGTATATTTTATTGGTTGGTGTGTCCAAGGGTTTCCCTTGGATCCCGAACAAATTAACCCGTAATCAAAATCTTTTCTTGGACATTTAGAGAAGTAAATTTGTGCTTACTGGTCAGTGGAAAACCTTACTGCAATATGGTACCGCTTATCGTTTTCGGCTGGGCTCAGTCAGATTGGAACGACTTTTTAATCACTTAGGGTCCCCCACGCATGTTTAGTCACTCCTTTGATCCAGGTAAGGTTTTTGGTTTTCATCTAACACAGACATGGAGGCATTCTTCCCAGTCTTGAACAGGCTTGAAGTAGCGGGTATTAGCCACCCAAATATTAAGCATGATAATTTGGTGTCTCACAAGAGATTTTTGTTTCGCCATGTTGGGCTTTGATCTATTGCTTCAACGGCAATGACGGTCGCCTCTTCTCTGGCGATGGGGGTAATTACTCAACATGCAGGAATGGACTGACCTTCTGAAGGAGTAGCAGAACAGACTCATTCGTTACTTTTTTTGATTGTTGGATATCAAATTACGAGCCTTGAATTCTTTACCTTTTGTATTGAATCTTAATCATAGGATTTTGAATCTTAAATCACGAACCATGTAATTTTGAGATCAATTCTACATATTTGATAATAAGTGTTTTTTGGACGTGAATATTTAAATTTGAGCCTTTAGAACTTAGAAGTGGAATTTTAAATCCTTTACCATACATTTTTAATCACTTACAATGAATATTCATTGACATGTTTTAGATTGCAAATATTGTATATTTAATCTTAATTGCCAAGACTTAAATTTTAAATCTTACCTTGGATTCGGCTTCAATTCTTTATTGTAGGTTTTCGACCTAGAACCTTAGATTGAACCTAGTATCTACCTTTTCGTCTCTGACCTTCGATTCACCGCTATTCAGGGTCATCCTTAAATATCGCATTTAGCCACAAACCTTTAATACCTCTTCTCCAATCCTCAGCACTCCTTTCTGAACACTAATCCTAGCAAACACACATATAAAATATACATACAACATATTATGTAAAATTGAAGTAAATACCCCTACATATGCTTTTTTATATATCAAGTATGTAAGTATTCTTTAATAAGTTATATAAACCGTGTGTCACACAATTACGTATATTTTACATAATATTCTGTATACAGAAATTCATATATCTTCTTTTGAGAACCGTGGGGGAGAATCTACGCGAGACCGAACCCGGAAAACTACCAACTTCAAATTCATATAATATATAGGTACATACATAATTATAGATAATTACATATCACTCATGAAATTCATGTGCTGTCATATTTACATGATTAGATTTATGTACGTTATATGTAAAATATTATATGTAATATTACTTATTTTTTATGTATGCCTTCTGTAAATATAATTAGAAATTATCATAACATTACATATATTGTATGGTCGAAAATAAAGTCCGTTTCTATTTGCGCCACATAAGTAATCGTACGTGCATGTTTTTATAACGCCAAAAATTGTAGTTCACGTACCTTTAATATTAGATCCGTATCGACTAAAATGCGTCTAATTTATATAGAAAATAAATAATATAAAATAAATTAAATTAAAAAAAATATACATAAAACGTATAGAAGAATTTACATCTAATAGACATATATTATTTTGAAAATTGCTGACATCCTGACATTAAATATCTAAATATCTCTTATTTTTCTTCCAGTTTTATATAAATCTGAAAAGCTCTTACATAATTTGTATGTATTTTATATATAAATGTGTTTGCTGGGATGTTAGCCTCGATCTTCAACATTCAACATGAAATCTTGAATAGTCGGTCTCCAATTCTGAATATTATACTTTCTTGAATTTTGAATGTACCATTTGTGAATGTTAAATTCTTGTATAGCATGAATTGTTGTTACATAATTTTATTACAAGAGGTGACCATACACCGTTAAGGATGAGGTGCAATGAAATGAGGCTTGCGATTTCTGTCCCGATTTCCATCTCCATGTGGCCCCATTCGGTTCGGTTCTTTTTCGGTCACTGCCGACAAGTGTGAAACGGTGCTTCGGTTTCTATTCGGTACCCAATCAAAGCAGTATAGTACAGAATATTCTGTCGGCACGTTTGTATAAGGTACGAACACGTGTACAGGAAACAGAAAGCAAACAACGCGTTCACAAATGCCCGATTCGGTTTCTGTTTTAACCTGATAGAGAGCTTGTCTTCATGCTCTCGTAGCTTCGGGAACATGGTGTAGAATGCTCCAAATTCCTGCCGTAAAGTGATGAGAGGATTTAATATTGCTCCTTGGTTTTTCTAATTTTTCTACAGAGAAACAACATGGCAATAACTTGCCTTCTCTCCATAATCACTACTGAGTGTACGAAATAAAATACAAAACCTAATATGATTCGTATGAGAACCGTGTATGTGTGAAAGGTTCGGTTCGTTTTCGGTTGCAACCGAACCGAATGAAACCTCATACGTGTGAAGCAAGCCTTACTACTATAGGATAGATTCTGAAAGTTCCCTTATTTGCTTTGAACCCTTGCAATTAATTTTCTAGTTTATTAATTATTCCCAGCAAACACATTTATATATAAAATGCATATAAATTATGTAACAGCTTTTTAGTTTTGTATAAAACTGGAAGAAAATTAAGAGATATTTATGTTTATATGTCTACTAGATGTCAATTCATCTATATCTGTAGCACATGAATTTATACAAGGTGTCCCACTGCTCCGTAATCGGTCGATAACTCAATGTGGGTTGAAGATACAGAAAAAAGTTTTAAATAAAGGTTGCTTTGATTTGATTTGCGCATCTTTTAAAAATATTCTTATATCTACAGTATGTTGCATTTTCACGTGGCAGAAAAATGTCACTTTTTTTTAAATGGCACACCCTGTATTTTTTTCTCTTAATGTATCGACCAACCATATTTATATCACGCCTGAAATTTTTTTTGATATTGGATGTGCGGTTGCCAAGTTATTAATTATTTGGTCAAAATTTGGTAAAATTCAAGGTCGGACTATAATATTCATAACTAAGTTATTCTTCAAAAAAGGAAAAATTTATTTAACGAATAATATTACCCTAATGTCGTGTTACTCTACAAAAAAAAACTAAATGATTAATTTTATACCGAATGTTTAAAATGAGAATTCAAACTTTGTGAACTTTAAATAGTATTTATACGAATATTTTAAATGGAACACCCTGTATTTTTATTTACCATCAAATTCTCGACAAAAAACCCTATTCAACGGTGTATTATTTCCTGGTATTATTTTTTGTACTTTTGTTAATATTTACGATTTTTAAAATTTCACGTAAAAAAATTTGTTAAAAGTAATTTTTATTTAATTATTATTGCAAAATACCGTTTAAATAGTTGGTATCAACGCAAAAGAACAAAACCAAGTCCTGTGACTATCTTAATTTCTAAATAATTAAAACAAAATTTTTAGTAAACGGTATTTCTCGAATTTTTAATAAACGCTGTTTCTCGAAAATTAAAATAGAAAATAAATACAATATCTCTCATTAAAGTAAATGTTCAAAATGTCTTCCACTTTGATCAATGCACTTTTGAAATCTCACATTGTTTAAAGTCATAGGAGTAATCGGTTGAAACGCCTCTCGAATTCAAATTTTCACGTCATCTCGTGTTGTGGCAGCTGTTGATATATTTGAGATTTAACAGTTTCCCAAAGATAGTAATCCATAAAGGTCAGGTCCGGTAACCTTGGCGGCCAAGGAACAGGGCCTCCTCTACTTGATTAGGGTACAGTAAATGTAATTCTCGCGCGCACCTCTGACTGTGGTTTTGCTTTAATTGTTTAGAACTTAAGATAGTCACAGGACTTGAGTTTTGTTCTTTTCCGTTGATAACAACTATTTAAACAGTATTTGGTAATAATAATTAAATAAAAATTAATTTTAACAAATTTTTTTTACGTGAAATTTTAAAAATCGTAAATATTAACAAAAGTACAAAAAATAATACCAGGAAATAATACACCGTTGAATAGGGTTTTTTGTCGAGAATTTGATGGTAAATAAAAATACAGGGTGTTCCATTTAAAATATTCGTATAAATACTATTTAAAGTTCACAAAGTATGAATTCTCATTTTAAACACTCGGTATAAAATTAGTCACTTAGTTTTTTTTTGTAGAGTAACACGACATTAGGGTAATATTATTCGTTAAATAAATTTTTCCTTTTTTGAAGAATAACTTAGTTATGAATATTATAGTCCGACCTTGAATTGTACCAAATTTTGACAAAATAATTAATAACTTGGCAACCGCACATCCAATATCACAAAAAATTTCAGGCGTGATATAAATATGGTTGGTCGATACACTAAGAGAAAAAAATACAGGGTGTGCCATTTAAAAAAAAGTGACATTTTCCTGCCACGTGAAAATGCAACATACTGTAGATATAAGAATATTTTTAAAAGATGCGCAATTCAAATCAAAGCAACCTTTATTTAAAACTTTTTTCTGTATCTTCAACCCACATTGAGTTATCGACCGATTACGGAGCAGTGGGACACCCTGTATACGTTTTATGTATATTTTATGTAGGTAATATTACCCAGCAAACACATTTATATATAAAATACATATAAATTATGTAAGAGCTTTTTAGATTTATATAAAACTGGAAGAAAAATAAGAGATATTTAATGTCAGGATGTCAGCAATTTTCAAAATAATATATGTCTATTAGATGTAAATTTTTCTATACGTTTTATGTATATTTTATGTAATATTTACATAAAAAATATTAGTTGTAAAAGCGTTGCGATGATCAAAACGGCAGCTACTCGAGCATAATGTAATTATTATCAATGTAAAAAATTATTTAAGCAGTTCCATACAAAAAATGGAAAAACTACATTTTATGTGCAACTGTACTTTTAATTATATTCAACTTAATTCTTGCACGAACCCGTTTTTACCTGAACTGAAAGCCGACAGTTTATTATTATTATGATATACTTGCTTGAAATGTGTCCCTTAACCGGATTCGAACTTTTGGGAGTGGGCGTTGCAAATTCCGAAATCCGACATGTGTTTTCATTGTCTCCGACATTGTACCACTGCGCTAATCTGTAACATCCCTTTTTTTTATTTCGTACTTCGTAACTTTGCGCTGTTTCGCGTTATTAGTTTAAATTTTGTTTGATTATACCTTTGAGTGAAGTCTTATTATCATACCTACCTTTATGTTAAAAATGACCAGGATTTTATTTTATATTATTTATTTTCTATATAAATTAGACGCATTTTAGTCGATACGGATCTAATATTAAAGGTACGTGAACTACAATTTTTGGCGTTATAGAAAACACGCGCGTTCGATTACTTATGTGGCGCAAATAGAAACGGACTTTATTTTCGACCATATGCTGCAATCATAATTTCTAATTATATTTACAGAAGGCATACATAAAAAATGAGTAATGTTATTCTTTTACATAATATAACGTACATAAATCTAATCATGTAAATATGACAGCACATGAATTTCATGAGTGATATGGATATGTAATTATCTACATGTATACACTGTGTCCAAGATAAGGAGGGCCACTATGGGGATTTCGGAAACGGTAAGAGATAGAGTTTCGGTTAAATGGGAGAAAAGTTGGGCAATTTTGAGTTTAGTAAAATGAAATTTTTAAACTGACGAAATTCCGAACCGTTCCGAAGTTATGCGACAAAAGGCGAATTTTCAGGATTTCGTTTTTGACCAATTGTTGCTTTGTCGTTGATGTTAACTAAAAAGTAAAAGAACCTTATACAGGTACTTTTTAACGTTCTTTAACATGGCGTACAGCAAATTGGAATCCGACGTTTCGTTTTCGAGTAACCATCATCAACTTTATTTTTTTAAATACGGTCCTGATTTTTTTATGCATAATATTAGAAGAGCTTTTTATTGTGCATTCAAGCATGTATCACACTTTATGGTTTAATTGCGATTTCATACTTATTTTACTATTGTACTTAAATTTACTAGATTCTACTTTGGAAGATGCTCTGGATATTTTACCCTAAGCCGTAGTACGCAATTGTTGGTTTCAGCAGGATGGTGCACTTGCGCACAATTCACAGGTGGTTAAGGATTACCTTTCAAATACGTTTGCCGAAAGAGTTTTTAAGCACCAATTCTGAAACACCCTGGCCAGCTTGTTCTTCCGAAATAACCCCGCTGGATTTTTTTCCTTTGGGGTACATAAGAAATTATGTTTACAAAGATATCTTTGGAATAGAAGAAGAACTCCGAAGGTTTGTACTTAACGCATTCCAAACTGTAACAACTGCAATGTTAAAGAATGTTTTGGATTCTACAGTTAGAAGATGCTATTTACGATTGGAGAACCAAGGGGGGCTTTTCGAGCATTTATTATAATTTTTTTTTAATTATTGGTATGTGTCATGTTTAAATTTTCGTTTCATCAAATGTTTTCTGTTGATTTATGACGTGTTGTTGATTGTTTGTAATTATGTACTTGGTTATAAAATTTGTGTTCAAAATTGAAAATTCTGTATCATTTCATTAATTTGATGAGTAAAACACAGTTAGCAAAAGTCCATTTATACATAAAATTCAGTTTGCATGGTACTGAGAAGGGATACAGGTTCGTACTTAGGATTTTTTCCGCTAATCGTAAAGTAAGTATAAAATCGAAATTAAACCATAAAGTGTGATACATGCTTGAATGCACTATAAAAAGCTCTTCTAATATTATACATAAAAAAATCAGGACCGTATTTAAAAAAATAAAGTTGATGATGGTTACTCGAAAACGAAACGTCGGATTCCAATTTGCTGTACGCCATGTTAAAGAACGTTAAAAAGTACCTGTAGAAGGTTCTTTTACTTTTTAGTTAACATCAACGACAAAGCAACAATTGGTCAAAAACGAAATCCTGAAAATTCGCCTTTTGTCGCATAACTTCGGAACGGTTCGGAATTTCGTCAGTTTAAAAATTTCATTTTACTAAACTCAAAATTGCCCAACTTTTCTCCCATTTAACCGAAACTCTATCTCTTACTGTTTCCGAAATCCCCATAGTGGCCCTCCTTATCTTGGACACAGTGTATATTATATGAATTTCTGTATACAGAATATCCGTAAGTTTCTATACTATTATGTAAAATGTAAGGAGGTTGTTGGGAATAAAACCTTGCAGTAAAGGTTTTATTCCCAACAACCTCCTTATATCAAATTGTAGACCAAAATACTCGCCTTGACCTATTATGTAAAATATACGTAATGTGTGACATACGGTTTATATAACTTTATTAAAGAATACTTACATACTTGATATATAAAAAAGCTTTTGTAGGGGTATTTACTTCAATTTTATATATGTTGTATGTATATTTTATGTGTGTTTACTGGGTTATTTGGATCTTTAGCCACTGTCCTTAATGTAATTCATGAATGTTGGATCTTATCCCAGCAAACACACATATAAAATATACATACAACATATATAAATTGAAGTAAATATTTATACTATAAATAATTAATTACTCTACTTTAAATCATATCAGTATTTATTATTTATGATTTTTTGTTAAATTCAACGCTTGCTTTAAAATATCATATTAATAGTTATAGTTTACAATAAATATTACAAAATAACTCTGTTTTTATGAACTTTGGGTATAGGGAATGCTTAACAAAAATTAAAGCTACATAATCAAAGATTCTATTTATGCAATTAAATACAGGGTGTTCCATTTAAAAGATGAAAGAAATTGAAAGGTTCGAGTTTCGATCCACCCTGTACACAAAGAGAGAAAATAATTGAAATGTAATCGAATGAGGAGATATTACATCATATTACGAAACTCGATTAGCCAAGAAATTGTCTTTTTCTGTAACGTACAGTAAGCCAGAGGGCGTTGATTTAGCTACGATTTTAACATAAACGTGTCCATAACTTTTAAAGGACTCTGTACAACGTAGCAAAACATTAATACAAAAGATTTGAAAAAATGTGGGCAATCCGAATTTGGCATAATATGCAGGGGCTCTCATTTAAAAAATCATATGTTTCGTTTGTAACGGAGTTATGCAACACCCTGTATAGTTCAATAAAATTTAGAAATACGGTCCTTAAAGACATCTATTATTTTTCTTAACAACATTTTTTGATATCTCTTGAAATAAGCCATATACCGAACAATGTCGTAAGATTGGTACACCCTGTAGAAAATAAATAATATAAAATAAATTAAATCCTGGTCATTTTTAACATAAAGTTATAGATAGGTATAATTATTGAATAAGACTTCACTCAACGATATAATCAAACAAAATTTAAACTAATAACGCGAAACAGCACAAAGTTACGAAGTACGAAATAAAAAGAAGGGATGTTAGAGATTAGCGCAGTGGTACAATGTCGGATTTCAGAATTTGCAACGCCCACGCGCAAACGCTCGAATCCGGTTAAGGGAAACTTTTCAAGCAAGTATATCATAATAAACTGTCGGCTTTCAGTTCAGGTAAAAACGGGTTCGTGCAAGAATTAAGTACAGTTGCACTTAAAAAGGTAGTTTTTCCACTTTTTGTATGGAACTGCTTAATTAATTTTTTACATTGATAATAATTACATTGTGCTCGAGTAGCTGCCATTTTGGTCATCGCAACGCTTTTACAACGAATATTTTTTATGTAAATATTACATAAAATATACATAAAACGTATATAAATTCATGTAGAAGAATTTACATCTAATAGACATTGCAGTATAATATTTTGAAAATTTCTGACACCCTGACATTAAATATCTCTTATTTTTCTTCCAGTATTATATAAATCTAAAAAGCTTTTACATAATTTATATGTATTTTATATCTAAATGTGTTTGCTGGGATTACAAGCCCTAAGTTCTGTACATATTCAATCCTGATCATTGAAATTAATTCGGTATTATGCAATTATTCCAACATCTCCTGCCCTTTATAATATGAAAAGTTAACGATCAAATTAACGACGCGACGTTACCATTATCGTAAGTTCTAATTTCCTTTAATGCCAGCTATTAATCCATACTACCCTTTCAATATAATTAATTGATATATTTTTATTCATTTTCGAAAAACAAGACAATATGAATGTGTATCCGAGTGTTTAAATTAGAAAACTTCATAGATCGTTGCGTGAGTTTTTATAAAAAATGATTACCACTCTTTTATAACACTTTATCGCCATTATAATCTAGCTACAAGTAGATAGGTAATAATTCACTTCGTTACATAATAAATATATAATTATATTACCTGTGGGAAATTTAATTGAGTTTTCATAATGCTCTTGAAAGGTGCGAAAGACTTTTTCCGTGCAAAAGAAAATGCGTGTGTTGTTTGCATATTGGGTGAGGTATTCACGTTTGCGGGTTTTTTGGGGGTATTTTCCGGTACCTACCATTGCAGTCATAGTAATTCGACTCTTCTCAAATCAGAATTTAAAGTTAGTATACCGAAGATCATACTATCCGCTCTTTTGACTGGATTGAACGCGTTTTTCACCGGTTGGCTGTTCAACATCGCTCTAAACCATCCAAATACGGTAATCAAGCTTGAGTTAACATCTGAAATGCTGCACACGTCGACTTCACTGCTCCTAACGTTATTTAGTGTCTTGAAATGTAAGAAGACCGTGTCTGAGTGTAACGATTGGGTAATCATTTGTACAAGGTTCGGTATAGACATGAAGGACGAACTCAAAATCTTCTCAAGGAAAAGGAAGTTCGGTTATATCTATATTTTATTTTCCCTCACCACCATGGGCTACTCGCTTACGATCCCCAACAGTGAATTTGACATAGTGACACAAGTTACTTGGAAAATTTCCACGACCATCGTAAGTGTAATACAAGTAGCCTCTTTTATACAAGTGAATACTTACGTTTGCTTTATAATAACCGTTTATAGAAATGCTCAGAGCGTGTTTCAAAGAAAAATGGAAGTGAGTGGAATGAATTTGTGCGCGTACATGGACCATGAATCTAGATTTTACGCGTCGGCATATCGAAACGTACAGTCACTAGTGAATAGTCTCGATCCGTATTTACTTTTGTGGATTTCAATTTTGATAGTGCAAGTGATTGTTAATATTGCCGCGAACGCTTTGGCATTGCACTCCAATTATTACAGCCAAGATTTGGTCATTTTGGGAATACGAGTTGTCGCTACCATATTTTCGTTAATTTACAATTTGACAAACTTCGAAACGCTAGCAAATGTTGTAAGTATATTTCCGTCAATTTACTTGGATCTGTCAGTAATCGAGCTGCGTGTTGAACATTCATTTGGTGGTAAAACTGTAACGGGTTTAAGTAGTTCTAGCAATTCAAGAATTCCTTGGCCGATGTAAGCAGAGGAAGGTTCAGTTTTCCTCCCATATAGCATTCAATATTGGTTCAATATTGGCATTCCATTGTAAATATATTTTTAGAGTATGAATGTACAATATTGTCCCAACATTGAAATGTGAACAATTTTATATTTTGGCTAAATGTTACTAGCCGATATTATTTCAATATTGGGGAAAATAGTTATGCAATATTGGGCCAATATTGTTTTGCAATGTGTCCCAAAATAGTAAGATAGGGGAGACCTGGGCCACCCCCAGAGCCCTAACAGCTCCGAGGGCGTCTTTCCCAGTGCGCAGCGCTCCCAGGGAGCACATTCACTCCGTGTAGATTCGGAGATCGGTGATGCTGAAAAAACCATTTGCTTCAAGTAAGATTCGAACCATTCCTTTCCCGGTTAGAAGTCAGCCATTAAATAACTTCAAATTGAACAGTATAAAATAGGGAGGAGGACGTGGGAGGGTGGGGTAAACCACTGTCGTTGTTCTATAACTCTTATTGTATACTTAATACTTACAGATTTATTTGAAAAAAAGGAAATATTTTAAAATTATTTTCATATAGGTATACACGGTGGTCCAACACAAAGGTAGATAAACGACCTCCTCCACTCGTTGCGGAGAAAAACTATTTTTTTCAGGAAATATGGAAAAATCATACCCCTCTTTAAGAATTCACCACCGCCTCAGATTTAATGCTGGAATTTTGAAATTTTCAAATTTACAAAGCTACAGGACACAACTTTTCTTTTACGAAGTTTTGAATTTTTACATTGTATAGGGAGGTCAAAAAATAATTTTAAACGAGTTTTTTTCGGTTTTTTCAAATGGAACACCCTGTATATTTGTTCACCAATAGACGACCAATTACCTCCTCTTCAACTTTTCTATGAACTTCGGTATACCTATCTTTCATCGTTTACTGGTAAATTAAAGACAAACATTTTTTTCAGAACGTTTAATTACTTCTACATAGTTTTTATCAAAAATCACTTATCTGTAGCTGAAGGTATTCTTATTCGCAATGAATTTCCAATAAAAACTAAAAATTAGTTGACATGATTATTGTTTTGGTGGAAGTTGCGGGGGAGGGGCGCATTAATTACGAGAGATGGTAGATGAGTTAAATGAACACTTTTATAATAGATGGATTGGTCGGATTCAAAACTTAGTAAAAAAAATGTGTCCTTTAGCTTTGCAAATTTGTAAATTTCAAAATTCCAGCATTAAATCTTAGACGGTGGCGAATTCTTAAAGAGGGATACGATTTTACCATATTTTCCGAAAAAAATAATATTTCTCCGCAACAAGTGGAGGAGTAAAAAAATATTTAAGGGTAATATAACAGTGACTACAGAGGTTCTTAAAATGTAAAAAAAGTTTGGTCATTGCATTTGAAAATAAGTATTAAATCGTTTGTCTACCTTAGTGTTGGACCACCCTGTATATATGAAAATAATTTTAAAATATTTCCTTTTGACCACCATTAATAGATACCTTCCAAATAAATCTCTAAGTATTATACAATAAGGGTTATAGAACAGCGACAGAGGTTTGCCCCATCCAGTATCGTTTTAAATATCCAGCAATATTGAAAACACAATATTGTTGTTATGGATGAATAAATATTGACTTTACATTGTATAGCAATATTGACTAAATATTGCAAAAATGTAAAATTATATTGCTTAAATGTCGATGTTCAATATTGAGTAATATTGTTCATGGTGCATTATTGTGTGTACAATATTTGAATTTACATTAAATAGCAACGTTTACTAACTATTACAAATATGTATGTCATATGGCTTAAATCTCGATTTTCAATATTTAGTAATATTGTGCACGCAATTGTTCGTGCAATATTTGAATTTACATTAAATAGCAATATTTACAACATATTTTTCTTATATTCACTAAATAATGTATTTCCAATATTTGTATAATATTACAAAAATATATTGGCTGCAGCTCGACAATATTGCCCCAATCGCTCTATATTGAGGCAATATTCCACCAAACTAACGCCAATAAACGGTGCTACGTGAGTTCGTTTTGAAAACGGCGCGTCATAGCTACAAAGTAACTAAGTTTACCTTTTTTTACCTTGGAGGGAAAGAAATGATTTTACGCACGGTATGTGGGATTCACCGCAAAGAGTACTACACACTAAAACTCCCCTTTCTGTCCTTCCGCTGTTTTTACAAATTGGCATTCGTCGACACCCTATGTTTGCGACTGTATTATTACTTCTGTTGCCTTTTCTTCTCTTTTGTTTATTTCACTTGTCATTATTGTGGCAATTAGTAACCCGTTTCCACGGGTGTTACTCTTGCAGCATCACCTCGTTTATGTTTTGAGCATCCAATTTGCCCACTGCATTCTCTACTACCTTCCAGTGGTCTTTCCACTCCATGCGTTGAAAGAAGAAGAAGAAGAAGAAGAAGGTTTCGGGCTTGTCACCTTCCTCGTAGTAGTAACATTCCTCCGTGCTGTTGTAGGTGAGTCCATTTTCTTTTGGCTTCTTCTTCTTTTCTTTCTTGCCAACTGTTCACAGTATGGCTTCTATCCTTTTTTTTTGCGCCGCAAGTATTAGTTCGTTCATTGGCGAACAAGTCTATGTGCACCGTACGCGCGATGACCCTAACTACACTGTGTCCAGCCACCTGATATTTCGAATGCCATCTTTCTTTGAGCTTTATTAGCCATACCACTGTATTTTTTAATCCCCAGTACCTCTTTCCGTACTGAAACGGCCATACAGTTGCCCTCTTCCTTTTCCATTGCGTCTTCTTCATTTGGAGTTCATCTTTCCAACGCCTCTGCGGCTACTTCCGCTTAGGTGGACGTTGTTTAGTAGGTATATGTTGTTGAAACGCGAGACTTTGTCACTCAAAGATAATTGAGATCCTTTTTTTTTTTTGGAATAATGACAGTATCGTCTATGCAAAATTGTATCGGTATATGTCTCTTATCTTCCTCCTTTTCAGTTCCTGAGTTTGGGACTGTCCACGGTGCCTCATTGAAAGAATTTTCGTTTTCTGCTTTCACTATTTTTTCATTTTTGGCGTAGATCGTGCTTTCTGCCCTGTTCTGAAGCCGAATTGGTCTTCGGAGAGCCCCTGATTAATCCGCGTCTAGCAGCTTCCTCAATGTATCTAACGGGCTTGGCGATGTGCACTCAAAACGGGCTTATTTTGTTTGTTGGTCTTGCGTGTGAGGACCAGTTGAGCCTTTTTCCGTTGCCATGAAATACAACATTTCTTAAAGTGTTGTTTATCATCGCAGTACAATATTGCAGAAGGTATTCTACTGTTAGTTTGATTATCTTCCCTGGTATACTGTCCGGCCCAGTAAACTATTCAATGTTTTAGACCAAGAGCTGGTTCCAACGTTACTTTTGCGCTATGATTTTGTCCTGTGTTTTCTTAGAAATGGTTCCCCTTGTGTCTAGTTTGTGCTTCACTGTTTTGTGTGCTTCAAATTCTTTCTTTTTTTTCTATATTCATTTTTCGATCGTATCATCGACGTTTGAGCATGCAAGTATGCTGAGTTTTCTTCTGATCTTTCTGTCATGGGAATGCTCCTCAGTGCGGCCCAAGGTGCAGCAGCTGCTGTTTTTGTATTGTACTGCCTTGCGCCTTGTTCAACTAAACTTCTCCAACACTTATGGCCTACCTTTTGTGTTATCTCAAAATCTCTATGTCAAAATTCGCCAGTTATCGTAATTTGGACGAAAGAAACCTGTCTCGGGCTCATCGAGTTCAAGTTGTTCTTCACCATTGGTTTCCTGATCTGATGCGTCAACTATTACTGGAGCGAGCACGTTTTCAGCTTGGGTGAAGCCACTCCCACAGTTTTGATAAGCTATTGAACAGTTCAACGACATCTTTGCCACTGACATATTCTGTTATGCGAGCGACAGAAGATAATTTTTGAACTATCATCCGACGTTGGGTCAGCGAGTTGGCCCACGACACGAACACAAGTTCATTTCTCGGCCAAGATTGGACTGGGTTCTGTATAAATATTACAGTGAAGAAGTGTCGATCTGTTGCGAAAACGGTTGACAGTTACTCCAAACAAGTGTCTCTAAACATCAGGTAAATCATTTATAAGTAACGGGATGTGAAGTGGGCCGAGATTGGAACCTTGCGGTACTCCAGAAAAAAAACGTTATGACTGTCAGAAGTAATGGAATGATACTACACCCTTTCTGAGGGATAGGACGTAAAAAATGTTAGCAAACAGGTCTAAAAAACCCAACGAACGCAATTTGTTAGTAAAATATTGCGATTCACACGGATGAAGGTCTTTGAAAAGTCTGTAAATATGGTATTCCGCACTTATTTCTATGGGCGTCACAAAATATTTCAAAACCGAAGGTGTTCAATTCAACTGACTTATATTTTGATTTTTGGGCTCAAATTGTAAACACACCCACGTAAGCTTAGATCACTTGAAAAGATTTTTCACACATAAGGTTCAGATTCGGTTTTAAAGTAACAAAAAGATCTGGATTTTGTAAGTAGAGCTTCATTGAGCATTTGACGAAATATTAAAAAAAATCAATCGAAGTGGGGTGAATGAAATTGGAGACAAATGAATTTGACCGAAACAACGTAAATTATGGAAACGCTTCTGATTAAAAACCTGTCATACAATGTCAGTGACCGTACACAAAATTTCGTCCGGTTGACAGCTTTGATTTATTAAACCTCACACAGTCGCGATGGTACAACAGAAAACGTTATTGCAAGACTGTTTTCTTTGCGCGACAGGCCCAATCGCCAAATTCAGTCTGTTTTTCGGAACGTTTCCGCTTACTTACAAGTGCCGACATACGAAAAATTCATCAGACGTACAACGAATTTGTGTCTCTCACAAGGGATTAACGTGCACTTGTGTTTTTCTCATCGTATTGATAGTAGGCGGAGGGGGGTACATACAAATGCTCACTAAAACCACCACTAAACTGGAGATGTTCGTTTTGCTCAACCACATTTTGTTTCTCACAACTGGTCTGATGACACTCATCGCCAACTTACAAAGGAGCAGCACAAGGGTTAACGTGTACAATGCGTGGGTGGACTTAATTGAAAATAATAGTAATTACTGTATTGATTTCTTGTTGAGCGATAATAATGTACGGAATTTGCGCCGGAAAGCTTTAATTCACGTTCTTCTGCTGACGGTTGGTGGTGTAACAGCCTTTACAGTTACGTTAGTGGGCCACTGGGTCACGATTATTGTTGCGATTATAGATGGACTGGTTGTGTTAAGTTTTAACCTAGACGTTTTAAGCATTGAATGTATGATTGGGAACGTAGCTCTCTCAGTGAAGATCTCAATGACACACCGGCCTAACATCCTATTACAGAGCAAGCTGAAAAAGATGGCTCGTTTACACTCGGCTCTTTGTCTCAGTTACCTGAACCGATCGCAACTTTTAAAAAATTACTTCCTCTTCTGGGTGATTTTAATGTTGATCTCTTTGATTGTCAGTGTTTATATTATTGTTATAACTCTAGTAGTAAACTCAAGATCTGCTCTCGCGTTATTATGTCGGGTTATTTACGTGGTTGGGATCTTAACGTATTGGTTAAGTAACGTTGATAGGTTATCGCGTACGGTGAGTGTACGAAGATGCGTTAACTTTACTTATCTTTAATTATAGAGCGACGACCTACTCTCCTTCCTCTTCAAGTTCCCCATCAGCAAGTTACGTACTGAAGAAGCAGCACAGGTCGAAATGTTGATCTACACTTTAAAGATACAAAAACCAGTCCTGAAGGCATCCGATATATTCACTGTGGGAACACGTCTTCTTGCACCTGTAAGTATTATTATTATTCAAGACCTGTCTGGGTGGTCTCTAAAACTACTTTTGTAGATATCTGGCACGGTTGTCACTTACGTATTGGTTGCGCTTCAGTTTCATAAAGCGTGGTCGAAATGAATAAATCATTTCCTTTTTTATTATTTGACTTTCACTTAGGAATGTTTGTAAACAATATCTTTGTGTTTGTTCAATTATGGAAACTTACTCATACTTTCACTTCCGTTTCTAATTACGCATTGACTTCCACGCTCGCCATATGTTAAGTAAGTATTCTTTCGGGCAGTTTGCAAATGGATTAATCTTGTTTACTTTTTTTTTACAGATAAATACTTCCTTCTTGTGCACTAATTAGCTACCTATTAATTTTCTCGTCGCCAGAGGGAGTAACTGAAACGACTAAAAGATGTTGATATAATATCTTAATCGCCGCACGACTCCTCATTCTTCATTTTGAAGAATGCGAACCTTACAGTTTTGTTGCACTTCTTCGCCCCCTCACGATAAGGATTTGAGTGTTGTGTTCAGTGTTTCATTTTTTACCTCTTGTTTAATTTCATTAACCTCTAGTGTAGTATAATATAATGTAAATGTAATATGAATAAAGCATACACTCTTATGGTTCCATCCCTAAATGCCTTTGGAGGATCGTGAAAGGAAGGTGGACGAGGTCCATACATTGTGCGGAAGTCGTTCGACACGTAACGTTATTCCAATGCTACAGGAAGAGCACTTCTAATCCTAGCTATAGATCCTTTCAGTTTGAATAGTGCAAGAAACTCATAGAGAATGTCGTCTGTATAGCATTGTCTGCAAGATGGTAATTCCACCAAGCCTATTCGCGGTTTACTTGCCTGTTTTGCTTACATTCCCCAGAGAGGTAGGACTACGAGCAAGCGTGGGTACACTCTTGGTATCACTGTAAAAACGTGCCCCAAGGTGCCCTTGTTACAGTTAGTACTGCAAATGGAAGAACCGTCTCTATTCCATCAAACATTCATCTTGGAGTTACTTCAACTATTTTTTGTATTTGGTGGTATTCTAAAGGCCGCCCAGAGGTAACTTTACTATGGCATAGACCCAGTCTCTAAAGAGCAGCTCAGATGTCGCCAGAGGTTGTAATTACCATGTTCCCCTTGCTATCTAAGTTATTCAATTGTTATTCCTACCAATTTTACATGGAATACAGTTGGAAGTTCAGTTCTATGGTGTAAATATGAACAGATGAATACATCAGGTGCCACTTCTTCATGGAGAAAGACGCGGTAGTTTCTCCCTATCATGTTTTGGGGAGAGAGGAGGTCCGATCTGTATCCAGGATTGCCAATCGTTGGATTTTTTGTAATAGCGGATTGGGAATCTTGCATGGAGACCTAGAGCTTTGGTGTTCCGATATCGGGCGCTCTAGGTAGTGTCGGATTCTTACCCACTAAATCCTTCCCGCTTTCACCTGCATCCCTCCCCGGTATCGCCCTGAGAAGAGCTTGTCTTCAGGGGGGAGGTGGTTGGAGTACTTCGGGGTATTTTAATCTTCCTCCCCCGTTGGTGCTCCATCACGTTTTCCATGCGTGTTGTTCTTCAGGTTATATTCTTTCGTCCCTATCACTATTTTCAAGTATGCCGTTATTCTTTCCAGCAGCGCCGGTCGTGGGTGGTCGCCTCCACAAATTTTTGTGGGTTGAATATTCCCACCTGTGACTCCAGTTTCGCTTGTTGTCTTTCCCACCTTCTGCAGTCAAAGATCGTGTGTCCCGCGTCATCGTTTGCTGCTCCGCAGTATTGACAGGCCGGTGTGTTCTTTCTTCCGATCCTAT
Source organism: Pyrocoelia pectoralis (assembly GCA_036250285.1). Taxonomy (NCBI): domain Eukaryota; kingdom Metazoa; phylum Arthropoda; class Insecta; order Coleoptera; family Lampyridae; genus Pyrocoelia; species Pyrocoelia pectoralis. Next base: position 18,090,060 of record CM070081.1, read on the forward strand.
GCAAGTAGGCGGCTAAGCTGCCGTGTCCCGTGAGGCACTTACGTTTCGATGCCTACAGTTCTACCACTTTGATATTTCCGGCATGGTGGAGTAGGTATTCCATCTTGCCTCCTCCGCGGCATTCCATTTCTCCTGCCACCGGCAGATGGTCCTTTCGCGGATTTTCTTTTTGTCCAGTATCCCTTCCGGTCCGTTCCTCCTCCTCAGTGCTGCCAACTCAGCTCTTAACTCCACTAGTGGCGACCCTAGTCACCGCGTGGCGCTGTGTTCTGGTGACTGTTACCTTGTTCCAATCGATCTCAAGGGCCGGCCTCTATATTGATGATACATCAGTGCCGATAGCATCGAGCTCCCCAGGACTCTTATTTTTTGCGTGATCGGTTCTCCAACCAACTGTTGGTACCTTCATTATATTATTTGATTTTTTAGTGACCTCGGTGACGTGGGTGCTGAATGTTCGCCTATAGTCCAATAGTATCCTCAGATACTTCACACTACTCTTTTGGGGTGTAATCGTCTGGCCATCCAGGGTGATGTTTATCTGTCTCAGTTTCGAACTCCGGTTAAATATCGCCATGCTTGTTTTCTCAGGAGCTATCCACAATTCGGTTTTCCTCATCTAGTTTCGGACTGCAAAGTCGTTGGATTTCCTGCTCTTATTACGAGAGTTCCTCAATACTTTTATTTCCAGTGGGAAAGGCTACCATCATGGCCCTTATGGAGACCCATAAGAACCTCTATAACGGCTATAGGCGATGTCTGTAGTGCACACGACCACGAAAAGTACTTTGTTTCTGAAGATTTGAAGACATACTGATCTTGGTATAAAAGGTTCATCGGTTAATCTTCAACCACGATCACTGAGGTAATATCGTATAAAATTTGTAGAACCACAGAGTAAAACCCTCGAAATCCAAAATGATTAGAGGATGTGACCTTTATCGGTTATAAACAAGCCTTTTAAAATAAAATAATTAAAGTTTCATCTAAACGGAAATATTCGCTCTGTTGCTAGAATCCTTTATCAAAAACTTTGCTCGTAATAATAATGACCATCCGTCCATGTTCTCTTCAAGAGCAGGGCCATTGTAGGAAACGTTACTAGTTTTCATGACATGTCTGAGGTGATGCGAAAACAGGAAATAGAATGGAGACCCACGGGCAAAATGAATGATTCCTGTTCAAGGTTATGGAGCCAAATGGCATAAAGTATATTTGTTTGAGCAATACTATAGAAGCTTCTGGTGAAAGTAGATTCCATAGCAGTTATCTTTCAGAATGTAGTTAAAAGGCTAATCGAGTTGATGAATTTAGGAATCATCCCGTCAGATCTATCCGAAACGTTACTGATGGAATGCTCCCCTGCAGTTCCTCCCTCGTATACGGAAGGATTCGTTGCGTTACCATTCTGTTAAGGAGAATTGAAAAATGCACAGAATTACACACTCAGAATGTCGAGTTGTTCATCCATCAAAGAATGGTACAACCAGATTACTGCTTTCCGTGCAAAGGAAGAGAACAAGAATCCTATTTCATGACCTGGCACCTTTGAGCATCGGCAGTCGACTTGTGTACCTAGTTTAAGCTTTAGACAGCCGAAAAAGTTACGAATTTTTTCCCTCAATACCAAAGGTCCACCTCTTTCCCATCCGCGGTCACATGTTCCACGAATCACTGACAATACGCGACACCATGTCACCCTGAAATATACAAAAGAACGATTCTCTGCTGAGAAAGGCTTCTGAAATCGTTTTAATTGTTGGATCCCTTTCCAAGGAAACGTGGGTGAAGCAAAGAGAGTTAACAGTGCACAAGATAGTTACTGATAGAGGAGGTTTCATATCAACTAAGAATTGATGATTAAATCGCAAAAGTGATGAAGACATGGATACCTGGTAAGGACATCATACCATTACATCGAAAATTTTATTACGAGCCCCCAAACCGTTATTGGATGAAGATGATATGCGAGATCCACTTGCTGAGACTCGCCAAGTATTTCCAAACCTTTACTCGCATTGGAAAACTGGTTCCAATTGAGTTCCAATCACATTCACAATTTTTCTTTTTCGGCATGAAAGGAAGAGTTTGCTGCATCGAATTGTTACTGCCGATGTGTGAAGTCGATACATTTCGACAATTCCAACATCAAAAAATCGTCGCTTTCACCTGGAAAAGCATCAGCATCGACGGTATAGCTAAATCGCCTCGGAAAGAAGACAATTCCCTGCGTTTGGTGAGATCAGAAAGGAATCGTGTACTATGAACTGCTGAAACCGGGCGACACTGTCAATGAGCATCGCTGCTAACAACAACTGATCAATATAGGTATGTATGTGAAATAAAAATAAATAAATAAAAAAAACAACTGATCAATTTGAACTCTTCCTTTCTCAATAAAACGACCAGAATCCCATGTAGCATTTAATATTGGTGTAATATTGGCTTTTCATTGTAAATATATTGGTAGAATATAAATGTCCCAACATTGAAATGTGAACATCTGAACAATTTTACATATTGGCTAAATATTACTAACCGATATTATGTCAATATTGGGGAAAATATTTATACAATAATGGCCCATCATTGCTCGTCCGGTGGCTCCTTCCCCAGGAACCCCATTCACTTCGCGTAGGCTCGGAAGAGATCGGTGATGCTGAAAAAACCTTCTGTTTCAAGTAGGACTCGAACCATCGATCGCCCGGTTAGCAGTCAGCCATGATAGCATGAGCTACGGAAATTTATAAAATTTTGGAATTTAAAACCTGCAAAATTTTGATTATTTTGATATCACTAAATCGGCGAAAATTATCATCGGGCGGATTTTGAGAAAGTATCGTAACGTTATTATTTGTGAATGTTTTTTTCATGTTGCCTAAATATCCAGTAATATTGAATACACAATATTGTTGTGTGATTAATAAATAAATATTGACTTTATATTGTATAGTACATAATATTTATTAAATATTGTAATTATGTATGTTATATTGCTTAAATATCAATTTTCAGTATTTAGTAATATTGTACACGCAATATTGGTGCATTATTGTGTGTACAATATTTGAATTTACATTAAATACCAATATTTACTAAATATTACAAATATGTATGTTATATTGCTTAAATATTGATTGTCAATATTGTACATGTAATATTGGTACATTATAGTGTGTACAATATTTGAATTTACATTAAATAACAATATTTACTAAATATTGCAAATATTGTTCTTATATTCACTAAATATTGTATTTACAATATTTGTATAATATTACAAAAATATATTCACCCAATATTGGCTGCAGTCCGACAATATTGCCTCTCTATATTAGGCCAATATTCCACCGAACTAACGCCAATAAACGGTGCTACATGGACTATGACTGAGGTTTCTTCAATGTCGAAAACTATCAGCATCCCTTCACTGATGTATGGAAGCAGCTGCCTACGTTGAAAGCAGGTCGCCTAAATTACAGGTCTTGCGAAGCCTTGGAAAACGAACTTCCCGCAATACTTCTAAATGGTGGTGTGAGATTACCAACAACCTTTTTGAAGTACTCAAGGGAATATTTGTTCTCACATAAGTATCTCGAATGACTACCTTCAGCTCTTGAAAGTGGATTGTTGTTATTTAATGTTGCTACTGTTTCGACAGCTCTTTATTGTTGCGGAGTGGTCCGACCTTGTTGGCACCAACCGTTGGCTTGGAGCTGCTGTCCACCTTTCTTCGTATTCGTAGGTTAGTCACTTCAGTTATTTATTTGTCTTAATACACAATTTTAACAAAAGATTCTCGTACGTACTTGGTACATTAAGAAAAAACTTTATTTCCTCCACTCCTGCTTTCTTTATTTCCTCTACCCCTAACAAATAAAAACTTGCTGCTCTTGTCTCCTTCTCTCTACACTTTATTATATGTTATAATTGCTTAAATATAGATTGTTAATGTTTAGTGATATTGTACACGTAATATTGGTACATTATTGTGTGTACAATATTTGAAATTACATTAAATGACAATATTTAATAAATATTGCAAATATTGTTCTTATATTCACTAAATATTGTATTTCCAATATTTGTATAATACTACAAAAATATATTCCCCCAAAATTGGCTGCAGTTCGACGATTTTGCCCCACTCTCGCTATATTGAGCCAATATTCCGCCAATCCAACGCCAATAAACGGTGCTACATGGGATAGGATACGAGACGCGAACGAATGATATTGTAACACGAGAACTCTCCGTGCAATCGCGCATCGATCGTACAGGACACCATTAAAACGCTGAAATGGGATCTGTTAGTTTCCTCCATTTCCTTCTTTTCTCGTATTAACGTGGTTACAGGAGGAACCCTATTCACTTCGTGTACACTCGGAAGATATCGGTGATGCTCAAAAAACTTTTTACTTCAAGTAGGACTCGAACCATCGATCGCCCGTTTAGCAGTCAGCCATGATAGCATGATGCCACTGATCTACGGAAATTTATATAATTTTGGAATTTAAAGTTGAACACAATTCCTATCACACAAGTTATGGTTCAAGCAATGAAGGAAGTTTAATCTTAGAGTAGCATCGTTAGTTGAACAATTGAGAACAGAATTATTAGAGGGGCATGTTAACATGTTTCTCATTCAAGACAAAGAGGTGGGCGAGGGTGGCATTCTTAAAAAGTAAAGTACCTACTTAACATACAAGTAATACTGTTAGGCTTAATTCTTGCATTGGGTAAGCCTACAGAAACATTGTTCCGTCATGATGACTATTTCATATTTATTTATTGGTAACTTTTGCCGTATTATACAGCCCCAATAAAACTTCTTTATTGCGGATGTTAAAATACAAAAAAAAATAATGGAGCCAACGAAAGAAAAATTTTATTGCACGTGAATGTTCACGTGTACGTCATACAAATTCATTTCAAGCAAATCCAATTTATTGTAAGATTCTCACTTTCCTTGACTGACTTAAAAATATAAAACAGCAACACAAACAAAAACTTAACTATACGACATGCACAAACGCTCAAAAACTATCCCCTAACAATCCAGAATCATGATGATCCTTAGCAATGGGAACAAATTTTGGTACTTCCTTCACCTTTTCGTGAAAATAGTGATGATGTTGCGGCACCTTTATTATCTTGTAGATCGTTTTAATCTTAGTCGGTACGTGTATGCGTATCCTAAAAATTAAAAAATAAGCAAAATACTCTTCCAATTCACTTAGGTGCACATTACTTATCGGGCCGAGGAAATCCAAAAATTGTACCAATCAGGAAAAGGACTACCATACTTATCTGCAATTTTTCACTGAACAAGTACAAGATAAAAAACATCGAAATTCGCTCACCTGTAAAACGTGCATAGTGGAAAAACTTGCACCGAACGTAATCAACGTAGCAATTAATATTTTCCCATAGCCCATCCCGCTTTATATAGGAATTTCTAGTAAGTATGCAGTGGGGAAAGTAATGTTTAATGTAAAACTGCATGTGTTCAGTACAAATGTGTGATTAGTATTAAAAGCAAAGTTACAGGAAGACCGGAACTTTCTATCCTTTATCTGTTACTCAATTAATGCAAATTACGTAAGTAATGGGATTAATTTATTATCGGTCACATTTTCGTTACACCTTGTACAAAAGACGATATTAACACGCGACTCGTTAATACTTTCACTCATTCTTTGATTAATACTAAGAAAATGCTTTTAATTAACACCGGATGCAAAAGATAATTACCTACGTCTAGATTTTTTTTAAAAGGAGAGTGAGACGAATTAATATCAATGAGTACATAGGCGATTTCACAGCTGTCAACTATTTTAAATTGCACCCAGGTATACACGGAATAGTTGGCAATGGTGCCTGTTTCAGTTTTTTTTTTAGTAAAACTCAGCGTTAAAGATGGATCATGTGGACCAGTATTCTTGAAAATGGTGGTGAAAGGTCAAAAGCGATTTCCCGTGGACGCATACGTTTCCGATTGATGGGCGAACGCGAAAATCATGGTAAACGGTCAAGTTGCGGGAAAAAAAGCAACCCCAACCTTCACGCCTGGACAATGTCAGATATGTAATAGCTAAAGGGAGAAACCCACAAGCATATCCCAGGTGGTATCCAAATGGGCGAAAGAGTACCTTGGATTCTGGGGGGTCGTGTATTGCATTGAATGGATGGAAGTCTATCAGGAAAACTCGGAAGCACAACAGACGACCAAACAAGTAGGTACAACGCCATACAGGCAAGGTTCAATGATATAGATGACACGATCTAGAAACGAAAGCCACTCCAAGATGCGAACAGCGCGTAACAAATGGTTTGACAGGAAATTTCTTCGATATTACAATTCCTCGACAGGAAAATTCTTCGAAAACACAATTGTTCGACATTACAATTCTTCGACAGGAAAATTCTTCGAATAAAAGTCATTGAAGTTTTTAGACTAAGTATGCCAATATGTACTTCGGATAATTTATTTTTAATAATAATAAATATAAATAATATGCTTTAAGAACCTATTAGCGCCCCCGGAAGAAAAACCCCCAAAAAATAAATTGTAGATGGCTGTGAATAAATATACAAAGTTTGGAAGTAAAAAATACTGCTAAACTTAAACGTAGATTGCCACTAAAGCGCTTAGGTTATTTGCAGGTTTATTATATATTTTTTTAAATGATACACAATGGCAACGTGACACTAAACAAAGTTTAGAAGTAAAAAAAATGCTAAACTTAAACGTAGATTGCCACTAAAGCGCCTAGGTTATTTACAGGTTTAGTATATTTTTTTTAAACCGATACACAATGGCAAAGTGACACTAAACAAAGTTTAGAAGTAAAAAAATGCTAATCTTAAACGTAGATTGCCACTAAAGCGCCTAGACTCGAAGAATTTTTCTGTCGGAGAATTGTAATGTCGATCAATTGTGTTTTCGAAGAATTTTCCTGTCGAAGAATTGTTTTTCGGAGAATTGCTGTGGAAGAATTTTCATTTGAAGAATTGCTGTCGAAGAAGGTATTTGAGCAGCGTGTCTGAAGACAAGACTCGATTGAATTAATTTAGTGGTATGATCAAAGGTCACAGGAGTCAGACAATATTTAAGCGCTTGAGAGGACTTACAGCCGACAAAACCACAGACTATTCCTTTTGGAAGAGTGTGAGAGTCGTGAGGTGACCATCCAAGTAAGTGTCGCGCCCGAGCACTGAACGAGGACGAGTCAAGATCTCTCAAGACAAGACATTCAAGCCTTTCCCTAGGCAGACGGCGGAGGAACACCAATCCAGTCGCCCATCAAGAAATCAAACATATGATCTTAAAGGAAGTCAAAAAGGATTTGATTCCCAAGATGAGGTCCTCATAGAACTCCCTCGACAAGCTAACGTAAATCTGTTGCACGTATTAAATGCAGCGTTACGTACATAGGCAGTAGATATTGGCGGAGATACTAATAATGGTCGTTAAATAAGGAAAGTAACTCAATGAAATCATATCTTATATCATCTCCATGACTCTAGCCATTGCCCAAGAGTTTGAGGAGTTCTACATGAGGCGTCTAAAGCCAATTCTCACGGCAAGGATGCCATACCTGTGGATCATGTACACAGCCAAGTAAGTGCCACTCCCGAAAACTGAACGAGGACGGGTCAAGATCTCTCAGGACAAGACATTCAAGCCTTTCCCTAGGCAGACGGCGGAGGAACACCAATCCAGTCGTCCATCAAGAAATCAAACATATGATCTTAAAGGAAGTCAAAAAGGATTTGATTCCCAAGATGAGGTCCTCATAGAACTCCCTCGACAAGCTAACGTAAATCTGTTGCACGTATTAAATGCAGCGTTACGTACTTAAACAGTAGATATTCGCGGAGATACTTGATCGTTAAACGAGGAAAATAACACAATGAAGTCATCTCATTATAATCTCCTTGACTCTTGCCATTACCAAAGAGTTTGAGGAGCTTTACATGAGGCGTCTCGAGCCAATTCTCACGTCAAGGGATCTAATACCATACCTGTGGATCATGTACACAGCCAAGTAAGTGCCACTTCCGAAAACTGAACGAGGACGGGTCAAGATCTCTCAGGACAAGACATTCAAGCCTTTCCCTAGGCAGACGGCGGAGAAACACCAAGATAAACATACCACAGTCGCCTATCAATAAATCAAACATATTATGATCTTATAGGAAGTCAAAAAGGATTTGATTCCCAAGATGAGGTCCTCATATAACTCCCTCGGCAAGCTAACATAAATCTGTTGCACGTAATAAATGCGGCGTTACGTACTTAGACAGTAGATATTGGCGGAGATAATAATAATGGTCCTTAAACCAAGAAAATAACCCTATGACGTCGTATCTTATATAATAATCTCCTTTACTCTCACCATTGCCAATGAGTTTGAAGAGCTCTACATGAGGCGTCTAAAGTCAGTTCTCACCGCAAGGGATCTAATACCATACCTGTGGATCATGTACACAGATCCACCCACGTAGTTGGGGAGAAGAAAAATCTGCTCCAGTGTGTTCCTAAATGTCCCTCAAATCGGTCTAGTACAACTGGCCGCGGGGCCAGTGGCCGCGAGACAAGTGGCCGACAGGACAACTGGCCGCGAGACAACTGGCCGCGGCCAACTAGCCGCCAACTGCTTCTAAAAAGGGTTTAGGCCTGCCTATTCGCCGTCGCTGATTGACCGTCGCCGTTGCGCCGTCGAGACAGTTGGGCGTTGGTCAAATTCGCCGTAGAAACGATTCGCCATACAAATCGAAAATCGAAAATAACTTTTAATCCTGAGGGACTGTTCAGTGTCGGTCTGGCGGCCCTTTGGGCCCTCGGCTGGCAATGTTCGAGGGCCCCCTTCCTCCGATAAAAAATAAATAGCGATCTTCCCACCAAAAAACTTTACTTTCAAATTTCGACGCCTGAATAGTTTCAAATTTCAACTTATAATTTCAACCAAAAATGTTAGAAATAAATTATAATGAAAGAATACTGCCAATTAACCCTCCGTCGGGCGCAATAGATCTATTGGATACGCGCTACCTTTAATTAAGTATATTTCCGTAACGAATGCAACCAAAGGATTGCGTCTTGTAGTATCTTCCTCCCCCTCCCTAACCTACGTGTTAGTGTGTTTTTTACTGCTTAGGAGTGCCTGTGTGTCTAGCTGTAAAGTGATAAGTTTTGTGATAACACATCATATTCCTTGGTTTGAAGCTAGTAAGTATGGTTTTTACATATTATCATGTGAATTAATTATATATGTTATATACTTTGTATCTAGTAGATACCTTAGGCCTGTTGAAGAAGTAACATTTTTTATAATTTACGAATGCAGTTGCCTGGAGTTGTGGGGCCTGCGAAGCAAGCATATTCAGCGTATTCGTTTAGTTTTACTAGTTTTAGTAGTAATAAAATGTACATTTACAGTTAGTATTGTGTATTGTAACAATGTGCAACATATAAACAATAAAGCTGTACTTACTTTGTTTTAATAATAAAAAATAAGACCAAAAAGCGCTCGTGTATCTTACAGATACATTGCGCCCGAACTAGCTACTCCGGCTATTGCGCCCGACGGAGGGTTAAAAAAACACTAAATGACTATACATAGGTATGTAGTTACTAGTAAACATGATAAAATATAAATTAGATGGACCTCATAACTAATAAAGTTTTAAAGAAATTGATCAAAATAATAATTTTTTTTAGTTCTTCACTGCTATCTGCTGCCGATGACTAATTTTTCGGCGCATGCTCAGTCGCGCGCGCTCGTTCAACCTTCTCTTCCCTACTGCCAGTAGGGAAGAGAAGGTTGAACGAAACATAAACATTTGATTAAGTACATACTATTTTTAAGGTGACTCAATAACTCTAAATTTTCCTCGATATCTTGCGAAATTTTTCTCAATATCCTTCCTAATTGTTCTCAATATTTTTCGAAAATTTTCTCCATATTTTTCTAAATTTTTTCCCCATACTTTTAATATGGGCTCGATGGGCCCCCTTCGCACCGTCGGGCCCCCGGGCCCTCGGCGATCGCCGACCAGCCGACCTGGCCAGACCGACACTGGGACTGTTATCAATTAATTGAAAAAAACTATAATAAACCTACCTCTAACCTAAGTGCCTGAGTGGCAATATACGTTTAGGTTGCCATTTTTTTAAGTTTCAAACTGTTTAGTATCATATTGCCGTTTTTGTATCAATTGAAAAAAAATATACTAAACTTACCTTTAACCTAAGCGTCTGAGTGGCAATATACGCTTAGGTTGCCATTTGAATCAATTGAAACAAATATACTAAACCTAAATTTACTAAGAGTAAATTATTTTGATGAATACTTCTAAATCATCTTCCAACGGCGAATCGTCCCTACGACGAATTTGACCAACGGCTAACTGTCCCGACGGCGAAACGGTGACGGCGAACCGGCGAAGGCGAACCGGCACCGCGGCGGCGAATAGTCCCTAACCGACTTCACTATCAGTTTGTTTCTTTTCAATAAATGACACTATCCATTTATTTATTTGAAGTCAAGTTGTACTGGCAGCGACGCGTCGGCCACCTGTCTCGGCAGCTACTTGTCTCGCGGCCAGTTGGCCCGGCGGCTACTTGTCCCATTCCGCCCTCAAACGTATGGCGAGGTGTGACATGAGGTACAGTACAAGCGCCAGCAGATCAACCGACCGATCACTGTCAGCTACACATTGCGTACTATTTTTATTATTATGGTCTCCTATCGCTGTTCTATCTTTTTTCATTATCTAAGTGTTTGACTCTTTTCATTTTCAGCTGCAATTCCCTTTTTATGACTTTACTTCCAGATTCTCTCAAAATCTTGCTGCAAATTGCAAATAATATTTAACATAAATATAACAAGCGATATATCAAAATTTAGGAAACTTACTCTTTTCAAAAACCCTAGAATACACAGGGTGGACCCTGTATAAAAACTGTCTATCGCGATGGATAGAAAAAAGCGCTCCAAGAAAGATTTTGCCAAAAACACTTATCTTTAACAATAAGAAAGTTATGGAGCATTAAATAAATCGACTGAAATTCGAGAAACTCCCCCTAGCGGCCAAACGATTAGAGAGACTTCTCTCAACTTCTGTGACGGTTATGGAGTTATATTCAGTTTTTGCATCATAGGTAGTCCACAAGAAGTAAGAGCCTGACTGACGGTTGATGAAAGTTACAACCACAACTTGTCTATTCTTTATACACTGTTACGTTGCTGGATTATTTGCTTAATTCGTAATCGAATTGATTTTAGTAAGAATTACAGAGTTACATTTTGTGAAGAATTTATCTGAGTCTCTACCTGAAAATATTTCCGTTCAACTTGCTGTAGAACGCCGATGGTTAGATTCCTGATAAACAACGTTAATTGCTATTCGTCACATCATCGTTAATTATCTCCGAAATATCTGCATTAAAGAAATAATTTACTTCCTGCCATCTTTTGTCAACTCTTGGAAGCAAGAGTCGCCAAGTTCACCCAAAATTTACTAACCTTACTTTTTGCTTATTATTATTATTTGAATTTGATTACTGTTGACTGCCTAAATTGTTTTACACTTAATCACTTGATCAACTCATATTTTGATTCACTTTAATTGACTTATTTAATTCATTTTTGTTATGTTCTCAATTAATTTTTCATTAACTTTGTTTGCTACCATTTATTAATTTATAAAATTACTTTTGTTACTTATGTTTGTTGCTTTTTACCTTAATGAATTTATTTTGTTTAAAGTTAAAAACTCTAAAGAAAGAGGTGCTGATTATTTAAATGTCAACACTCGATACTGACTTTAAGTTCGTAACTGTTAATATTTCAGTCGGTTTGCTTATCGCAGCTCTAATTTTCTGTTAATTAACTTGCTTTGTTTAGATAATTCAACAGTACTGTGGTTGCGCAACAACACTAATGGGAAGTAAGAGGTAACAATTGTTTGATTACATTTACTGACTTTTGTACAGTTAACAACTCGGTTGCTGATATTATATTTTTGTTACCTATCTACCGTCATTATACTTGTTATGTGAAGTGCAATCGTTCCAAGGTAAAAGTTAAACCCCTTATTGTTACATTCTTTGTCGTGGAACATTATTTTTGTTAAAACAATATTTAATTGTTCATTGTTACCAGTTATATTTTGGTTCATTATAACCACAACTACCGTTATTCCAGTGTATTTCCTTACCAAATACCCACATTTTCTTTCAGAAATCACCTCACTGTCACTTCAAGCTGCTAAGATCTTCGTAGTTCTGATTACCATCAGCTTTAACTTTCTAAACAACTATCGTTGCGCCCTAAGTTTACTTAACTATATTCGTTAACTTTATATAATCTAATTTTACCTTTGACTAGGTACCCCCTTTTGCTTGCAGAGTTTAAGTTCTGTACTCATATCTCACCTACGCCCATATCGCGCCCCTTATAACTGAGCTTCCGAACCATTGCATTTTAATTAATTTTGTTACAACCCAATTGTTACCACCACGAGCGTTAAAACTATCGTTATTTACGTTGCGGTACTTCTCTTGGATGCAATAAATTCCTTTAATTCCAAACGCTGTTCAACCCTGTAAAAATGATGTAGGTTCGTGGATGCAATAGCGTTCCAGGAAATAAAGCCGTTTATCGGTTTAGGACGGCTAGAATCCCGATAAATCGCAGCTGGAATGCGAGATGGGAAAAATTGAATGGGAAACTACTCAGTACATTTGATTTGCCGCTCTGTGCTGGTTTTGCCATTGGAAAACTTTGAGAACAGGACGTACAAACTAAGCCTAGACTTAAAGTTCTTTGGACTATTTAAAGCTGCACAAATGAACTATGTGTTACAGTTCCCGCCTGAAAGCAAAGAAAATCTCATCGTCTACCGGTACGATCTGTCTTAAGTGATGGCAGCGTCTCATTACTCTTGCGCTCACACGAAAAATCAAAAGGTTGAACGTAATGTCAATTTCATTCTGATCATTACTCTATTATTAATCATAATCTGATTAACCTTAAGCATATATTGCGATAAAGAGTGGCATGTTTAACTTACACGAATAGATCAATACGTATGTAGTTTAGTATCCATCGCATCGTTTCAAATGGCTGCCGAATGTTTTTATTGCGTTCTTGCACCTTTAGTGCATACTACCAACTTCATGGGTTTATCGCCCTTTATCGTGAGGTGCAAACATGTAAATGCCGACACCCAGCACTCTGTAGAGTATTCCGCTCTATGCGTGACGACAGCGAGTTGTATAATCATCTTCTTGCTCACAACGGGCGCGTTTCTTATTGCGAATTTAAGGGAAGTTTTTACAGATGGAGATGTTATCATTATAGTTGGTACAATCACGGATGCTATTTTCGCTCTGAAAACAGGAGTGATAATCTTCTTTAGTTTAATTAACACCGGCTACATGAAACAATTTTACGAGGGACTTATGTTGCTTCTAACAGATCGTGAAGAGTACGGTTTTCCATCAATTTTGAGCGAAAACGCGATTCAGAGACTTCGAAAACGTACCATAATTTGCTGTGCTTGCGTACTTTTGGCGATAATCGTGAACGGTACCATTGCATTTTACAATTACGAATTTGCGATTGAATTGCAGTTATTCAAACGAATCGTTAGCTTCCTTAACGTTTCTACGGAACTTGTGATCGTGGAATACTACTTTGTGTGCTTTCACTTTTTGGAAACCGTCATGAAAACTATTTACGCTAGTCTGATGGAAGAGCTACGTTCCCATAAATCACAAGATGCGATTTTGGTGGAAAGGTTGTCTGGGGTACAACGTTTTCATGTAGCTTTGAAGATCAATTTTTTCTGCTTCGGTAAGTTTACCAATACGGCAACTATATTTTGGCTACTTTTCACCTGCTTCTCTCTGTCTATTAACACCTTCTTACTTTTAAAAATATGGACTAATGGTGAGAGCGAAGTGTTGACCTTTTCCGAAATTAACAGGCAGGCACGCTTGTTGAGCACTTCTCTGGTTGTTCTCTACAGTTTGTTCATGTCGGAAAAATATTCTCGAGTGGTAAGTACAGTCAATTATTCTATTATTACCTTACCGTACCATTTGTATTTGTCGTGTACTAGCTACGATGTGGGTTTTCCTCTCCCTTTTTGTACAACTGTAAATGGTTCACAATTTGATATATTTTTTGCTGAATAATTTCTCCTTATTAATGGGATAGTAGTGTAGTAACGGGGGTTCTTAATCCAAAAGTCACTAGATTTTAGTAAATTTTTCTGAGGTTGGCAGGATTGACCACTAGAAAAGCCACTAGATTTTCATGACCACGCTCCTGGCTTCCAACTTGGCTAAGGCGAAATGTTTCCCAAGGTCAAATGTTCTTCAAGACCAAGTTAAGGTCAATGTGCGGTTTGTATTTTAGCTAAATCAAGGTTAAATATAAGGTTCTACGAGCTTCAACTATACGTCGTTCAATTTCATTTCCTTGGTATACGTTTTTGTGTTGGCGCTGGAACTGCTTGTAAGAGAACAAGGAGATATGAAAGGGGTAATGAACAGGTATTAAATAGGTAATAACAGGTAAAAAGAGGTCTTGGACAGGTAAAAAACAGGTATTGAACGGGTGTTGAACAGGTAAACAGCAAATAAGGCGGTTGACGAACAGTTGCATAATTGTCCGGAATGGTCTTTGGCATTTTTTATCGATTGAAATGAAATCTTCCAAGTGCTCTCTTTCTAACGGCCACCATTGACGTCGACATAGCTAAGATAAGAATCCCCAGCCAACATTCGGCCTTGACCTTGATTTAGTCAAGACGCAAGCCAGACGTTTGACCATGACATAGTCAAGTTACAAACCAGGGGCGTGGCCTTGAAAATCTACTGACTTGTCTAGTGACCAGTCCTGCTAACCTCAGAAAAACTTACTAAAATTTAGTGACTTTTGGATCAAGAACCCCCCTTACTGCACTACTATGGGATGGCTCTTAAGATCTAACACCCCTGACTAAGTCAAGACGCTCACACAGTAAGGAATGAAATTGGATTGGTTGACAACCTTTAGTCAAGGGTTATTTTTTCATTCAATTTACTTTCTTTGTCCGAACATTACAGACACAAACCACATTATTCTAAAGTAACGTACCTACGTGACCTTTTTGATCCATCGGAGAGTATATTTGGAGCGACGAATTTAATTTTGAAATTAAGGATCGAATTCCCTCTTTCAACGATACAAAATACAAAGAGGCCACTAACGTTGTTAAATTGACGTGATAAGATTGCGTCACTAGACCTACCACCTGACGAGAGAGCTCCAAACTCAAAAAAGGGGGAACTGGTAGCCTACCCTTTGGTTAACAGTGACTCGGTAGGTACTTTCGAAAGCTCACCATATCGTAAAACATATCCAATCCATATATACAGAGTGTCCCACTGCTCTGTAATCGGTCGATAACTCAATGTGGGTTGAAGATACAGAAAAAGTTTCAAATAAAGGTTTCTTTGATTCCAATTGCGCATATTTTAAAAATATTCTTATATCTACAGTATGTTGCATTTTCATCTGGCAGGAAAATGTCACTTTTTTTTAATGGCTTACCCTGTATTAGTTAAAACAAAATTTTTAATAAACGGTAAGTAACGTATTCCTAGAAAATTAAAATAGCAAATAAATACAATATTTCTCATTAAAGTAAATGTTCAAAATGTATTCCATTACTTCAAAATTAAAATAGTCACAGAACTTGAGTTTTGTTCGTTTGCGTCGATACCAACTATTTAAACTGTATTTTGTAATAATAGTTAGACTAAAATTACTTTTAACAAATTTTTTACGTGAAATTTTAAGAGTCGTAAATATTAACAAAAGTACAAAAAATAATACTTACCAGGAAATAATATACCGTTCAATAGGGTTTTTTGTCGGGAATCTGATGGTAAATAAAACTACAGGGTGTTCCATTTAAAATATTCGTATAAATTCTATCTGAAGGTCACAAATTTTGAATTCTCATTTTAAACACTCGGTGTAAAATTAATCACTTAGTTTTTTTTTGTAGAGTAACATGACATTGGGGTAATATTATTCATCAAATTTTTTTTCTTTTTTAAAGAATAAGTTAGTTATCAATATTACAGTCCGACCTTGAATTATACAACATTTTGACACAATAATTAATAACTTGGCAACCGCACATCCAATATCAAAAAAATTTCAGGCATCATACAAATATGATTGTTCGATACATGTAGCGGAAAAAATACAGGGTATTCCATTTAAAAAAAGTGACATTTTCCTACCAGGTGAAAATGCAACATACCGAAGATATAAGAATATTTCTAAAAGATGCGCAATTCAAATCAAAGAAGCAACCTGTATTTGAAACTTTTTTCTGTATCTTCCGATTACGGAGCAGTGGGACACCCTGTATAAACGTGAGTTGATTAATGTTGGTTAGTTAGTTAGTTCGTTGGTCTCCACGATAACCTGACTTCTAGATTACCTAGGTGGCCGACGTTGGTCTTAAAACAACCCCTACATTTGTGCTTAAAAAAAGTGGGTCATTCCATTTAAAAAAATATACGTTTTATGCACCATACTTTTTGGAGACACCCTGTATGTGTCTAACTAATTTCCAAATGTGCTTCATCCAACCTAATTGCCATCCCGTATATTTATTTTTTAGTAAATTTAACAATAAAGTCGTACTTGAAGAACGGGCTTCTAAATGGACACCCTGTATATGCCGTAACTAGTTACAAATTTGATGTTGGTTGAAATTAGAATTCTATAAGAATTTGATCCTTTTGATATTTGTTTATATTGAAGGCAACCGAACGAGGAACATTCCCAGCCAAATAATTTAGATTAAGGTGGATACAGACCAGGTTCGCGAGCTGTTCGCGACCTGTTCTCAAACCGCTGCCGAACCTGGTGTGGACGTACGTTCGCGAGGCGTTCTAGAACAGTTCCCGAGTTCGCAGTGGGTTCGCTTTTGAAGCGGTACATCAAAGGGATATTTCGCGAGTCCTTGAGTCCTTGCTTCGGTCTGTACATACTTATTTCTAGTGTAGACATTGAGTTCGCGACCTGCTCGCGTGCAGTTCACTAACACGGGGTTTTGGTCTGCACCCACCTTTAGGTATTTCTCAAAACCTTCGGCTGTCTTTAATTATTGTAGTTGTTGGGGTGTGGTTAGGTTGATTTCCGAAGCAGTAGAATTGAATAGTGTTCGTGGACCAAGTAATGGGCTTGGGGGATGATAGTGATGCAGAGCGCTACCCACCCTTCAGAGAGCGGTATCGTTCGTATTTATGTTTTATTTCTTAAAGGCCACTTGATTGAGATTTCAGTTTTTTTGAGAAACCCTTAAGTTCTAAGGCTTTAGGGATAGCGTGGACCTTTTTGATGAGTCATTTTTCTGATAATAAACGCGATCGTAACGTGCAATAGTCAGTGATTGCCTAAACGGTTCACTCTAATTTTGTATTGCACGGTGAGCGCGTTCTGTTCTGAATTCTTTCCCATGCCATTTTATAACTGTGAATATTGTTTTAGTAACACATACTTAAAGTGGTGTGAGGATGCAGTGCTTGTTCAGTTGTTAGACAGGTGGAGGTCCCGAATTACAGAACTTTCTTACACAATAGTACAATTAAAATATTCATGTAGTTAAATAGATGATATTTGACGGGAATATTGATTAATAATTACCGCTATGTGCTTAATCAACAATTCAGTGGTTCTGTTGTATCACAATATTGAAATGAAGCAGATAAGTAGTATTTCCATCGTAGATTCTAATGTACGGTAAAATGCCAAACATGGAAAAAACAACTATGCCATGTTTAGCATGTATTTTGCGACCATATTTAGTAATAATGTCATGTAGTGGATATTCAATTTATCCAAAATGTTCTCATTCGACTAAAATTCATTTAAAATTTCTATCCAACCAGTACATGATACTTGCCTCAATAACAACACTAGCGATGGTTTTTGTATATGTGCTCGATAATGTCATCTTTCGATTTGGTTCATCAGACAACATTTTGCACGTGTTTAAGGTATTAACGGACGTCCTTTATTCCATGGGTGCGTGCATGATGGTATTGTTTGGGATACTTAAAAATGGACAACAAACTGTACAATTCAATGGTTTAGTGATTATGGCTGAAGAATTGTCTAAGCTAAAGGTTGATCACATTTTGACACACAGAGATGGGCGTCTATTTCATTGTAATGCAGCAATTATGATCAGTCTCCTTGCCTTCCAGATGGTGGGAACATTTCTTCATACTGGTGTGAGTTACGAAAGTATCGCGAAGTGTATTAATCTATACGTTTACGTTTCCATCAGCAGCTTTATGATTATAAACACCAATTTATACTACCGGTTGTTTAAAAAGTGTTTTTCGAGAATAAGATTTGCATTGAAAGGAAGATTTGCTAATAATAATGAACGTTATAGGATCCACACCTTGCAGCTCTTACGGAAAACCTACCTTAATCTTGTGAAAATTTACAAACAACAAGAACTAGTACTGAATCCAGCTGTAGTTGTGTGGATTCCGCTTTTTACAACTATTTTAATCTTCAACTTATGCTACTTTATTCTGTTATACGGACTTAAAGATGGTATGAACTTTATGGTATGGTTACCACCAGTTGTACTTATCGGAGGATTGAGTCTAAACTTTTACCTATTTCAAACAATCAATGAAGTGGTAAGTCTAATACTTATATAATACTTTCATATCAATACAGTGTATGTTTAGACCACAAATTTTGAACCTTAAGTTCAACTTGCATTTCTGTATGTGTACAGGTTGTACAACTAAGAAAGAAGGACGCCATAACTCGGAAACTATTTGATATATAACAGTGAAATAAAAAACCTCAAATTGCCTCTTATATTACCACATTTTTGACTATATCTTCGGTACTATAAGAGCTATTGACATAATTTTTTTTGTAAATTACTCCCTTATTAATTTTCCTTCCAATAGCAGTGAAAAAATATTTGGTACCATTTGAATTTTTTTAGAAAAGTCCACCGTTTTGTTCCTTCAAAAAGTTGCGCCCTCTATTGGTAGACGGAGATAAGAAATTGTTGTGGTTTTGGATTTTTTTGGTAATATCAAGTATGCTCTTTACATCGAGACCAATCTTGACAAATTCAAGCAACGCGTCTCAAAGTTACACGATTTTTTCCAGTAACACGTAATTTACTTCCCCCTCCCTTTATTTTGACAGCAATCGTAAAAATTCATTAAACAAAGTTTTACATATTGATCACTACTTTACAATGAATTAATTACTACCTTACTGAGGAAAATTGCCCAAAAAATGGGAATTTCAAATTGAAATCAGTGAACGCCCTCTGGTGGCAATGATAGGAAAGTGAAAATAATTTCCAGCATTTTCTCTTCACCACATATTATATTACTAGATTTTTTATTTCACTGTTCTATCTCAAATAGTTTCCGAGTTATGGCCGGCCTCCTTTCTTAGTACACCCTGTACAGCTTAGGTTTTTACGTCCACACTTTCAGGTGTGTGAAGATAGCCGTATTATTTTGGAATAACAAAATTAAATCATATCTATAATTAGGCGCTCATTATGCGCCATTTTACACCGTTGAAATGAAGTTTTGCGCCCTAATAGGAAAGGGGGTATTACAAAAATTACATTCATACGGCCATGTTCACGGAGCCGTGAATTTTTTTATAAATTGATTTCTTTTTGCGGAATAACTAGGCGCCCGTTAAGCGCCGTTTTGCGCCGTTAAAATAAAATTTTGCACCCTAATAGGAAAAAAGTTATGACAGAAATTGCGTTGCAACGGCCAAGTTCACGGAACCGCCCATTTTGTTAAAAACTAATTTTTCCTTAAGAATTAATTAGGCGCTTATTAGGCGCCGTCTTGCGCCGTTAAAATAAAATTTTGCACCCTAATAGGAAAAAAGTTATGACAAAAATTGCGTTGCAACGGCCAAGTTCACGGAACCGCGCATTTTGTTAAAAACTAATTTTTCCTTAAGGATTAATTAGGCGCTTATTAGGCGCCGTTTTGCGCCGTTAAAATAAAATTTTGCACCCTATTAGGAAAAAAGTTATGACAGAAATTGCGTTGCAACGGCTAAGTTTACGGAACCGCACATTTTGTTAAAAACTAATCTTTCCTTAAGAATTAATTAGGCGCTTATTAGGCGCCGTCTTGCGCCGTTAAAATAAAATTTTGGGTCCTAATAAAAAAACCTACAAACATTTAATTGACACTACCAACTTCACGGACGCTCGAATTTAAAAAAAATGAATACTTATTCTTATTAAATAATAATAATTTTGGACAGGTAGGTATTTTAGAAAATAAAAGTTCTACTAAAGATAACTTTATCTATATAACTATACGCAATGGATGAATGGCGGCAGTTTCTTCTCTTACATAAAGACTTACGGCGAATGATAAAATGCTGAAATTTGATCTTACTGTTGAATTAACATTTTTCAATGCGAATACCATTTTGATATTTCCTGTAATTATGATAACGTAAGAGAAAAAATAAACGGAAACCTACTGTCTAAAGAAAATATTGTAGTCAACATTGAAGCTTTGTGCAGTTAGATTACTAACTTTGCAAATAAATACTCAGTTTTAAAACGTTCTTATAACTTCTATTAGTTACATAAGTTTGATGTGCTTTAAGTGTTTTATCGATTTAATATTTTTTTAAATGGCTAGCGGTACGGGTAGACCGCGACATGTGAACACTGAAATTGTCAACAAATTACTAGTTTCATATAAAAATGACATAGTGAAAGGTTTATGTAAAAAGTCTGATACTGTGTGGAAGGTTCTTAGTGAGAAGTACCCTGGAGGTATGTCTGCTAATGCATTTTATACCTATGTCAAAAAGAACCGTGACAATTGTCAAGAACATCTCCTTGGGATTCAGTCTACTGCAACAGAAGAAGTCATACTTGAGAAAGAAGAGGGTCTCACAAGTAATTCTGAAAGTGAAGACAACACATTGGATCATTATTGCAATACATATATGCTACTTAAGTTTCAAGATTGGAATAATATTCTAGACTCTAAGAATAAATTACGTTCTAATTGGACGAATATTTTCTTTAAAACATTTGAAGAGGCCAACACACATGTTAAATGTTGTATAATGTTTAAGAGATATGTCATATCCGACTGTGGTAGAGTATTTTTGGCAGCGGATGCATATTGTAAAGATTGCAATAATTGGTTCAGGTTTGAAATAATTAATAAACCCTTTCCACCGGTAGATATTAAAATCTACTTGGCGCAGACCACAAATCTTCCTCTTTGTCGGTGTACAAAGTCAAAGAGATTTTTAAAATACGATCTTCGTGACGAAGTTGGATCGGATTTGAACAAAGGGATGTCTGCTACCAACTGGAGACGTGAATATGCCAATAAAAGAATGCGATATGGCGAAGCAGAGCCCGCAACACTTTACACTTCCGAAGTGTTGCGAAAATGTAAGCAGCAAAAGCGAGATAAGTTATTAGAAGTAGAGATTGAAAAATCACCAATATACTAACAATAGCAAATATGAAATTTAATGCTCCTTACGATTCCATTGTATTAAACCTCGGATATGCTCCATTTTATGTGCATTACCTTCTCCCCGCACAACTGCACATATATAATAACTACTGTAAGAAGACTAACAATTCGACTATAGTCGTGGATGCAACGGGATCCTTGGTTAAAAAAATTAAACGTTCGAATGGCACTTTGTCTGGGCATGTATTTTTATACTCCATAGTGATACATCTGGAAAAGAGACACGGTCAAATTCCGGTGTACCAAATGCTTTCCGAAACCCATAATATTAATCATTTATTACTCTGGTTAAATGAATGGTTAAGACGAGGCGCTTCTATGCCAAAAACTATTGTATGTGACCATTCGGCTGCTTTACTTGGAGCATTAGCCCGAGCGATGGGTTACTCTTCTTTAGCACAATATGAAGAACTATGTTTCAACAGCATCGTCAATAATACAGCACCACCAAAAGTATTTTTAAGAATAGATTATGCGCATATAATGAAAAGTATCACACAGTGGGACTGTCTAAAGAAACAAGATAAGCTTAAGAAAGGGTTTTACTTTAGAGCTTTGGGTCAACTTATTAAATGTGATAATATAGTACAAGCAGAAAAAATTATTTTAGATTTACTAATCTGCAGTCAAAGTATTTACAGTGGAGAACATTTGGGGAACCTCACACCATCGCAAACGTCAATAAATAATTTGAAAAAATTAATTGCTTTTGAAGAAGCAGTGATTGAACAATATGATACAAATTCGAAAGACATGGAGGTTTGTTACGATGAAACACCAAATTGTTTAAAAACATGGATCCAAAGCCTGGATTTTCAAAGCAGCGAAATGGTAAATGCTATCTCTGATGATCCAAATTACTATTGTATATTACCATTTAAGAAGAACTTCTTAAAATTTTTAAATTCTATAATGTTATGGTCTGCTTTAATGGTTCCAAAATTTGGTTACGGTGGTCATACGGGTTCTTCAGCAATCGTTGAAAGTTATTTTAAAGACGTGAAACAGGTTACTTTTGCACACAACGAACTTCCAGTGAATGTGGATAAATTTTTGATACAACACATAAAAGGCATAGACGGCATGTTAAAATTAGCAGAAAGTGAAGATCCGATTATTACACAAACATGTGATCAAAGTAAGTAAAATAATAATTTTTTTGTTAACATTTTAACAAGATACATTTCTTTAGATACAAATACTTGTGAAGTGAACTCAACTTTTGCCAATACTGTCCAGTATTCTCTGGGTAAAGCATACCTTACTTTGTATATAATATTTACCGAAAAGTTTCATTCTTTCAGGAGATGTTATAAATCAAGAAACAGAAGACTGCAACATACAAACATACGGTAAGTTATTAAAAAACGTTGAAAAAACTTATCATCAACACAATACTTTCACACTCATACTCATAAATAATATATCTACCATTAGCTAATTGCAACGACCTCTAGTCGTAGATTCCATTTATTTGTTTTCAATACAAAATCTCAATAATTATGCTTATTCCCTAACTTCAAATCGAATAGAAATGAAGCAAATCGAATAGAGGTTGTATGATCGAAAAGAAGTTATTTCTGTTTCGTATTCCGTAACTGTCAACCTCAACAATTTCAATTGTAGAAATGGACCAAATAAACGCGATAGAAGTTTGTCATTACGATTTAGTGAAATTCCGATTCGATTTGTCAACTTCTATTCGATTTGTGAAATCGAATAGAAGTTAGGGAATAAGCTTAAATAATATCTCCATAATCCTTTTAGCTGATCAAAATGTGATTGATGAATGATCTTTCAGAAATCATATTTTGGAAATCCTTGTTTTAGCTCACAAGGAAAGAGGAAAAGCAAGGCAAGCCTTTCAATGAAGGACTTGAAATAGATTTTTTTAGAAAACTAAACCGGGGTGTCCCAATCATTCTAAATTGTGATAGAACTTCTTATTTCTGTAGTGAATATAAACTTATACAGTCAATTCCAAATAAGAATAAATTAGATGCTGCTTTGATCTAAATTATTATTAAATGGATAATAATCTGATAACATTTTTCATGTTTTACTTACTTTGAGTTACTTATATAAAAATGATTAGCTAATTAACCAATTAAAATGAAGGTGAAATTGTTTCTATCCTTTCCTTTCCGTTAATCTTAGGTGGAACGGAGTATAGTTTTTTTGATCAACTCAATGCAATTTAAAGAAAACTTTTTAATGATGTATGACAGTTAACTAATAAACTCTTTTTCAGAACTAAATACAGCGGAAAACTGGAGGAATAAGAACGCCACAAGAAAAAAGTTAAAACGGACAATCTATGGAACACCATGCTCGGAAATCCAGTATGTTACTGATAATAAAAGAGTCGAAATCAGTTTAATAAAAAATGGAAATATAGTAAATCAAACTCATCCCCATGTGTTGAACAATGTACGATATTTTTTGAGAAACACTTGTCCTTTGGATGCTTTTATTCAAGCATTAGCAAGCGCACTATGTGACAGCACAAAATTAATGGAAACGTACGAGAATTCAACATATGATATCTTGGTAATTGCCAAAAATACAATCTCACAAAAGTTGGGAAAACAGTATTACTTACATCGATTGCAAATCGCTCAAAAAATATTTCCCGAAATAGATTTAATCGATGACGAAGTAGTAATTGATTGTAATTGTAATGTTACATACGTCGTTGAAAAATTTGGTTCGCAGTTATACAGTGCAACAGAAAATAAAACCTGTGAAGACTGTGGTCGGCAGGATACAAAAGTATTACCATTTATGTTAATTAATTTGAAAAATTTTAACGTAAATGCAATTGAAAGAAATATAGAAGATACTTTACTAAAAACCACAAAATGTAATTGTGGAAGCGTAATGGTACACACTATAAACATGGCCGCAAACCTTTTTATCGATTTAAACGGAACGTTTGATATAAAGATAGCTGATATTCCACGCATAATAAAACTTCAAAATATTGACTACCAATTTAGAGCTGCTATTATGTTTATCTCCCCAATTGCCGAAGGAGGTATAGGTCACTATTTTACCATATGTAATCGAAGTGACGGGTCCATAGAACGGTATAATGACACTGAAAAAAAAGTTACATTGGTTAACAAGAATTTTTGTCATTCTTGTCATCTTTTAATGTATAGTGTGTAAGCAGGTATGATTTTACAATGTTTTTTAATCAAATATATTCTTACGCCATAAAAGTATTGTATCTATATCTACCAATTTCTCCAACCAAATCTCTTCATGGGCACCGAAGGTCCTATATTCCGTAATTTGCAGAAAGGAAGTTACAATTTTTACCTCAATTGCAGAATGAGTGGTAGGTACCATCCAGTACACTGCGGTATTACAAATTTCTTCCGATTTAATAAGCACTTCCCTAGGCCAGAGTTTCTGTGGGTATTACTAACTTCAAAGCAATAAATTAATCTAATTTAGACACGTTTTACTTTTACTTTGATATCAATCAAAGAAAAAGGAGAAAAAAAATTGGTTTGTAGTTGGTTAAAGTTTTTCAACGATTAAGTATGATGTCTGTTTTAGTGATGACGGTTTAATTTTAATTGTATTTCGTCAATTTAACTTCATTCTCATTCGTCCACATCTCATTCACCTCACTACAATTTAAACTATTTTTTAAGTAAGTACCTATGTTACCTACTCTAATTTAGTATTAGTGCTCACATATTATATTATGGCCTGAAGATGACTGCGTCGAAATATGTCGTTTACGCCTACTTAATTTCAATCTAAACTTCATTAAATATAACTATGGGGAAGGTAGTGTGATTTTTCTACTACTATTACGGATTCAACCCCATTCTATGAGAAATTTATCCACCGAATTATGGACTCAATTAATTTCAATTAATTAATTTAGACACGTTTATTAACATTTGAAAGCGAACCGGGCAATAGATTAATATCCTTAACAAATATGGAAGCAGCAATACTATCCTTTGCATCGAAAAAAATAATTATGAGGGTTAAAAATTTTATTTTAACGGTGCCTAATTAATGCCTAAGAAAAAATTAGTTTTGAATAAAATTCGCGGTTCCGTGAACTTGGTCGTTGCAACGCAATTTTTGTCATAACTTTCTTCCTATTAGGGTGCAAAAATTTATTTTAACGGCGCAAGACGGCGCCTAATAAGCGCCTAATTAATTCTTAAGGAAAAATTAGATTTTAACAAAATGCGCGGTTCCGTGAACTTGGCCGTTGCAACGCAATTTTTGTCATAACTTTTTTCTTATTAGGGTGCAAAATTTTATTTTAACGGCGCAAGACGGCGCCTAATAAGCGCCTAATTAATTCTTAAGGAAAAATTAGTTTTTAACAAAATGGGCGGTTCCGTGAACTTGGCCGTTGCAACGCAATTTCTGTCATAACTTTTTTCCTATTAGGGTGCAAAATTTATTTTAACGGCGCAAAACGGCGCTTAACGGGCGCCTAGTTATTCCGCAAAAAGAAATCAATTTATAAAAAAATTCACGGCTCCGTGAACATGGCCGTATGAATGTAATTTTTGTAATACCCCCTTTCCTATTAGGGCGCAAAACTTCATTTCAACGGTGTAAAATGGCGCATAATGAGCGCTTAATTATAGATATGATTTAATTTTGTTATTCCAAAATAATACGGCTATCTTCACACACCTCACACTTTCTTGTTCTTTACTAAGTATAATTTGTTTGATATTATTCAACACCACCTGTGTTCTTTTGTGCTCATTATCTGAGGGGGGTTCAAATTGAACTCACAACAACATTTTCTTTACACAAATAATATTACCCTACTTTTCGATATTGTAATCAAACATCATTGTACAGGGTGGTTCAAATTGGATACTTTCTTATGGCAACACCGTTTATTTTAAGAGATAGAAAAAAATGGACCAAGGTGTCTGGAGCTCAATTTTAATGAGAAAATCACCGGCGCAAACAGAATTCAGCTATCTTTAATCGTTTGGACGCTAGGGGGCGTTTCTCGAATTTAGTCGATTTCTTTAATGCTCCATAACTTTCTTATTTTTAAAGATAGGTGATTTTGGAAAAATCTTTCTTAGAGCACTTTTTTGCGTAGAATCCATCGCGATAAACAGTTTTTATACAGGGTGTTTGGATTTTTTTTTTATTTTTGATTTTTTAAAAAATCTTTTTACGGCAATAATTTGTGCTAGTCTGAAAACCTATTTAGCCCCTATCAGATATACTAAATAAAGAAAAATCTCCTCGTTTAGGCAACTGTAAAAGAACATTTGCAGGATTTTTGTGAAAGCAATTAATCAGCAAGGGTAAATTAGGGTTTTTAGAAGCCACGTAAATAGACATTCATTATCATTGAAAAACATTTCTCCCATAAAGTATGTTGCACCAAAAACGTAAAGATTATGCAACAATATTTCTTTTCTGTAAATAATAACAAACCTAAAGGAATAATTAGCAATTTCTATTGTTTTTTCCAATTATAAATCTTTAACGTTTTTAACGAAATCAAATTGAATTTTGAAATCATGTCTTGATATGTGAAAATTTGAAAATGTTGCAAAAAATTGAAACTTTAGTTTTAGCGGAAGTTAAAGGGAAAAAAATTTTTTCTGGTCTTCAGATTGTTCGGTAAGCTAAAACTGACAGACGATGAAAAAATCTCATTAAAATCTTGCTTAATTTACGAAAAATAGCACTTTTAGAGTTGAGACAATTTCGAAAAACGCCATTTCCTAGTTAAGTAAAAATCACTCGGTATCTGATAGGGGCTAAATAGGTTTTCAGACTAGCACAAATTATTGCCGTAAAAAGTTTTTTTAAAAAATCAAAAATAAAAAAAAAATCCATTTGGTGCCGACTTTTGGGCGAGCACTGTATATTTTTGGTTTTTTGAAAAGAGAGTAAAATTTTCTAAATTTTGATGTATCACTTGTAATATTTCTGTTAAATATTATTTTTATACCTACATTAAAATATTTTGTTTGTAGACATATAGATTTTCATTGTTAACAAAAGACGGTAGTATGATTTAAAACGATAATGTCTTAGTTATCTGAAAATTTTTATTAACCCCAAATATTTTTAATTTGAAATAACAATGTATTAAATGAAATATTGCTAATAATATTCAACATAAATCTAACAAGTGATAGGGGACACCGGGGCTGGTTGGACATAGGGGCTCAGTGGTCACTTTCTAATAATTTTTAAATTAATAGTACGATAGCGCTGCCATCTATAAATAAGATGCCAAACGCGGCTACGGATCGGAGCAGCTGATTTAAAACCGTAACGAACGCAACGTCTTCACATAATTCATTGAACCTCGTCTTGTGTTAGAGTGAAAAAAAAATTAGTGCAAGATTGAACGATAATTCTGCCCGAAATTTACAGGTATGTAGCAATTGTTTTATAACCACTAATATAGTATATAGCAAATTAGGATTGTCAAATACAATATAACAAGAAATATACTTTGTTTTTAAGAAAACACGATCGAAAAGATAATTTGTTGTTATTGGGGCACAGTGGTCAGGTCAGGTGTGGGGTACAATGGACACTGCTGCAAGACTTTTCAGAGGGGTGACCATTGAACCCCAAATTAAACCAATTATTTTGTTTGTTAATAAAACTCTGGTACTGAGTGCTTGTTTCATTTTAGAGCTGTAAAATGGTTCGCAACAGAAAAAGAAAAACCCAAATAGGAAAAACCGACCCAAATTTGATGTTGGAAGCCGTTAAAAGCACACAAATTGGCGGATTTTCCACAAAACGAGCGTCAACTACATTTGCCATTCCTAGAACAACACTGAAAAGGTACATAGATAAATGTAAAGATCTAGACATTAATTGGGACAATGCAACTCTCGATGATTTACCACCCATGTCACCTAATTATGCAACTCGACAAATATTTGATAGGTATGAAGAGTCTTTATTAGCGAATTATCTGATAAAATGTGCTCAACTCCACCATGGTCTAACACCGAAAGCTGCACGTAAACTTGCGTTTGAATTCGCTAAAGCCAATAAGAAGAGAATGCCTCAAAGTTGGGAGGCAAATAAGTCGGCCGGACAAGACTGGTTAACACTTTTGTTAAAGCGAAACCAAGGCATCGCAATAAGAACCCCTGAGGCTACCTCCCTAGCGAGATCAATGGGATTCAACAGACCTATAGTCACCAAGTTTTTCAATAACCTTGAAGAGTTATATGAAAGATATAATCTTGGACCTACCAATATATATAATATGGATGAAACCGGATTAACAACTACTCAAAATGCTGTAAAAGTTCTTGCTCAAAAAGGATGTAAACAGGTGGGTCAAGTTACCTCGGCTGAGAGAGGCAAAACTATTACGGTGTGTTGTGCCATTAATGCATATGGAAATTCGGTACCACCATTTATGATATTTCCATTTGTAAATTTTAAGCAGCATATGATCAAAGGGGCTCCATATGGAACCGTCGGATTTGCTAATCCATCAGGGTGGATAAATTCAGAATTGTTCATAGAGTGGCTGAAACACTTTATAACTTTTTCAAAGGCTTCAAAGCCTTCTCCAGTATTGCTTATCATGGACAACCATGAAGCTCATATAAGCATCCAGGCAGTAAAATTGGCTAAAGATAGTGGCGTTTTGTTATTGACATTACCACCACATACAAGCCACCGCTTACAACCGCTGGATAAGACTGTGTATGGACCTTTGAAACATTACTACAACGATGCTTGCAGATCGTGGTTAATGGAAAACCCAGGAAAAAGGATCACGCCATATGATATAGCGGAATTGTTAGGAAAAGCATATCCTCTTGCATTTAGTATGAAAAATATAACAGCGGGATTTCGTGCGACAGGAATATTTCCATTTGACAAAAATATATTTCAAGACTGTGACTTTTCCTCAGCCGAAGTAACCGATGTCCCAATGGATCACCACGTAATAGAAGATGACAGTCCATCATTGCCATCGACTTCAAAAACAACTGAGCTTGATGATTATCTGGTCAATTGTAGTCAAACGACCGTTTCAAAGACCGACGCAACTCTTGTCCCAAACACCTCAATTCAGACTACAACATTTTATGGACACTCTACTCCCGAAAAACGGACTGTACTTCCCGATATGCTTCTACCATACCCTAAAGCGACTAAAGAACCTTTGAAGGTGTCCCATAAGCGTAAACGAAAGACAACATCAATTTTAACTGCTACACCAGAAATAAATAGATTGGAAGAAGAGGAAAAGTTAAAAAAGATTAAGCTAAAACCTAAGGTGAAAGCCGTTAAAAAAGACATCTCTAAAGAAATGGATGGAAGATATAAGAAAACAAAGAAGAAGGATTTAAGCGAATCTAGTGACAGCGACACAAATGTTACTCTGGCAGACAGTGATGGCGATGTTTCATACTTTGAACTAGAACAACCAGATCCAGTTATTTTAGACATTGCCGATGTTGCAAAAAACAGTTTTGTGTTAGTGAAATTTGCCACAAAAAAAACATTCAAATATTATGTAGGTCAAGTCGTAGAGATTCATTCTGGTCAATTAGAGATGACTGTTAATTTTTTAAGCAACCGCGGTAACCATTTTATTTTTCCTACTGTACAAGATCAGTCTACTATAGATTTTGATAACATTGTTATGCATCTTCCTTCTCCAGTTCAGGCTGGTGGAACTGCAAGGGCAAATAGCTTATATCGTTTTAGTATTGATTTACAGTCGTATAACATTGCTTGAATCGTGTATTATGTTATATTAATTAAGTCTCTCCAGTGTTCTATAATGTAATGGTGCATGTCCACCGAGCCCCTTTCATATGTTCAAGGTGCCCCGGTATGGGGCACCTTGGTCATATTTTGCACTTTTCTAAGTGTTCTAAATAAAAATGCTTAAAATTATTTTTGAATTTTCTTTCTGTGAAAACTCCATCGCACAAACATGCAGTTGTATTGATACTTTAAAATTAAAGCTGTAAGTCGAATTGTCTTTTTGTTATCATAGTTTTTATGGAAAAGTGACCAAGGTGCCCCGGTCTCCCTACATCAAAATTTAGGAAATTTTATTCTCTTTTCAAAAACCCAAAAATATATAGGGTGGTCCGTATGAAAAAATGTAGTTAAGGGTCGTACACAAAAAAACCAAACACCCTGTATAAAAACTATCTATCGCGATGGAGTCTACGT
Source organism: Pyrocoelia pectoralis (assembly GCA_036250285.1). Taxonomy (NCBI): domain Eukaryota; kingdom Metazoa; phylum Arthropoda; class Insecta; order Coleoptera; family Lampyridae; genus Pyrocoelia; species Pyrocoelia pectoralis. The sequence goes on from CM070081.1 coordinate 18,120,883, forward strand.
AAAAAAGTGCTCTAAGAAAGATTTTGCCAAAATCAATTATCTTTAATAATAAGAAAGTTATGGCGCATTAAGGAAATCGACCAAATTCGAGAAACGCCCCCTAGCGCCCAAACGATTAGAGATAGCTGAACTCTGTCTGTGTCAGGGATTTTCTCATTAAAATTGAGCCCGAGACACCTTGGTTCATTTTTTTCTATCTCTTAAAATAAAGGGTGTTGCCATAAGAAATATGTGTTCAATTTGAACCACCCTGTACACTGTACAGAGTGGTCAAATTTCCGAGGTTTTAATAGGAAATCTCGTACACTATAAAGTCGTATGAAAAAATGAACCTCGCATTCTCGATCTCTTTTTTTGAGAAAAACTCAATGGTGTATTGCAATTTGGCTAACGTCTTTTTGTTTTCGACTCATGGTAAAAAAAATCAGATTTTGGAGTTTGCTTTTTATGACCATATCTCGCTTATTTATGAAAATAAAAAAAATATAATTTCGATGTTCTTCAGGCACTTTTTTGATAAGAATGCAGTGCTGTAGTGAATTCTTTAAAATATTCTTGAAATTCGAGTTATAGCATAAAGTTTTATTTTTTTAAATAGAACGCGTAGTTGACCATGGCACCAAAAAATTACTAATTTTTGTCTGATTCCAACGATATATATCATGTGGAGTCAAATTATTCATTTTTACTGCTTTTTAGGACATAATTTTTTATTCAAAGTAATAATAATTATTAAAAAAAAACTCATATACAGGGTGTCCACTTATATTTGTTACGACAAGAATTGAGAATTGTAACACAATTTATAAATAGGTATTGCACCAGTAAGCTCAGTTATATGGACGATTGGGCGTGGATGAGTAAGAATGAGAAAAAGTGAGTTGTCAGTAGTATAAGCAGGATGAGTAACGAATACTCAATAGAGAAAATGGGCGCCACGCAAGTTCTAGAGGTAATAGCTAAAATTGAGAGTATGAACTGCGAAGATAGTCTCAATTCGGATATAAGTAACGTAGTAATCTGAAAGAAAAATATGGTAATGGAGCAATAATGAAAATAAAAAGTAATTTGACGAGAATATAATAAAGACTTGGTCAAAATATGTACACAAATAACTATAAAATAAAGCAATTGTTAAAAATAAAATAAATAGATTTAATTGGATAGTAATCCACAATAAAAGTTGTAGTGACTCACTCAAAGGTGATAATACTAATTAGAGATCCGCTTTACCTTTTCAAGTAGCGTAGCAATAAATTACTCGTAATGAATTACGTTAACATGAATATCTAATATTTCCAGCATACGATACAATCGTAGTAAGCCAAGTAAGCAAGTAATAAAAATAATAAAGTACCTTTATAATGTTCGGAGGAGATCCCTTTGCAAAGAGTCTGCCGAAGCGATGCAATCTAAATAAAGAAAATTAGTACAAATCGGACCAAAAATAATGGTTCGGTCCCAAACTACGAGAATACTTAATTATTCACGATACACTTGAAGGATCGGATACTGAGCATATGTTAGCAAAAGAGTTTGAATTTATCAGCAATTAAAAGTTAAGGTAAAAGGGAGTAGCTAATACAATTTTACGTACAAGTACATTAACGCAAACAAAATAATATTTAACTTTAAGTACTAAAAATATTAACTGAAGAGCAAATTTAGTTAGAATGAGGTATTTACAAAAATGTATGACGTCACAAAAATATTTAAGTTAACTGTAAGCAATTTACTAAAACAAATAATTTCGGTAAAGTAAAGTATCCACAAATTAAATTATTTAAAGTTAATGAGTTTAAAGGAAAATAAAGGTAAAGTAATTTATAAGGAAGCAGGAAAAAAAAGGTCGATGAAAATTTGTAGTCTTCAAAGAGGTCGAGAATATTGCAGGGAGTTCTCAAGGCAGAAATCGGTGTTACCGGCCCAAAGATGATAGTTGACAGGATCAACCATGCGATAAACGGGAAGCGAATGCGTTGAACACTAGGCTATTCGTTCAACGCTAGGAAAATTATGAGAAATTATAGACGAGAAGTTGAAGGAAAGAATGCAATTTTGAAGATAGTAACAAGAAGTAACGGCACCCAGTGTAGACATTGTTCTACTACTGAGAATTTTGTTACTGAAACCCTGCCGCATGTTCTTGGGTCATGTCCGTTTGGAGAACTTTTGAGGAACCAACGTCATCACACTATTAGAAAATTAATTGCCGATGCACTGAGAGATAAAGGCTGTTCAACATACGAAGAAGTGACATGCATTGCAGACTGTGGTAGTACCCGAAGAGTGGACATTTTAGCTATTAATAATAGAAAACGACTGGGTTGGATTATAGATCCCACAGTGCGATTCGAGTTGAATGAACAGCAGCCAGTAACAGTAGATAATGAAAAAAAAAATATTTATGAACCAACGATTTCTTTTTTTAAAGAAAAATACCATCTTATAGACATAAAAGTTATTGGTTTAATGATTGGAGCGCGTGGGACAATTACTATTTTTTTTAAAGAATTTTGCAAAAGTTTTGGCCTTTCCTCAAAATTGTACAAATTGATAGCAGCTATGACCATAAAAAAGTCAGTTTATATTTTAAGGAATCACGTTTACAATTGATTATACATATTTTTTTTTTTTGTAAATTTATATTTACCTAGTGTTTATCTATAGTATTTTCTATTATTTTTGTTACATTTTATTTTTACGTTGATGTTCATTTGTTTAGTATCCTTTGTATTTAATGCAACTCAATATGTTGAGAAGGTGCCATTTATTATTATTATTTAATAAATGTCTGTATATATATACATACCCAATGAGTTTTAATCACTGACGTTGAGTAACACTTGAAACGATTCTCAGATGCGACTTGTATTAAACCCGTAATTGTATACGTTTGGAGGTGGTAGAAATAAGCAGGTGGTTTCTCCACAACCAATTAGTTAAAGAAATTTCACTTATAACCGTTTTATATCACGTTAAATTAAAGAAATTTGTGAAGATTTCTAAGCACAAAAATGGAGCGTCTGCACCGTTTGAGAACTCGAAAAGAAGTCTCCCTCTACATCAGAAACGAAACCGAAGGCTTAAGAATTAAAAAGAGATAGTAGAGAGTGAATGACGTTAAAATGAGAGTGATGAGTAGCACGCCGGACAGGGGTTCGAGGCTACTGTTACGAGGCTAAGAAATATTGCAACCAATTAGAAAATTGAGAATTTATATTAAAAGTGAAGTGTTGCGCCACTTAGTGGACAACCAAGTAGGGTCGATAGCATCGATCATAAATAGTACTAAACCATAGAGTATACACATATCATAACATATTTTCCCCTATTTTAGCTGCCTATAACTTCTAAACGGTTCGGTATAGAAATATGCGGTTTTCACTGAATTGTTTCATTTTATTACAAGTTTTGTTTGAATGGATTAAATTTTTTCCATCGATTTCGATTACGTCACTACAAAAATGGCGGATTTTTGACAATCTTTTTTGTAGGATTTTTTAATGGAACACCCAGTATATTTTTTTTGTAATTTCAAAGAACTGATCTTCACCTATCCAGCGATGCAAAATTTTTCAAAATCGGTTTGAAAATGACTGAGTAATCACATAAGAGAACATCAATTGCATTTTACATAAAACGATACACAAGGCCTCTACAAATTTATATGTACGTTGGAGCAAAGTGGAGCAACCGTATTCATCAGGAAGGACGACATATTGAAAATTTAATGAACTAACATTTGCATCTTTCTGTTTGTGCATCGGTTTATGTAAAATGAAATTGATGTTCTCTTATGTGATTACTAAACTACAAAAAAAATATACTGGGTGTTCCATTAAAAAATCCTACAAAAAAGATTGTCAAACATCCGCCATTTTTGTAGTGACGTAATCGAAATCGATGGAAAAAATTTTAACAATAGGTGCCTATCAGCTACCTCGGTGGTCTTAAGGTAAACATGTTGCGGGTTCGAACCTGGCCAAGGTAGCCGTTTTTGTAAAGCAGAGAGAAACTGAAACACGCCTTCTTCTCGGATAGGATGATGAAAAGTTTGATGTTATAATGTTTTATTCAAAGTAATAATAAGTCCGAAATTGCTAGCGAATTATATTTTAACCGTTACCCGGAAGAAAGACAGCCTAATAATTATGGGACGTTTAATAAATCAAGAGCAAAAAATTATAATATTGAAGATTCTGAGGAAGTTGCCATCCATGTTATCGAAATGGTAGATGCAAATCCTTCGATTTCGAACGGTCACATTGAGACCGAGTCTGGTATACGAAGAAGTCGAGCATTGTCACTTCTAAAAAGATACAAATTCAGACCATATAAAATAAGGAAACAACATCTCCAATTAACCGATTCTGTACGACGTGTAAAATGTTGTAATTGGTATCTTCAGCAAATAGAGCAAAATGCATTATTCACAACAAGTATTGTTCGGACCGATGTAACATACATTAGTAGCGCAGGGATATTCAATCGACACAACGAGCACTGGTGGTCCGACATCAATCTGTTGACGTTCAAAATCATGGACGCTTCGGATTTAGTGTTTGGTGCGCCTTATTTGGAAGTCGCATTTTAGCACATCACATTTTTGAAGGGAAACTGAATGGTCAACGATATTCTGAAATTTGAATCCAACACATAGTTGACGATTTCTTAGATGACTTACCGCTGAACATAAGACAAAATTTATATTTTCAACAAGATGGGGCACCTCCTCACAATAGTAGAAACGTCTCTTAATTGTTAAATATTTATTTTCAAAACAAATAGATAGGAACAAATGGATCTGTGAGGTGGCCACCACGTTCACCCGAATTAACGCCCCTTTTGTCTCCGGAAGAAAGTTTTGGAAATAAAGCCCGGAGAAAAATTTCGATGTAACTATAATAATAAAAAACTCTGATTATTTTTCAGATTACATGTATAGTTGTATACCTACTTACCGCTGTTTATTCTGAAATTATGAAGGGTACAATAGCCGACCTGGACATTTGTGAAATCCTTTATCACTCCCCCCCCCCCCTTCCGTCTCCCAATTTTGTATTTTACACATTAATAAGGTACTGTGATAATTTTTTATAGCTGTCAGCGGGCAAACCTTGTCTTTAGTAAGTAGTGTCCAAGGTGGCCGCTGTGTCCACGTCTAATATTTGATCCACATATCATGTTTGGCCGATGTGTCCAGTGTGGCCGATATGGGCATATCAAAATTCTGTGTGGTCGTAGTGTCCAGTGGCTGTTGTGTATAAGGTGGTCGTTGTGTCCGCACATCATATTTGGCCGATGTGTCCAGTGTGGCCTTTAGGTCCAATGGGAGCTGTGGCCGTTGGGTACACACATCACATTTGGCCGATGTGTCCAGTGTGGCCGATATTATGGGCATACTAAGTTCTGTGTGGCCTTTGTGTACTACACAAGTTTAGATTAGGTATTTCTCAAAACCTTCGTTTTTTTTTATTTTTGTATTTTTTATTTTTTAAATAAAGGCCACTTGTTTGAGTTTTTTGAGAAACCCAAATTTTCGGTTTTTAAGGCTTTAAGGATAGCGTAATAAAATGTCTCCTCGTGGACTTTCTTGATGAGTCAATATTTGTTCTGATTATAGTGCAATCGTAACGTGCAGAAATCGGCGAGTTCATTCTAATTTTGTTTGGCACAGTGCTTTAACGTCTCCCATGCTTTTTTAAACTGTGAAAGTATATTGTTTTAGTGATACATTTACATGTGGCGTGGGGAGCCAGTAGTGCTTTCCCAGTTGGTAGACAGGTAGAGGTTACGAATTTCGTAATTTCCATACACAATAATATATTTTAAAGAATTAAAATAATCATATTGTTTTCTGTAGTTAAATAGATGATATTTGACGGGAATATTGATTAATAATTACCGTTATGTACTTAATCAACAATTCAGTAGCTCTGTTGTATCACGATGTCGATATGAAGCAGCAAGTACCCTCATCGTAGATTGTAATATACGTTAAAATGCCAAACGGGGTGACAAGAAGTATCCCATGTTTAGCATGTATTTTGCGGCCATATTTAGTAATAATGTCATGTAGTGGATATTCAGTCTATCCAAAATGCTGTCATTCGCCTAAAATTCATTTAAAATTTCTATCCAACCCGTACATGACTCTTGCCTCAATGATAACACTAGCGATAGTTGTCGTATATGTGCTCGATAATCTCATCTTTCGATTAGGTTCATCAGACAACATTTTGCATGTGTTTAAGGTATTAACGGACGTCCTTTATGCCATGGGTACGTGCATGGTCGTATTTTTTGGGATACTTAAAAATAGACAACAGACTGTACAATTCAATGGTTTAGTGATTATGGCTGAGGAATTGTCTAAGCTAAAGGTTAATCATATTTTGACACACAGAGATGGGCGTCTATATCATTGCAATGCAGCAATTATGATTAGTGTCCTTGCCTTACAGATAGTGATCACATTTCTTCACACTGGTGTGAGTTACGAAAGTGTCGCGAAGTGTATTGATCTATACGTTGACGTTTGCGTCGGCGGCTTTGTGCTTATAAACACCAATTTACACTATCGGTTGTTCAAAAAGTGTTTTTCGAGAATAAGATTTGTATTGAAAGGAAGATTTGCTAATAATAATGAACGTTATAGGATCCACACCTTGCAACTGTCGCGGAAAATCTACCTTAATCTTGTGAAACTTTATAAACAACAGGAACTATTACTGAATCCACTGTTAGTTGTGTGGATTGCGCTTGTTACAACTATTCTAATCTTCAACTTCTGCTACTTCATTCTGTTGTACAGAGTGAAAGATGGTATGAACTTTATGGTATGGTTACCAGCAGTTATTCTTGTCGGAGGATTGAGTGTACTCTTCTACCTATCACAAATAATCAATGAAGTGGTAAGTATAATAATTATATAAGACTTTCATTTAAACACAGTGCAATATATGTTATTTTTAAACCACAAATTTTCAATTTTGAGTTCAATATTTCTGTATGTGTACAGCTATTAGGTATACAGGTTTTTACATCCGCACTTTCTTGTTCTTTACTAAGATCTTCTATTTTGTTTGACAACGCTAAGGAATGAAATCATTTCAGATTGAAAATCATGACAAAAGTTGTCCCCTTTGATACAAAAATTAACGTGTTTTTGAATTTCTCAAAAAAAATTTCTAGCCAGAAACCCATCTATTACCTTTTCGACCAATTTTAGACTGTTCCTCACACCCCCGTTGAGTAATTGAACAAAATGGATTTCATTCAAAAACTGATTTATTTACAATATTTACAACTTTATACGTAGACACTACTATTCGATTACATATGTTACGTAGGTCATGTTTATTACCGACTTACTTAATGGTACATTATTATGTGTACCATTGTTGACCTGTTCTACATTTATATTGTTAAGCTTGTTCTAATGTCTTTTTGAAACAGTTTCCTGATTCTAACGTATAGTTTGAGTTAACAGATAAATCTGTTTAATCCATGATTAAACACATTCTCTTTTGCAAGATCTAATAATCTTCGGATCTTAACGTGGTAAGGTCACAGTTAAGTAATTTTATATTACAGTAAATAAAGAAAGATGAGCCCTTTATCTATTGCCAAAAGAAGTAACTCTCTTATTTTATTAACATACATACGACCTCGTTAACTTTAGATGATCTTTTAGCACGGAGGAATGACTGAGTTAATCAAAGAAAACTTGTATTTATTTCCATGTAATAAAACCCCAACGTAATCGGTCAGGGACACTGCTGGAATAGCATCGAGGAGACATCGAACTGTACAATTAAATGGTTTGGCAGCTATTGTTGAAGAATATGGAACAAAGTTGGTGAAATAAACGTATATTTTAGCATTTTGAGCGGTGCTTCTGTTTTATTATTGGTGGCCTTCTGTACACGGCTGTAAGTAATGCAGTAGTGGAAAATAGTATCGTTGTGTACATCAATCTGATTTGAACGGCATAACTTTAGCCAACCTCCCATGGTCCCGAGAAGGCTGTGCATAAGAATTGATTTTGCACTAAGCGTTCTTTCTGTCAGTTCTGTCTGAAAGACAGTCAAAATTTTGCCTAGTGGTTGGCTGATATGGAAGTTCAGTTCTTTGGAATAAATTCCGGTGTCTGTACCTTCCATTGTTTTAAATCCATCCGTAAAGATGGACATGTCTGGTTGGGATGCCACTGCCACATCTTCTTTGATGTTCCAGTTTTTCCCTAGTATACATCAAGGGATGAGTGAGTTAGATCGTCCTTCTAGCATAATTAGTCCCTTGACTGCCTCTTTATTGTGCAAAAATAATAATATGCACAAATGGCGGGAGCTTCAGCTATTAGCTGATCTTCCACTCCAACCTGTATTAGCTACAGAATCTAACAGATCCAGTGGAGACAGACCAAGGAGGGCTTCCATGACGGCTGTGGGGCTTGTTCGCATTTCGCCCGTGCATGCAAGTCTTTGCACGTGATTAAGAAGTGCTATGGTTGCGGAGAGTCTGGTTCTAGGCCACCAAACAATAGGTCTAATCACAGCACTATAAAGTCGCAGGACAGCCTTTGTCAGAAAACCGTATTTGATTTTTCCGCTATGAGTTGGATGTGCTTACTCCAATTCTGTTTCTTATCAAGTGTGACGCCTAGATACCTCACTGACTCTCAAAATTGAATATTTTGTAGGAAGAACAGAGAAGCCCTAAGACCCCCTGCCCTTCCTTTTCTTGTGAAGAGAACTACCTCCGTTTTTGTCGGGTTTATGAACACGGGGTGTTCCTTACATCATTCTTCGTTTACTCTGAGAGTTGTTTGCACAGAGTAGCCTAAAATTTGGCGGTCATAAGGAAGGATGGATCATGCGGATAGCCCAGCGTTCCACAGATGTTGTGACAGTACCCCACCTTGTGGACATCCTCTCACTATTGTGCATCTCAGTGTTTTGTTGCCGATGCTGATGTGCGCTGCTCTGAGTCTATGAATGCTCCCAGTGTGAACTGTTTATGGTTCAAAGATCTCTCAATCCGCCGTACGACATAGAGCAGGGCTCATTCTGTAGATCTTCCTGGGGAGTATGCGTGTTTTCCAGCGGAAATCGTATTAGTGCCACATCCCTTATGTGCCCATCGCACAATCTTTCCAGTATCTTAAGAAGAAAAGACATTAGATTGGTTGGACGATAATATGCTTTGGGTGTGGACCTTTGCCAGGTTCGGGGATAAAAACAATTTTTATCTCCCTCCATTGTTTTGGTATGTATCTAAAAGCGATACAGCCCGTATAAATTCTCACCAGGTGGACAACAATAACATCCAGCCCCACTGCAGAAGAGCTGGTATTATGCCATCCAATCCTAATGATTTGTATAATGAGAACGATTTCACTGCCCAGGTGACCCTTGTCACATCCATCATCTGCTCGGCAACCGCCCAGCCATCCTCTGTGGGAGTGTTGCCTCTGGCCATATAAAGTATGGCGTAGTAGTGGCTCCGGGAAAGTGAGCCTCTCTCAGTACCTCAACTAGAAAGCTGAGAGGTTGTTCGTGTAATAACAATCCTCCCTTCTGAGGCTAACTGGGTTATAGTGCGGGTCTTTGTTTAGAATTTTATTAGGCAGATGCAGATGAGGAGCCGCAAACGTTCTTCCATGTCTCTATCTGACGTCTCCTAATATCCTTTTTGTATTGTTTTATAGGCCTCCCAGTCGGTTGTGGCTTTTCCCTACTTTGCCTTGTTGAACTGTTTGCCCAGCCGAGTTTTCTGCTTTCGAACGCCCTGCACTACCAGGGGTGGTAGTAGGGTGTCTTGGCAGCTCTCAAGGGTCATGCTTGTTCAGACGACCCCATAATGGAGTTGGACAGAGGGTCAACTTCGTCCTGCAGGTCAGTAGGACTCAAGAGACTTTCCTCAGAAGGGTGTTTTCTTAGTCTTTCTCCAAGGATTTCAATTTTACTAACCTAGGTTACCTCTCCGCGTGATACGCTACTGATTTGACAAATAATATTTTAAGTCGTTTGAAGGTCGTATTTGTTATTATATTTGTCTTTTGCTATTATAATGTTGTAAGAAAGGATGAAAAATGCGGTTCAGAGTAGCCAACTGAAATATCCCTTTCATTACAATGTTACACTTATAGTATCTTAGTTATTTTATAATTGGATGTTGTACATTGTGGAATGGCAGCCATATTAGAGAGGTCTAATTATTCCTGAAACACACTATACATTACTTTTCCTTGTGTATTTTTAAATATTAACTGATCAAACGAACACGTAGTATATAGATTACTGATTATTTACTTAATGCAATTGATTAATAATTCAATAGGAATTATCGTTTTGTCATAATGCATTGGAAGGAAATAATGGGTTTTATTGTATCAGTTTAAAATGGAACGCGAAGCGAAGGCAAGTGAACCATGCTTAGCCTGCCTTCTACGACCATATTTAGTTTTAATGTCGTGTAGCGGACCCGCAGTGTATGCAAAATGTAACCACTCGCACAACATTTCGGCACAATTTCAATTTAGTTGGTACATGACCTTTATGTCATTGCCAACATTGGCAATATCTTCGGTATATGCCTTCGATAACTTGATCTTTCAGTTAAATTCCGCAAACACTATTCGAGAAACATTGGAATCATTAATTAATACTGTCTATGCCATCAATTCATGTACTACCATACTCTTTGGAATACGCCATACTAAGGCTTTCGTTGTTGAATTTAGCGGCTTTGTAATTATGGCAGAAGAATTGACCAAATTAAGGATTGGAACCTTTTTAACCCAACGAGACAAACGATTATTTCATTGTATCGGTGCTATTCTGATCTTTGTGGGTGTTTCGGAAATGGTGACTGCACTTATGTATATCGGTGTGCCTTATTCCATCGTTGTGTTCGTCGACACTTGTGTCGTTGCTTTAACGCTCACAGCTACCAATCTATACTTGAGGTTGTTCAATAAGTTCTTCTTGGCTTTAAGACTCACATTTTTGAGAAAAAATGGAGATGAACATTTTAGTATCTGTACTTTACAGCGTCTACAGATAACGTACACTAACTTAGTGAAGCTCTTCAAACGACGGCAGCAAATGTTGAACCCATTTGCGGTCATCATCTTTGTACTTACCACGTTTACATTAATCTTAAATGTGTTCTACTTGTTTGTGCTACACAAAGCAAATAATGGTGTTGATATTATGATGTCGTTACCAGTGATTTACTGTATTGGAGGATTGACATTCTGCTCGTTTTTAACACAGAGAGTCAGCGAAGTGGTAAGTGTGTTGTACTTTAATAAATCATATACAACTTGCGGATATCAAAGTTTTACCTTGCCATTACAAATGTAACCAGTTTCAGATCAATTTGTGCGCGTGACTTTGTAATACTAAAGTTGTGTTTGTATTTCCATTTTTAGGCTTCAGCTTAAAACACATAATATTGATTATTCCCAGCAAACACATCTTATATAAAATAAATACAAATTATGTACGAGCTTGTTAGAATTACATAAAACTAGAAGATAAATGGATGTCAGCAATTTGACATAATAATATACAGGGTGAATGAGACCACCCGTATCAGTTTTTTATTTAAAGAACGGTGAGTCGTAGAGAGGTGGGGTAAAAAAGTCATTATAAAAGGAATACTAAAGAATCGAATGGTGATATCATTATTTCCCGGAAAAGTCAGCATTCCTCCAGAAGGCCTCCAACTCCAAAATTTTAAATGGCACCATATAAGTCAAAAAAGGTATTGTTTGAAAGATTGTTAAAAAAGAAGAAAGTTTTATAGGAAAAATTATTTTATTACTGCCACCCCTTTTAAGTAATATTCGACTAAAGTTATTAAATTTGAAATTTATTGTTAACAAAAAAAGTTGAAAAGTCGACTTTAAAATCTAGTTACCAATGTTACATGTGTTCAAAATATCTTCCATTTACTGCTAAGCACTGTTGAGCTCTTCTAGGTACACTATCAGTGGCTTTAAAAAGTACTTCTTGAAAGGGAAGAACACATGTAACATTGGTAACTAGATTTTAAAAGTCGACTTTTCAATATTTCTTGTTAATAGTGAATTTCAAATTTAATAACTTTAGTCGAATATTACTTAAAAGGGGTGGCAGTAATAAAATAATTTTTCCTATAAAACTTTCTTCTTTTTTAACAATCTTTCAAACAATACCTTTTTTGACTTATGGTGCCATTTGAAATTTTGGAGTTGGAGGCCTTCTGGAGGAATGCTGACTATTCCGAGAAAAAATGATATCACCATTCGATTCTTTATTATGCCTTTTATAATCACTTTTTTACCCCACCTCTCTACGACTCACCGTTCTTTAAATAAAAGACTGATACGGGTGGTCTCATTCACCCTGTATATGTATATTAGATGTAAATTTTTTACATCTGTAGCACACGAATAGTGTAAAAGCGGTGCGATGAAAAAAATTCTGACAAGTTGCCACGAGACTTCCCTCGTATTAGCACCTTTTTCAAAAAATAAGTATAGCACAATATATATTGCTGAATTCATAAAAAAATTCTCTTTTAAACCACATAAAAAAACTGCAACTTTATCTTATAAAAAAAATGATTGCCGCCATTTTAGCTTATACCGGAAGTGACTTCATCAAAGGTAATATCAGCATTTTCGTCCTTGGCCCGAATGCAATCCATTGGCGAAAACCGCATTTCGATAACTTTAATAGTTTCTGAGTATCGAGCGTTGCAGTCATTTTTTGAAAATTTTTTTTCTTAACACTTTTTTCAAAAAATAAGTATAGCACAATATATAGTGCTGAATGAGAAAAAAATACTCTTTTAAACTACATAAAAAAAAACTACAACTTCATCTTATAAAAAAAACGAGTGCCGCCATTTTAGCTTATGCCGGAATTAAGTGACGTCATCAAAGGTAATATCAGCATTTTCGTCCTTGGCCAGAATGCAATCGATTGGCGAAAACCGCATCTCGATAACTTTAATAGTTTCTGAGTTTAGAGCGTTGCAAGGAATGTGTACGGACAGACCACAGACTACAGACTACAGACGACAGACGGAAAATTTTTTTTTTCATATTTTGAATCTACGTATTCAGAAACGCAAAGATATGTAAAAATTTCCATAGGTCAAATTTTTTTTTGGAACAGTAATACAATACTTCCCTTTTACTTCGTACTCGGGAAGTAAAATGGAAAAACTATATTTTTACGTGCAACTGTACTTTTTATTATATTTAACTTAATTCTTGCACCAACCCGTTTTCTTACCTGAACTGAAAGCCGACAGTTTATTATTTTATACTTGCTTGAAAAGTTTCCCTTATTAACCGGATTCGAACCTTTTGCGGGGTGGGAGTTTCAAATTCCAAAATCCCACATGTGTTTTCTTTGCATCCGACATTGTACCACTGCGCTAATATGAAACAACCGTTCTTTTCATTTCATACTTCGTAAATTTGCGCAGTTTCGCGTTATTAGTTTAAATTTTGTTTGATTATATCGTTGAGCGAAGTCTTATTCAATGATTATACCTACCTTTATGTTAAAAATGACCAGGATTTAATTTATTTTATATTATTTATTTTCTATATAAATTAGACGCATTTTAGTCGATACTGATCTAATATTAAAGGTACCTACGCGAACTACAATTTTTGGCGTTATAGAAAGCACGCGCGTGCGATTACTTATGCTGCGCAAATAGAAACGGACTTTATTTTCGACAATACAATATATTATGTAGGTAATGATAATTTCTAATTATATTTACAGAAGGCATACATAAAAAATATGTAATACTACTTCTTACATATAAAATTTTACATATAACGTACAAAAATCTAATTATGTAAATTTCATGTGTGATATGTAATTATCTGTATGTATATATTATATAAATTTCTGTATACAGAATATCCATAAGTTTTTATACTCCCACTGAACACAGTACATCCATGAAACGTTTCTAAATGTTGCGTAAGGGTTACAAATGAAACATTCCTAAAAAACATCTAAGACACATTACTGGTACATTCCTGTCGAAAACGAATAAATGGTATTGTCTAATTGTCTAATAACCGTTTCAATTGATATGTTACATAAAATACAAAACATACACATTACAACACGAACGTTTTAGATATGTATCCAAAAATACATCTCTGTCATGTATTTTTTGGAATGTGATAACGTATAACATTTTAGAAACGTTACAAGTGTGATGTTTCGTTTGAAACAAAATAGTTATATCTCAAAGTTAACGTTACGGAGTTGTGTTTAGTAGTGTTGTACCAGAAACCTTATCAGTTGAAACATATCGTAAGAAACACATCATACACGTTACAGAGTGAATGGTGTAGATATGTATCCAAAAATATGTCTCTGTGATGTATTTTTTGGAATGTGATAACTAAAGCTAGGATACCTTTTTTTATAAATGGAGAAACATAAGGCAGACCCTATTTAAAATCCGTTTTAGAGTAGGTACGCACTTTCCAAAAATGCAAACTTTATTCTGCCTTTTTTGGTTTCTTTTAGTTTTGTTTCCCTTTCTTACCTAATTCTTTGATATTTTTGCGTTAAGTATTTAGTACCTTTTCTGTGAATTTTTTTTTAGTTTTTTGTAATGTAAGTATTTCTTAATTTTTACATTTTATATACATATTTCTGGGTAATTTCTAACAAAGGATATTATTTGAAAGGGAAAGGAATTTGGTGTATAAACTGAAGACAATCTTTCCCTTTTAATATTTAAGCCTCTTATAATAATAACTCGGATGAGTCATTTTCCTTACAGTGAAATATTTCCCATTATATTATTTCTACCTGCACTCTGCACCTACATACCGTCTTTGTTGAAACTGCATCCCTTAGTCATTATGCCGTGTTAAGCGTATTTTAATTAGCCAGAAAACTTTATTGAAAAAGAATATCAGCAGATAGCATCTATCAACTGTAATTACTTTTTCAAATAAATGTTTGTTTCTCTATACCTAAATTGTATATGTATGTGTTGATTTTATCCTTTTTGTCTCGACAGTTTTGGCTTTTCCATGCTCTTTTTGTCCCTTTTTTGTTTTTTAGATGCTTTTTTTAAATTATGATTTATGCCTTTTTGCCTGCCTTTTTTAAACTTTCATTTTGTGTAACTATCCTAGCTTTAGTGATAACGTATAACATTTTAGAAACATTAAAAATGTGATGTTTCGTTTGAAACAAAATAGTCATCTTTCAAAGTTAATTTTACTTGTATTTAGTAGCGTTGTACATACCAGAAACCTAATCACTTGCAACATATCGTAAGAAACTAAAAATACACGTTTAAATGTGAATGATTTACACATTTATCCAAAATTACAATTTAGTGTTTAATTGGAACGAAAAATTTCCGTTTCGAGAAATAGATTTATTCATCCTTCATCATATTATAATTAGATGTTTGATATTGCACATCTAAATGGGTTATTTACCAAATCGTCGGTAGCTCAGGTGGTTTGCGTGGCTGTTTCCCGAGTTCCTAAACAAGCGACCGATGTTCGAATCCCACTTGAAGCAAAAGGATTTTTCAGCATCACCGATCTCCTTCGAGTCTACACGAAGAGAATTTGGGGGACCTGGAGAACGAGCCACCGGAGTACATGGGGCCCTGCACGGTCTGCGTACTGGGAAAGAGCCCCTCAGAGCAGTTTGGGGCTCTCGGTACCGTACTTACCACATCTCATTTTTTTAATACTCAGGAATGTTTCAAGTGAAACATATATGAGACATTTCAAATATTCACGTATGAAACTTTTATAAGGACACATTATTCTCCTACATATCAATAAATTACTCTCTGATATGTTTCAAGAAACATATATAAAATGTTTCGATGTAACGTTTTTTGTGTTGTTTCAAATCTAGGTTTCTGAAGGCGGACATTAAACATCTATGTTATGTGTATGATACGTTTCTTTCGCTCTTTCGGAGATGTTTCATGTTTCAGAGATACATTTCTAAAACATTTCAGAAACGTTTTTTTGCACTGTGGGTATTATGTAAAATGTACGTAATGTGTGACATACGGTTTATATAACTTTACTAAAGAATACTTACATAGTTCATATATAAAAAAGCATATGTAGGGGTATTTACTTCAATTTTATAATATATTGTATGTATATTTTATGTGTGTTTGCTGGGTTGGAGCCTACACTTATACAGGGTGTCCCAGGTTTAATGATCAAGACTTTGACATTTTGTAGAAAAACACATTTTAAGGTGGGCTGCTCCTATTAACATAGGTCCTAAAATTCTTTGTTTCTGAGATACAGGGCGTTAAAATTGTCTAAAAAATAAAGTTGCTCTTTATTTATTTCCTAACTGTGGAGAATATTCAAACCAAAATGGGCACACAAGATACATGGACAGAGGGTCATAAGATTGAATAATATGAATTTTTTTAATCAACCAGTGGCGGAGATATGGGTAATCCGTTTTACTAATTTGATAAATAAAAAGAGTACAGCTCTGAATTAAATATTCTCAATATCTTTTTCGATAGAGCATTCAATTCTGAACAAAAATATCTCTTGACATTTTTTTGGTTCTGTTATCGTCCGGCCGCAAACTAGATTTTTGTCATTTATTTCACGAAAGATGTAATTTGGCTGTGTACAAAAATGATGGTTGCCATAGATATTCTGACCCTTTGTCCGTATCTTGTGTGCCAATTTTCCACAGTTCGAAAATAAATAAATATAAACGTTATTTTTTAGAAAATTTGAACACCCTGTATATCAGAATAAGAGAGTTTTAGGACCTATGTTTATAGGAGCAACCCACCTTAAAATGTGTTTTTCTACAAAATGTCAAAGTCCTGATCCTACGAGACCCTATATATTTGAATTGTAATACCATAGTAATGCAACTCCAATGCCTTTTCTAAATGCAAACATTGAACAGTAGACCATTGAATAGTATATTATACAACAAGTTTATAATCTTGGTGTTTATTGCACGAGAGAATTTTTAACGTACGAGCAAGCGTAGCGAGCGAGTCACGCTAAATTCCCGAGTGTAATTAACACCAAGATTATAACGAGTTGTATACGCTATTTTTTTATGGTAGCATCATAAATTTGAAAAATTTTATTTTTAAACAGACTACTTGCATGAACATTGGATGTATGACGTTATCGTTTTCGTTGGATACGATTGTTGCTATGTGTCGTGTGTAAATACCGCATATTATGTCAGATGAGGTAAAGATGACGTCGTTATTTCTATGGTAGTTTTATTGCACGGATGCAATAAAACTGGAAATTATGAACGATTTCTAGTTATCAAAAGAGCCGTTTATGATGCTAGCATAAAAAAAAGGTTATTAAATAATTAGGTTTGACATATTTCTCAACATCACGCAATACATTACCTTATATATTACAATCTTACACTCCCACTACTCACCTTGCCATTACCTATGCAAATTCAAGATGAGAACCAGGCAATGTTTGTCCTTGATATTAATTAATCTAGGATATGAACTTCATTTGACAGTGATAGATATACTTTAGTCACGATAAGAACCAGCCAACATTTGGCCTTGTCATAGCTAAGATAAGAACCATATTTAACAATGATCTACTTCAGCAAAGATACGAACCAATCAACATTTGACCTTGACATAGCTAAGATAAGGACCCCGTTTACAGTAATATACTTTAGCAATAATTAGAACCGCTCAAAACAGATCCCACCGCCGGGGCATGACCTCTATTTTGTTCTCAAAGTCGCTACCAGTGGGCGTAGTGACCTTGAACTGTGTTGAAATCGCCCTTATATAACTACTAGAGTAATTTAAAATTATTGTTAACGCTCTATATAGTTTCTCGTCTTCTCGCAATATTTAATCTACGATTCTTGTGTTTCCGTCTTTATTTCCCTCTCTACTTTTCCGCGTATTCATCTCTATTAATCTGAATTTTCAGAACTGACTGTATTTGTATAAGTAGGTACTTCTTGTTCATAGCTAGTTGCTCTATTACTGTTATCCACCATTGTTTTCATTTTATACTTTTATTTGTTACGTTTTGGTTTCCCATTGCTACACCCAATAGATTTTTTTTTTAAATTTGTACCGCTTTTTTCTACAGCGTCTCCTGCTTCCATCTGTTCTTTTATTTCATATTATTGGTATCCCCCTCGTCGATATTTTTTTTAACTTTGTGGCTTTTGTTTCAATTTCCTTTCTCTTTAACTTTCGCTTCTGCTTTATCATATCAATTTTTATCAAGCAATTTATCACGTCTTACTTCCGCTTCCCTTGTGATCTTTGAATTTTGCATTATTTTCTGCTGTTCTTTGCCGAACAGAGACAATCAATTTTTAGACGTTTAATTTGTCATTTATTCTCGTAAACCTAATATCTATAACTTTAATATTTTTTGCATTGCTTATTACTAATTCATTTTCAGTACATAGTTTTATAATCCTTTCTCCATTATTCAAGATTAATATACCTAAACTTCCCTTTACGACCTTTGGATCTCCACATCCGTAACCGTTCTTGTGTCCTGAAAACCATTATTTGTAAATTACGATTATATTACCTGAAAACCTGCTATTCCTGAACCTTTATCCTGCTTATCCCTTGTAAAAGTCCCGTGTCTGCGTTGTTGTGTTCGTATCCACCTGTGGGTTAGAAACCGTTTTTTAGTTCATTTGGGGTTAGTCCGATTATATCTTTTCTTTTATCTTTATTATTCCATTTACTTGTACAAAGATTAACATTTAAGACACCGGTAATTAGTGATTCACCTGATTTACCATTTACAACCGTTTATTTGCATGTATTCAAGATTCACTCTAGTTCACCCTGTATACTTTTCGACAGTAAGAAATAATCCGAAATAGCAGTTGTATAAAAAGGTTTGTCATCCTACGTTGTTTTGGTATAACTGGAGTGCGACCGTTCAACCCGTTATACTGCACCGTAAGTTAGCAGGAGATTCCGTAGCTAATTACACATAAGAGATGTATCTAACATTTGTACAGTTGAATAAAATTGGTTCCTTTCGTAGACGACAAAAGGGCTAATTAACCTGTATTATTGTGGGTAGGAGCTCTTAAGTACCCGTTTCTAATAATCACCGGTTTTAAACAACCGACTTAGTTTAACCCTGGAACCTCTAATCTGGCAACGCAGATAGAGTTCATTTAATTAGGGTAACTGCTAATTGAGGTGGAAAATTGCCGATTACTGTTGACAACTTAACTTAGTTTATTTATTGAGGTACCTTAAATTTTCCCCTTAATCAAATTAGTTCCTTCCGACGCGGAAACCTGCAAGGTGAATTAAATAAGGAGGGATTAAGTATTGGGACACTACTTACCCGTAATTAATACATGCGTGAGAATGGTGATTTAACTGCACAGCTGGTGGTACGACATTTTGAAATACAAAGCCGATATAAAGCCACCTGAATTCTGAACCGGCAATTACTTTGTTGCAAAATCTTTAATTTTATTTACAGAGTGACTAGCGGGCCGATAGAGGGGGAGACTTCCGATATCCAGGAAAATATTAGTTTGAATTTATTGTTACTTAGAATCTCGTTCTTATTTTAGTTATTTTTTGTACATATTTTGCTTATTATAATTACTTTATTTAACCGTTGTTGAAACGTAACAGTGCTTTGCTGAACTACCCTAGCTACCACAAACACCAGGTAACCCTATAGTGGTCGACCAGGAAATGCAGCAAGTAAATTGAACCAACTTAATTAAACGTTTGACTAACAGTGATCTGGTGGCTGTTTATCTGTTTATAAAGGTTTGAATGTGAACGGAATTCAAGTTTATAATATGTCGAATCCATTCTGCTCTGTAGTTTAAATTCGTTTACTCTTCTGCCGACTTTAAACTGACACAACCCTAACATTTTTCATGGCAAAGTATGTCTCCTTGTCTCTCACCCAATTTTCGCAAACGTTTAATTGCTTTAGGTACATTAATTTTGTTCTTAATAGGTCGCTTCCTTGTGTATCTTTGAATAATAACTGATAAAACGAACACGTATAGATTACCGATTATTTATTTAATGCAATTGATTAATAATTCAATAGGCATTATCGTTTTATCATAATGCCTTGGAAGGAAATAATGGGTTTTATTGTATCAGTTTAAAATGGAACGCGAAGCGAAGCCAAGTGAACCATGCTTAGCCTGCCTTCTGCGACCATATTTGGTTTTAATGTCGTGTAGCGGACCCGCAGTGTATGCAAAATGTAACCACTCGCACAACATTTCGGCACAATTTCAATTTAGTTGGTACATGACCTTTATGTCATTGCCAACATTGGCAGTATCTTCCCTATATGGCTTCGATAACTTGTACTTTCAATTAAATTCCGCAAACACTATTCAAGAAACGTTGGAAACATTAATAAATGCTGTCTATGCCATCAATTCATCTACCACCATACTCTTTGGAATACGTTATACTAAGAATTTCGTTGTTGAATTTAGCGGCGTTGTAATTTTGGCAGAAGAATTGACCAACTTAACCATTGCAGCCTTTTTAACGCAACGAGACAAACGATTGTTTCATTGTATCGGTGCTATTCTGATCCTTGTCGGTGTTTCAGGAATTTTGGCTGCATTTATGTATATCGGTGTGCCGTATTCCATCGTTGTGTACGTTGACAGTTGTGTCTTTGCTTTAACGCTTACAACAACCATTCTATACGTCAGGTTGTTCAATAAGTGCTTCTGGGCTTTAAGACACACATTTTTGAGAAACCGTTCAAGGATCTGTACCTTACAACGTTTACAGATAACGTACACTAATTTAGTGAAGTTGTTCAAGCGACGGCAGCAAATGTTAAGCCCATCATTGCTTATCGTCTTTGTACTTAATACGTTTACATTAACCTTAAATTTGTTCTACTTGTTTGTGCTACACAAAGCAAATAATAAAATCAGTATTATGATATCGTTACCAGTGATTTTCTATATTGGAGGATTCATATTCTGCTCGTATTTAGCGCAGAGAGTCAGCGAAGTGGTAAGTGTGTTGTACTTTAAGAATTCGTATACAACTTGCGGTTATCAAATTTTTAGCTTAACATCTCAAATGTAACCAGTTCCAGATGAAATTGTGCGCGTGACTTTTTAATAGGTACTTTAATTGTATTTACATTTCCATTTTTAAGCTTTGAGTTTTAAACACATAATATTGATTATTAATGGACCCTACACGTATATTTTTGAATTGCAATTACTGTAGGAATAAAGCAGCGTTGGCGTAACTTAGGAAAATATTGGTTTTATTGCTTACTTCAGTTTTGAATTTTTATACTCAAAATATGATAAAATTAAACTGAAATATTTGAGTACAAGACAAAAATGTGACATCAAAGGTGAACATTTTATTTCTTGTGGGTATATAGGCTTCAAATTTAATACTGAAAGGTTTGACAAGCAAAATATAATTCACTTGATATTTACCTTGTGTAATGATGCTATTTTCACGTTCGATATCTACCTAGAATTCCTGGTAAATTGATTTAACATTCACACCGATTGTTTGTTTTAATAATAATAATAATAACAATAATTATTAATTAATTATTTATATTAATACATACACCCAAACGCAAACACACAATAAATTCATAATTAGCACAAAACACAAACAATACATTACCCACTCGAGTGCAACCTATGCGCCGAGCTAAACAACTAACATTTACACAATATACATAATACTATTTCAAAACACATATGTTTTTTTACAGCTACTTCAAATTTATTTTATATAGGTATATGTATTACTAGAACTAATCGTTATTTGATTCCGATCTGTGCGGTTAGTTAACCAGGTTCAGCCTGAGTATCGATAAGAACAAAAGTACAATAATAATAATAATAATAATAATAATAATGCGTCGAGCTAAACAACAAAAAACGCTTACACAATAACCATAACACTTTTTCAAAACATACATATTATGTTCATTTTTTCTTTTCTATAAAAAGTCACTAAGTCACGAATAAGTGACGCCAACGGAGAAGCCTAGGAATATAGGGTCTCTTTTTGTTATTGATGCGCGACGCTGCGTTCATGTTAATGCCTTCGCGGAAAGAGGGTCGACGGGACGTGGCTTTTACAAATTGGGATCAAATACACCGAGGCTTCTCAAACAAATACATTCTCTAAAATGTGATCAGCGTTGGTTTTATCAACGTCATTTAATTTAATGAACATAATATGTGTATAGTATTTAGTATGTTCACTTTTTAACAGCAACTTCAAATTTATATTGTATAGATATATGTATTAGTAGGACTAATCGTTACTTGATTTCGATCCGTGCGATTAGTTAACCAGGCTTGGCCTGAGTATCGATAACAATCGAAGTACATAATAATAATAATAATAATAATAATAATAATAAAATAAACGTTACACATCTATTTTATATGGATGATCTTAAATTATACGCCTCTACAAGCACAAAACTCAACCATTTATTACATATCACTGAAACATTTTCACATGATATACACATGGAGTTTGGTATTGACAAATGCAAAACACAACACATCACTGCTGGTAAGAGAGAATTTGTGGATTTTGAGCTCGAACATGGTGACCATATAAGATCCATGGACGAGAATGAAACTTACAAGTATCTTGGTTTTCAGCAAAATACACACATAAAACATACACAAATAAAACGAAATCTAATCACACAATATTTACACAGATTACGCAGTATACTTAAAACGCAACTACACGGTAGAAACACTGTCAAAGCTATTAACACATACGTTACACCGGCCCTTACTTATTCCTTTGGAATAATAAAGTGGACCAATACAGATTTAGAACAGGTACAGCGAAACACACGTACATTACTCACTAAACACCGAATACATCATCCACACGCCTCAACAGTAAGACTATACCTTCCTCGTTCACGAGGAGGTAGAGGCTTAACAGACATAGCCCTGTTACACCAAACACAAATACACAAACTACGAGAATACTTTTATAACAAATCACACATTTCAGCGCTACACAAAACAGTCACACTTGCAGACAAATCTTACACACCCTTAAATATGAGTAATAGAAACATCACACCACCAATGAGTAGAGATACGTACATCACACATAACATACAAACTTGGACACAAAAGACTTTACACGGACGATATCCGCAGGAGATTAACGAAGACTGTGTTGATATTATAGCAACGCATGCTTGGTTAACCAAATGTGATATTTTCCCAGAGTCAGAGGGTTTCATGTTTGCCATACAAGATCAGGTCATTTACACACGAAATTACAGAAAACACATAATTAAAGATAGGACAATTACACATGATCTTTGTAGACAATGTTCGCAAAGACCAGAAACCATACAACACATTATATCAGCATGTACACGTCTAGCACAAACAGAATACAAACACAGACACGATCAGGTAGCTAAGATAATACACCAAAAACTCGCCACAAAACATAACCTTTCTACTGATAACACACCCTATTACAAATATACACCGCAAGTTGTACTTGAAAACACCACACACAAACTATATTGGGATAGGACACTACTCACAGATAAAACTGTATATAACAATAGGCCAGATATAACACTTATAGATAAAACACAAAAAATCATATACATAATAGATATTGCCGTTCCCAACACAAACAATTTAGCCAATACACACGCAGAGAAACATCGGAAATACACTGATATAGCTCAGGAACTTAAAGCGCAATGGAGAATGGGAACTGCTCTTACAGTACCCATTGTTCTTAGTGCAACCGGAGTTATACCAAAAACAATACATCACAGTTTGCACATTTTAGGGTTAGATAAGAACATATACATACAATTACAAAAGGCAGTCATTATCAACACTTGTCACATAGTTAGAAAATTTCTAAACATAACGGAAGATACCGCACATCACTCAGAACCACATCACACACTTTCAACTAATACCATTCAAACACAAAATGAAACACAACACTCAATACCCCCTTCACAAATTGAAACTCTGTTGCATACACAACATACCATTATAGAAAGTCCATTACCAACACACAACACTTCAACAATCACTCATGTAACACCTCTAACTCGTTCTCATGCACTCAAACGTAAACACACAATATACTCACAGTATCAGAATTCGCAATTAACACAAAACACAAACAACACATTACCCACTCGAGTGCAACCTATGCGTCGAGCTAAACAACAAAAAACGCTTACACAATAACCATAACACTTTTTCAAAACATACATATTATGTTCATTTTTTCTTTTCTATAAAAAGTCACTAAGTCACGAATAAGTGACGCAAACGGAGAAGCGTAGGAATATAGGGTCTCTTTTTGTTATTGATGCGCGACGCTGCGTTCATGTTAATGCCTTCGCGGAAAGAGGGTCGACGGGACGTGGCTTTTACAAATTGGGATCAAATACACCGAGGCTTCTCAAACAAATACATTATCTAAAATGTGATCAGCGTTGGTTTTATCAACGTCATTTAATTTAATGAACATAATATGTGTATAGTATTTAGTATGTTCACTTTTTAACCTTCGGATGGCCAACCTATTTTTGGTTACACGGATGCTCAAGGTGGGGTCCAAGCGGACCCCAAGGTTTTTTCGCCCAGTGCCTCTATTTTATCTAGTTGTTCATTGTAAATTGAAGTATTTGTTTATATTAAGCATCAAAATATATCAGACTAAAAAGAATAGCGAAAATTTGAATAAATCTTTACACAAACAAACAAATAAACATTTCGTTACATGGATGGCCAAGGTGGGGTCCAAGCGGACCCCAAGCAACAATTAATTAATTTCTAAAAAACGAAAATATTTTGACGCAAAATCGTTATATGAGGGTATGTATAAATGATAAATATTCAGCTAGAAACAACCTCAAACCGATTTTCTTGCTACTAAAATAGCTACGACACAAAAAATAGGTCTTGACCATCCAACAATTAATTCATTTCTAAAAAACGAGAAATTTTTGACGCAAAATAGTTATATGAGGGTATGTATAAATGATAAATATTCAGCTAGAAAGAACCTCAAACCGATTTTCTTGCTACTAAAATAGCTACGACACAAAAAATAGGTCTGGGGTCCGATTGGACCCCACCTTGGCCATCCGAAGGTTAACAGCAACTTCAAATTTATATTGCATAGATATATGTATTAGTAGGACTAATCGTTACTTGATTTCGATCCGTGCGATTAGTTAACCACTAACCAGGCTTGGCCTGAGTATCGATAACAATCGAAGTACATAATAATAGTTTATTGTCCTACAGACTTTCAGTCCAATTAGTGGACAACGAAAGAAGAATAGATATTCGGTGTTTACAAAATAAGCAAAAATATAAGAGAAAAGAAATAAAAGGAACTATAGAAAACAAAAGTAATAAAATACTAACTAAAATTAAATGAATGTAACAATATAAGTAGGTAGTTGTTTTGTAATGGCAACTGTAGATTTATGGTTAATCATAAATTTTTACTTTCTCGTGCATATACACACGTGTATAGACAGGGTGATTCATAAATAAACGGAAAAAGTAAGTGAATCGACATCTACATCTAAAAATAAGGAAAAAAGTTCATATCAACATAGGTTCAGAATTGCTTCGTTAGCGAATTAACGAGAACTTTTGCTTATAACGGATAAACAAGAAAAATTTAACGTGGCCAATTTATTGGTGCCCAAAATTGATCAAAAATTTCTCAAAATGTGCTCCAAGCATTTTTTTAATTTTTGAAATGTTATACGTCATGTAGTTCATGATAAACGATTGGCACTACACTTATTTTCTTATTTCCCATAGGGGAAGGGGGATGAATTTTAATTTTTATAATTCGTAACTTTTTTGCTAACAAAGATGAAGAAATAAAATTCTACAGTGGAATAGAGGACTCTTTTAATCGAGTATAATAAGTAAAGCTGGGATAGTTAGGCAAAATAAAAGTTCAGAGAAGGCAGGCAAAAAGGCACAAAAAATAATCAAAAAAAGCATCCAAAAGGCAAAAAAGGGACAAAAAAGGCACGGAAAAGCAAAAACTGTGGAGAAAAAAGTCTTAAAATCAACAGATACATATTAAAGCTATGTATAGAAAAATAAACATTTAAGTATTTGAAAAATGTAATATACAGTTGATAGATGGGAATCCAACTTTATCCACTGATTGTACTTATTACTTGCTGCCATTCTTTTTCACTATAGTTTTCTGGATAATTTAAAAATACTACACACTTTTTTTTGAGTTATTACGCAAAAGGTATTTTTACTTTCTCGTAAAAATCAATAAAATCTAATCGAAAAAATAATCAAACTCGATGTTTTGATGAATCTCGACGTTCCCCTGAGTAGCGCAAATTGGCGGCCAATACAGCAATTCTCCAAGTTTTTACTTTTTAGGGTCTAGCTCAAGAACCGCTCATCTTAATTCAAATTTGAAAATAGGATCGCCAGAACTTTTACTTATAATTGATAAATAACCAAAATTTAACATGGCCAATTTATTGGTTTCCAAAATTGGTCAAAAATTGAAGATCGAATTTTTCAAAATCTGCCTCGAGTATTTTTTTTATTTTTTTAAATGTTATAATACATATAGTTCATGAAAAACTATTGGCACTACATTTACTTTTCTATTTCCCACAGAGGACATACGACTCTTTTAATCGAGTATCATAAGTAAACCAATTTACTTCCGGGCCAGTAGGAAATTAAAAATATATTAAAAATATTTATCACATACCTTGTAGGTATATTATTTTAGGAGAAAATCAGAAATCATTCTTTGACGAGAATTATACTGCACATTATATTTTTTTTGTCTTTTCTCTTCGGAAATTATCAAAATAATAAAAATATTTTAAATATTATTTCAGGAAAAAATCAGAAATCCTTTTCTGATTACAACTATACTACACAACATATATTTATTTTTTTATTTTTTTGAGTTATTACGCAAAAACTATTTTATTTTGTGTTATAATGCAAAAAACGATTTCATTTAATACATCATTGTAGTAAACACGGGAAACTTGAGTGCCAGTTTACTGGTCATTTAATTTGAATGAGTTACGCTTTTTTGAACAGGAGAAAGAAAAGGAAAAGGAACAAAAACGAAGAGCACCTCACAACGTTTGATACAAGTAACTGGCTCGTATGTGCTCCCATACTTCTTCCATCTAAAATGTGAGGATGGTGGGGGTTATACCAAATTACGTTCTGATCGCATGTAAAAACTGAAGGTAGATCATTATCAAAGTCCGAATCTGTGCAGGAAGCATCTCACCTTGACATAGTTTCTGGCCGAACCAAAACCATATCACAGCTTATATGTTGATCAATGTTGTTTTGGAAAGCTGAAAAACGTCATAGTTAGCCCTAAACCCTGTGTAAGCGCTTGAGGAGGACACGACACTCAAGATGTTAATAGGCAGTACAAATAACCTTGTACGCTACCCTGCTCGTCGTAGCACACTCAATATTGCAAATGAAAGGTTTGGTAGGTATTTTGTGCTTATTAGTTATTTAATAATATTATAAATTGGAGAAATATACGTCCTGTATATTTCTCGACCGTTTCTTCCCTGCAAAGTTCTAATCAGGTGAAGTCTTTCAATACATAATTAATTATGTACTATATGTATTGACAGGCTTCACCCGATTAGAACTCTGCAGGGGAGAAACGATCAGTACATACATTCCAGGTTAGAGTCAGTCTTGTTCATTAAGAGAAATGGTAAGGAATTCAATGAAATATTAAAGAACTCCGACAACCTATCAAAAAGGTACCTAATGCAACAGGTGTCTTCGGCAGACATCATATGTGAACATTATCAAATGCCCACTCCCCCCATTGGAATTTTTGTTGTTGATAACCAAGTTTGACAATTCTCTCTATTTTTCATTTTTAAGGCTCTTGTGTAACCTTGCAGTTCTCTAAAATTGTTACTTTGTTTCCCTTTTCGTATCAGCACCACCTGGATGACCTTTATAGCCAGCTAACACAATGGAATCTCTGTTCCGATTACAAAGTATGCTTATGTACGGTGTCATCCATGATCACACAACAAAGAAAATAGGTACGTTTCAACAAAAGAAAAATCTTTACTTCTTTTGTAACCTTTCTTATATGCACACGAGGATCATCCGAAATTCTATTGCCAATCAAGTAATTTAGATTAGGTAATTCTCAAAACGTTCGGTTTTCTTTTATTTTTTTAGTTGGTAGGGGTGATTAGGCCGAGTTGGGAAGCAGTCGAATTTAATAGTGTTCGTGAACCATGTGATGGTATTGAGGGATGACAGCACGCTCCAATTTTCATAGAGGTATTGTCCGAACTTCTGTTTTATTTTTTAAAGGACACTTTGTTACGGTAAGAATTTGTCGTAATTAAATTTAAAAGAAGCAATGGCCGCAATAGCTCAGTTCTAGTAGGCAGATGGCCGTAGGTCAGTTACGATGAGAACAAATAAAATTGGAAAGTCGACTTTTAAAATCTAGTTACCAATGTAACATGTGTTCAAAATGTCTTCCACTTACCTTGCTAAGCACAGTTGAGCTCTTCTAGGTACACTATCAGTGGCTCTAAGTAGGTACTTCTTAAAAGGGAAGAACACATGTAACATTGGTAACTAGATTTTAAAAGTGACTTTTCCGAGAAATAATAATATCACCATTCGATTCTTTATTATGGCTTTCATAATCACTTTTTTTACCCTACCTCTCTACGATTCACCGTTCTTTAAATAAATTACTGATACGGCTGGTCTCATTCGCCCGGTATATAAATGTGTTTGCCGGGTATTGGTTTTTTTTTTTCTTAGCGATGGTATAGTAAAGTTGAATCCACTCCGTTTTCGGTGCGGCGATCGGGGATGGAAGAAATGGTTTGTTTCCCACGTCGGTTGTCGGTCACAATGAAGTCGAAATGTCACAGAAAGAAGCAGTTAAATGGTAGAAAATATAGCGTCAGCTTTTACAGGTGCGGTAAACCGCTAAAAGGGAAAGCGAAATTAGGTGACGCAATTAGAAAAGTAAAGAAAACATACCTGGAAATGGTTAATCCAGCGATTAGCGAACTAAATACACTCTTTTTATGTGTTACAATATCCGTAAAGTATTAGATCTTTCGGAAAAGCCAAAGCCGATTTTAAGAAATGAGTGATATTCGAGCACAGAAAAAGTGTGAAGTAAAGTGTTATAGGGCGGGGTAGCTAACTGAAGAAATAAAATGAAGAAAAAGGGGCTATCGACCCTGAAGGAAGAATAAGCAAGTCGAAAATAACTAAAATAGTACAACGCATAAAGGGTATGACGTAAAAGAAATGCATAGGTAAACTGTGCAACGTAGTTATACTTTGTAGCGAACAAAGAAAGTTACAGAAGTCTTCTGATTGTAGGTTTGAATTACATAGGGGTTGAGATAACGCGTCGTGAGAGTGGATGCTCTACAATGTAGCAATTTTAAAAGAATATTAACTATTAATGTAAAGAAAGAAAATTGAGATATTTCCAATAGAAATTAGAAAATTAACGCAAGGGCGTTACAACTTCATTGAGATTTGAGTTTCTTGAAAAACCATTAAATTCTTAAGGCTTTAAGGATAGTGTAATAGAATTTCTCCTCGTTGAGCTTTATGGTGAGTCATTACTTTTTGTAATTATAGTCGTGATCGTAACGTTCAGAAGTCGTCGATTAGCTACAGGTTCACTCTAATATTGTTTTGCACCGTGTGCTCCTTCCTGTTATGCAGGTTTCCCATACTTTTTGTAACTGTGAAAGTATACTATTGTTTTAGTATAGAGTGGCGTGAGGATCTAGTGCTTGCTCAGTTGTTAGACAGGTGGAGGCTTCGAATTTCGGAACTCAATTAAAATATTCATATTGTATTCTGTAGTTAAATAGATGATATTTGACGGGAATATTGATTAATAATTACCGTTATGTACTTAATCAACAATTCAGTGGTTCTGTTGTATCACAATATTGAAATGAAGCAGCAAGTACTTCCCACGTAGATTCAAATGTACGGTAAAATGCCAAACATGGCAAGAACAACTATGCCATGTTTAGGATGTATTTTGCGGCCATATTTAGTAATAATGTCATGTAGTGCATATTCAGTGTATCCAAAATGTTCTCATTCATATAAAATTCACTTACAATTTCTATCCAATCAGTACATGACTCTTGTCTCAATGATAACACTGGCGATACTTTTCGTATATGTGCTCGATAATCTCATCTTTCGATTAGGTTCATCAGACAATATTTTACATGTGTTTAAGGTATTAACAGACGTACTTTATGCCATGAGTACGTGCATGATGGTATTGTTTGGGATACTCAAAAATAGACAACAAACTGTACAATTCAATGGCTTAGTAATTATGGCTGACGAATTGTCTAAGCTAAAGGTTAATCACATTTTGACACACAGAGATGGGCGTCTAATTCACTGTAGTGCAGCAATTATAATCACTGTGTTTGCCTTACAGGTGGTGATCACAGTTCTTCACACTGGTGTGAGTTACGAAAGTGTCGCGAAGTGTATTTATCTATACGTTAACGGCTGCATCGGCGGATTAATGCTTATAAACATCAATTTATACAATCGGTTGTTCAAAAAGTGTTTTTCGAGAATAAGATTTGTATTGAAAGGAAGATTTGCTAATAATAATGAACGTTATAGAATTCACACCTTGCAACTCTTACGGATAACCTACCTTAATCTTGTGAAACTTTACAAACAGCTGGAACTATTACTGAATCCACTTTTAGTTTTGTGGATTCCGCTTCTTACAATTATTTTAATCGTCGACGTCTGCTACTTCATTCTGTTGTACAGAGTGAAATATGGTATGAACTTTACGGTATGGTTACCAGCTGTTGTACTTGTCGGAGGATTGAATTTAAACGTACATCTATCACAAAGTATGAATGAAGTGGTAAGTCTAATAATTCTACTATAAGACCTTAATTTGAATAATTTAGAGTCTTTATGTGTACAGATTAGGTAGGTTTTTACGTCTGCACTTTCTTGTTCTTTACCAAAATTTGTTTGATGTTACCCAACAACGCCTGTCTTCTTCCGATAATTATTATCTGAGGGGGATTCAAATGTAACTCACTATAACATTTTCTTTACACAAATAATATATGCTAATTTTCGTTACTTATAAATTATCTCGTAATTACACGTTAAGCATGATAAGGAGGTCCAAAAAGAACCATCCATGAAACGTTTCTAAATGTTGCGTAAGGGTTACAAATGGAACATGGTAATATCTAATAAATTGATATGTTACATATTATATTAAAACATGAACCTATTCAAATATACTGTGATGTATTTTTTGGAATGTGATAAGTTGATAACGTATAACGTTTTAGAAACGTTACAAACGTGATGTTTCGTTTGATCATGTATCAAAGTTAACGTTACGGAGTTGTGTTTAGTAGTGTTGTACCAGAAACCTAATCATTTGAAACATATCGTAAGAAACAAAACATACACATTTCAGTGTGAATGTATTAGATACCTATTTATCCAAAAATACATCATGTATTTTTTGGAATGTGATAGCGTTATAACATTTTAGAAGCGTTAAAATTGTGATTTTTCCTTTGAAACTAAATAGCCGTGTTTCAAAGTTAATGTTACAGAATTGTTCTTAGTAGTGGTCTACCAGAAACGTTCTCCCTTGAAACATATCGTAAGAAACTAAAAATACGCAATGTGAAAGTTTTACATATTTATCCAAAATTACAATTTAGTTTAATTGGAACGAAAAATTTATTCATGTACTACTATAAATAGATGTCTCAATGGCTTATTTACCATAGTCGATAGCTCAGGTGACATCTAAACGGGCAATCGATGTTTGAGTCCTACTTGAAGCAAAAGGTTTCACCACCAATCTCCTCTGAGTCTACACGAAGGGAATGGGGGCGCTGATGAAGGGGCCACCATGGTACATGGGACCCTCTGTATAGTCTGCGCACTGGAAAGAGCCCTTCGGGGCAGTTGGGGCTCTCGGTGTCGCATTTCTACCACATCCCAATTTTTTATACTCAGATTTATGTTTCAAGTGAAGCATGAGACATTTCAAATATTGACATATTATTATGAAACATTTATAAAGACGCATTTCTCCTACGTATATTATACAGATAAGTTACTGTGATATTACACTCCGATATGTTTCAAGAAACATACGGGGTGGGCCATTGAAAAGGTAACACGCCTGTTTTGGGACACTTAGACCAGTTCATTAAAAAAAAACGGTAGGACACGACATGTTTGTGTGCTTATTTCGAATTTAGAGATTTTGAACGATGGACGATGTCGTTGGTAACATATACAGTCGAATGTTTTCACCGAGAAAAATGTTTTTGTCTACATATTTAACTAAATATCTATTGATGAAAGTAGGTGGCAAGTGTATTGTTACGTTACACTATACCAAACAGAATACCTATACTTTGACCATACTTCTAAATATACAACTTATATTGTAATTAAGAGGAAGTAAAATCCATATTTACTGCTGTACATATACGTGTAAATAATGCCTTTAGTTAGTGAAATGAACAAAAATTTGAAACTGTTTAAGGTAGAGAAGGTCTTTCTATAAAACAGATGTTATGCAACGTTAGACCAGCTTCTATTTGTACATTTTATGTTTTATGGTATTTTTAGTTTTACTAGGTATAGTTAAAGATGAATGTTAAAACGTTCTCCCTAAGGCCATTCGTATTCCCAAAAAGCTGCCAGTGTCCAAATTGAGTTCTTTTACATTCAAAATTCATTCTAAACTATCCTTATAAAGTTCACACGGAATTTGTTATATTTTCGTTAATTTTTGGGCAAAGACTATGTGCAAAGACGTAATTAACATTGTGAAAGGGCCATTATGTATTTTTGGTGTCAAATCTATTCCAAAAAGTTTGCATTTTACATTTTTTTAAATAATTTTTAAAAATTTACTATAAGTAGGTAGGAACGAATTCGTATATCTTTACCAAATATCAACCCATTTTTGTGATTTTTACGTCAAATGTAATTAAATGTAATCCTTTATTTTAGTTACTTTAATAACTTGCTAAATTACAGATACCTACAGGGTCAAAAATTTGAAAAGCTACAAAAATGTAAATTTTTTTTCTTTTTTCAAGCAACTAAGCCAGCTTAACAAGGTGTGATATTTTAAAACAAAAGCTATTACAACTTACAATCACAGATACCCCCCCCCCCCCCCAAAGCACGCAAAACGCGAGAATCGCGTGTACCCCCGTTTATTACTCTAATAACTACTTAATTTATTGTCATGGTGTGATACAACAATTACACTAAAACTATTTGTAATTAGCTCGTAATTGAACTCTACTCTTAATTCTACTCTGCTCCGCCTTATATCTAATCCCCACTCATTGTTCTTAACGTACTTACTCTATTACATAGTACTATAGTACGGGAGTATAAATGAGTATGAAAGTGGAATGTTAACAATGGATATATCTCTCTCACTGGTCATCTCCACTGATCTGGAAACTTTGCTAAGTGATGGAACTTAACCCAGGAAAAGGCAAGACCACCAGAGAGAAGTCACAGTAAAAATTGTTTAGTGTAGCGAAAGTTCACCCGTGTCTAAAATCGGGGTAGTCAGCAGTAATATCAAAAGAAAATATTGGAGGTCCTAATTATTATTTATAATTTACAATTCAAAATATAATAAATTACAACGAAATCTACGCGGGCGTAGCTGTTCGGTACTGGATACCTGTTTAAAATATCACCCTGTAAGGATGCGGTAGCTTGAAAATCTTTTATTTCGAACAGGTGTTTAAGCTTATTTATATAGGGTGTCCGCGGGGGGAACTACGAAGATTTCGTATACGTATTCTAAACGATTCGAGGTTAAAAACATTCTCTTATACAAGATCTTAACGTAGTAAGTCACAATTAAGTAATTTTATATTCCGGGAAATAAAGAAAGATGATACTTTTAAGTATTCCGAAAGGAAGTAACTCTGTTATTTTATTATAACAGACGTAAGGTCTCGTTAACTTTAAGATTAAGTAGTCACATTTTCATATTGTGTGCCCTTCCTAACTATACTAGTTACAAAAACTAGAAAATAACTTTCACTTTGAACTTGATATCTCAAAAAAATAATTTTCAAAAGCTTTAGCGGTATCTTGTGGTGACGAAAATCACTGTGCACGCACTCTTTGTTTGACATTCGGCAATAAACAAAAAAGTCTGGTGAATACGGCCAATAAAACATTAATTAATTCAATGACTTTCTCTAAATAATAAATAGTTGAAGGTGCTGAGTTACAGCTGCCATTGTCGTGATGGAGCATGATGTGGCTATTGATTTACCATGAAGGCCATTGGCCTAAATTAACTTGAGAAAGTGTATAAAAACAAAAAGTTCAGGGATTTAAGAGGGCGTAAAAGTAGGTTTTCGAAGGACAAACTTTGTATAGAGAAACAAAAAGTTCTGTATACAAAGTTTGTGGTTCGAAAACTTACTAATACGCCCTATTAAATCCCTGAACTTATCGATTTAAAGGCAACACCGAAATATTTGTTGCGCATTACATTGACGATCGTGGAATAGGTCGTAACAATGAAAGCTAAAATTTTAATTTTAATTGCCTTAATGGAAAATACAAATGCGTTTTATACTAGTAACGGGGAGGATGGTGCCTTTAAAGAATGCGTAACGCGTATTGCTAACAAACTCTTTGAAAAGGACTACTACGTACATGTTATTACGGATAAATCTGATAGTGAACTTCATCAACGTATTGAGCAACCAAAAATCATATTGAATGTCAATGTAACCAATATAACTCACACAATTCAAAACCCGTTAATTGGAAAAAGTTTGATGATTGAAGTTGAGGATTGGAAAAATTTGCAAAAAGCCCAAACATATTTACGCAAAAGTAAAATTTGGGATCCCGTAGAAACGCCAAGAGGTACATTTCTTGTAATAATATCAGTGGAAGAAGTAAAGAAAACATTCGAACTATTGTGGAAATTCTTTGTTCATAATGCAGTAGTATTGGTAACGAACAAGTTAAAGATGTACCAAGCCAATCCACAAATTATAGAGAATGGTTGCGGAAAATCGGCAAATGTTATCCATGTTCAAAATTGCGATGGTATCCAAACAATTTTCCAAAAGGGTTATCGGAAGTATTCTGGTTGTAGCACGGTCCTTAGAAGAATTCCTCATCATAAACAAGGTGCAGTCAGTAAACACCAACTGCTTTCAATTGCAACTGTAGATTTACTAATTAACAAGTTTCAGGTAACTGTTTACAATAATACAAATGATACCAACCCTAACACTTTCGGCATCAGTATGTATATACCTCACTATCCAGTTGAACAGTTTTCTGAAATAGTAACCAGTGAAAAAGGGGTTGCCATTCTTCCACTTCCAAATCGAATTTCATCATTAATGATATTTGTGTTAATTTTCCAAGTGGAGGTTTGGATAATGGTAACGTGTGGATTCTTTATCACCATTTTCCTGTATGCAATCTTACTTGCATTGCACGGCACTCGTATTACCTTCAATAACTTATCATTGATAAATATTCAAACACTCTCACTAACTTTATGGGGTTCCTGCGCCTCCATTCCGAAACACTTTCCCATCCGTTTCCTGCTCGGATTTTACATATTTTACTCCATTGTTGTTCAAACTGGGTACGTATCAAATTTAATACGCGTACTTACCATACCACAATATGAAAAACAAGTCGAAAATCTAGCGGAACTTGCAGACTCTCCAATTCCATTTTGCTTAACAGGAATGTGTCGCTTTTCCGGATTTGAAATTCATGAAAAATTATTGGGCAAGATGGTGTATGGAGCTATGTGGGGTCTTGAGAATAAAACCGTATCCGATATCATTCAAACTTATAACTGCTCACTGGGAATGCGTGAAGATGATGCGGTATTTTACCTCTCCAAAGAACCAATAATACCAAATAAAATACTTTTTGATCCAGATGGTGGTTTGGATTTCGCATTTAGTATGCGACTTGGAGATTACTTTTTGGATACCATAAACCAAGCTGTTACATGTTTAAAAGAAAATGGTATTTATGCAAAAATTGGAAAAGATGTCACTAGAGAACATTACAAGGCACTGACACAATTTTCGCATTCAGTCGAACCTCAAGTATTAACCGTGCACCACCTTCGGGGACTTTTCATTATTTGGGCATTTGGTATAGCTATCTCGTTTTTGGTGTTTATTCTAGAAATTCTTGTATATCTATCTTATTCGTGTTGCACACGTCGCCGCATTAAGCAAGTAGAACCAGCAGTTGTGGAGCCAGAGTTGCGGTGTGTTGACGTAGAATAAAGAATAAAATAATTTGTAATAATATGTACGTTGTTTGTGAGTATCGCACTTTTCAAATGTATTTGTGAATAAAGTTGTATAATCTCAAATGGTAACTTCTTTACAGCACTCGTATTACGATCGGTAATTTTTTATGTTAATCTTACTCTAAAACAAGTTCAAAAGGTGCCAATTCTTATAAACTCACCTCCACCCACCCCAGGAGGGGTGAGGAAATTGTGAGATATTCAAGGGTTTCCATACCTTTTGGACACCATGACTTATATAATTATAATTACCTATATCTTAAATTACCTAAAAAAATTACTGATATCTTAATATCGAAATTTTTGTTTTTACTACCCCCTCACGACGAACGGGTGAACAGATCAAAAAATCTGGAATCAGTAAAGAATTTCCTAATAGATGATACCACTTCCAGCTTTCTAAACCCTGTAACATCGTGCAACGCACAGACACACAGACATCCGTACGAATTTAGTAACCAACTTTTTGATGTTGGTTGATGAAATGGTGTTTGAAGTTTTGGCATATCTTCATTATCTGTAAATCAAAAATTACAAGTACCTTATCTGGTCCCACACCTTCATCACTTTAATCAAATTAGGTTATTATGCGCGTAATCTCTGTAGACTCATAAAACGAGAGAAGAAGAAACGGTAATTGCAGGTAATTCTTCACATCAAATTTTGGAAGCAGCAAAATTCTACAATTTCGTAATTACTTGCAGTAATCTTTTGTTGACCTAAATAATTTCTTGCTGGCAATTCTATCCCCCACTTCCAACGATCTTTGTATTATTTTTGGTTAACATTAAAGAAAGTGTATAGTGTACTTACTGGATAAGCAAAAATAATCTCGGATGGAGCCTTATTGGTAGCAGGACGATATTGTGTCAGTATCATAAATGTAAATTTTCTTGAAGGTTTAATTAATTTGTTTGTAAACTTTTCATTTTATGTTTTATTGTTGAAGATAGACCTTTTGAGTTTTGTTCTTGAATTTATCTACAGCTCATGTTTAGTCAAGATTGGGCGGGGGGGGGGGGTATGTATAAGCAAATAGGCTGGTATTCTCTTCAACTTTTCCCACTATTTCCACTCCCACACTTCCGCTCCATACATCATAACGCCATTCACTATTTTTGCGAACACCCATTTCCGTTTCTCCATCTCTTTCCTGAACACTCTTACCGCCATTCCCCATACCTGTCCCACCACCCTATTCGCCTTCCTTGCCCGTTCTTCAATATGCTCCTCATCTTTATTATCATACCTTATCGTGTATCCCAGGTATTTCCATAGATCTACACACTGTATCTCTTCCTCCCCCCATTTCCATTTCTCCACCTCATTCTTTTTCCCCCAATTTCCCATCCCTTCTGCACCTGCATCTTGTCTCTTTGTATATCTCCTCTATCGCCTCCTCTATCCTCTCTTATGTTCTTTTTTCTTATTTCTTTCTATTCACGCTGTCAAATGCCACTTTCAGATCCAGAAACATTACGTATAGTTTCCTCCCTTTTATTTCCAGTTTCTTGTTTACTAACTGTTTCAATACGTATGTCGTATATACATATTATCTATAGCTTCTCAACCTTTCTCTCATCCTTTCTCCAGTATATTTCCACTGATATCCTTACGTTCCATCTGTCCCTTCGTTTTTCGCGTCTTCACCTTCATCAGCGCCTCTTCTAAATCTTCCCTCTCTATTTGTCCTACCCTTCTCCTTCCTCTCAGTTTTTCTTTCACTCCTTCGAGTAACTCAATGTAATGTTCTCCCCATTCCTTCTCGTCCACATTTGTTTCCTCAGTTTTTCTTTTCATTCTCTCTTTATTTATGAAGGTCCAAAATTCTCTCTCATTTCCTATACTCTTTATCCTCTCCTCTACTTCTTTCTTATATTCTCTTTTTCTCCTTAATTTATATTAGGTAAAAAACATTTGCAAAGCTACAAATCAATTTATAAATTAGTAAATACAATAACAATAAAAAAAATGTTTATTGCGTTGAGTGGTTTAAAATAAAAAATTGAAAATTTTCAATTGTTATAACTTTGTTATTAAAAATAAAAACAAAATTTATCTCTAAAATAAAATTTTATAATTTTTTAAAGAACTACAAAAAAAAAATTTTTTTATATCTTAATTTTTAGCGAGTTATGATTTTTTGAAGCTGTAACTATCATTACCTTAGTTTCTAGCCTCCATAACTCTGTTAATTTTAATAATACGGAAAAAAACATTAAGGTCCATTTATGTGTACAATTTACAGTTCTAAAACTTTGATTAACAATTTTTTGTCTAAGCTCTTACCGTTTATTCAAAATTTAGAAAAAAACCCTTTGTTAAATTTTTTTCAACTCTATTTCTTCACTTTCATTTTTTAAATACCTCAGAGTGACTTATATGAAAAATTCCTGAACTTATCTCAAAATTCGCATTTAAAGGTCCATTTTCTTGGAGTATTATCCTTCTTGCGATTTTGAGTGTAGAAATTCTAAGAACGTAATTGGCTTCCCACACTAAATATTCCATCATACATTTATCATAATCTGATCACTTGATATCAAAACACATTAACGAATAGATAAACAGAAATGTGATTCAATATTGATAAAAACGAAAGTTGTCGGATCTGACGATTAAATCTTTCAATATTTGCTGTGTGTATTTACTCCAGAATGGTAACATATAAATATCGACGACTCATTACAAAACTGAAGTACAGCATCGGTATTTAAAATATAGTACTTAGGTATCAACGATGATTTGTGCTTCGAATTGCTTGGTTTGTTCACAACGTCGACTAATGAAGATGTTTATGTTAAGCGGTATTCCACTTGTTGGACGTTGTCCACAATCGACACCACCACAAGGTGTAGGGAAATACGAGATCTCCACATTATTGTTAATTTTGACGGTGACTATTATCACACCAATACCTCTAGCACTAACTTACAACGCTTTGGTGGTACTGGCTTCTAGATCAGACACATTCGCTTACATCGATACTCTACTCGAGATCCTATTAATGTCTAACTCAACAGTGGTAGTCGTGAAGAAGCTCCTCTCTACCAACGATATTGCTTCAAATCTGAATGTAATCAGTTCTATCATTTGCAATCGACAGAGGTATGACGTGGATTGTTTGCTGACTGCCAAAGTAGAGAAAATTATGAATCTGATCTTTTTCGTCTTCTGTTTTTTAAATATTTTCTGGGAAATTCAACTGACATACCTGATGTTGTTCAACAAGGAGGAGAATGTCCATTTCTCCATTTGGATTTTCATTCCTAGAGCAATTAATAATACACTGCTCATAAATTCTCTAGCTGAGATCACTTCCATCGTCATAATATACCGACAGTTGTACCTTAGATGTTTTATGCGAAACGAGGACAGCAAGAAGAACGGTAAAGTTACGGCTTGTGCAGAAACTGTATGTGGACTTGACGAAGAACTGTAACCATATAAGTGACTTTCTTCATACGGGTATACTTCTTGCGATCTTAGTGGTTGTTATGGTTTCTATATTCGCGATATTTTACATAGTTGTGGCGTATAATAGTGGACGAGTACCTTTGTTGCAACTGGCACGAATGTATGGAATAATTTTGGGAATCCTCTACCTCTTTACTATCGGAGAGTACCTCGTTACAGTGGTAAGAAAATTTCAGATTATCCTTTCTTTGTGTAGCCAAGACAGAGTGCACGGAAACATTTGTTATCAACCAGCACTGTCCGTGAAATAGTGTAAGACTTACAGATTTACACCCCACTTGTGTAGTGGGTTAATACCTTTTCTTTATTCTAAAAAAGTATTGGTGTGCAATGGGGGTAATTCCACAATAACAATGATTATACAAACTACTATATTTTGAAATTTGGTTCTTTTTGTCGGGAAATATGTCGACTTATTCTCACATCATAATCTGTATATAATAACCGAAAGATGTGTATGTGTGTGTGTTGCTGTGCACTTTTCCGACAGTCGCCGAATCCTGACGAATGCGGATGTGATATTTTAAAACCAAAGCTATTACAAATTTATAACCTACAAATTAAGGCTACAATTATAGATACCCCCGCAAACCACGTAAATATCTGCACTAATTTTTTTCAAAGTAAGTTTTAAACATTT
Source organism: Pyrocoelia pectoralis (assembly GCA_036250285.1). Taxonomy (NCBI): domain Eukaryota; kingdom Metazoa; phylum Arthropoda; class Insecta; order Coleoptera; family Lampyridae; genus Pyrocoelia; species Pyrocoelia pectoralis. Next base: position 18,161,528 of record CM070081.1, read on the forward strand.
TAGTATAAAAGTCCGTCATCTTATTCAAGCGGTATTTGTGTCTAAATATATTTGCTTTACTTAGAAAATACGTTCAAAGTTTCCTTATGGAGATTACGTGTAAAATGGAATTCGCTATTTGTGCTTATTTTTGGGTGAAAATTTTGTGTAAACATGCAAAGTTTGTCTGTCCGAGGTCCTTAACCCATTTCGAACATTAAAACAATGCCAGTAAGTATTTTCGCGAAAATTTTCAAAATGATAAGTATCGGAAACTTTTTCTCGGTAACATGGAAATTTCAAGTTGAAAAGTTATCCAAATGATAAAAAATGATTCTTTATGCCTCGCGTTAACATTTTCACGGTTAAAATGATGTAAAAAGTAGTAACAGCATTCATCGTACACTAATTTATGTGTCCCGATACTTTCTTTCGGTAACTTTCGAAATGTACATGTTTGTGTGCTTATTTCGAATTTAGAGATTTTGAACGATGGACGATGTTGTAGGTAACATATATAGTCGAATGTTTTCACCGAGAAAAATGTTTTTGTCTAAATATTTAACTTAATATCTATTGATGAAAGTAGGTGGCAAGTGTATTGTTACGTTACACCATACCAAAGAGAATACCTGTACTTTGACTATACTTCTAAATTAATATACAACTTATATTGTAATTAAGAGGAAGTAAAATCCATATTTACTGCTGTACATATACGTGTAAATGATGCCTTTAGTTAGTGAAATAAACAAAAATTTGAAACTGTTTAAGGTAGAGAAGGTATTTCTATAAAACAGATGTTATGCAACGTTAGACCAGCTTCTATTTGTACATTTTATGTTTTATGGTATTTTTAGTTTTACTATAGTTAAAGATGAATGTTAAAACGTTCTCCCTAAGGCCATTCGTATTCCCAAAAAGTTGCCAGTGTCCAAATTGAGTTCTTTTACATTCAAAATTCATTCTAAACTATCCTTATGAAGTTCACACGGAATTTGTTATATTTTCGTTAATTTTTGGGCAAAGACTATGTGCAAAGACGTAATTAACATTGTGAAAGGGCCATTATGTATTTTTGGTCTCAAATCTATTCCAAAAAGTTTGAATTTTACATTTTTTTAATAATTGGTAAAAATTTACTATAGGTAGGAACGAATTCGTATATCTTTACCAAATATCAACCCATTTTTGTGATTTTTACGTCAAATGTAAGTAAATGTAATCCTTTATTTTAGCTACTTTAATAACTTGCTAAATTACAGAGACCTACAGGGTCAAAAATCTGAAAAGGTACAAAAATGTAATTTTTTTCTTTTTTCAAGCAACTAAGCCAGCTCAACAAGGTGTGATATTTTAAAACAAAAGCTATTACAACCTACAATCACAGATACCCCCCCCCCCACAAAGCACGCAAATGCGAGAATCGCGTGTACCCCCGTTTATTACAAGAATATTAAGGTATACTTTTCGAAAATCGGCGATTTCCCCGAAACGGAATCGAGGAAGTCGATAAAATTTTGTTCTCACACCATAATTAACCATAAGTTGCCCCCTTTCGCCACAATTATACATGTTTGTTCCTTCCTTTCGCCCTCCCCCCACTCTTTCATCTTTCTTCTACCTCATTCATTCATCTTATCCCCCCTACCCTTAACTTGATCTCTCTTCCCTTATCGCTTAGCACTCACCAAGCATGTTATTCATTTTCTCCCAAACATTGCCACACAACGTGCATCATCTCTTCTTTTCGTTCCACTAATACTTGTTTACAATCGTACATCTGTGTCTCGCCAACATTTCCTTCCTCCTGATATTAAGCTCTCTCTTTAAGTATCCCGGCAACGCTTCCGTCCTTATTTCCTTATAATTTCCATTATAAGCAACCCTCCTAATATTTAGGCCGGCAGTACGGCAAAATGTTAAGTCGCAATCCATACAGCAACTCGCGCTCTGTTCAGTACTAGGATCAGTAACCCGTTCATTCTGTGGCTCGGTATCTCCGGCAGGGGGTAGCACAAAGGGCCCGAATGAAGCCTAAATACGTGTGGACTTAAGTCCCATCCTCCATTAAAATTTACATTTACATTTACTTACTAATGTTACTCCTTCTTTCTTGAATATGTGTGTCTTTACCTTTTCTTATAATCCACTCTCTTGTGTTCTCCCTCCAACCCTACTGCTTTATTGTACCTCCTCTCTTGTGTATTCCCTCTTTCATAATAAGCCCTTTCTATTTTCCTGGCCGTATTTTATTTTTCATTCCTTCTTCTTGAAATTAATTCTTTTGTAGGTAATCTTCATTGAAGTAATGTTCAAAAAAGGTTATATAAAGTATTCTTTTTCTAGTATGTGACTTAGGAGTGATTCATTTCATAAACTAGGTGCAATCAGTAAACGCCGCTTGCTATCAATTACAAGCCATCAATTACAAGCGTAGATGTAGAGGTAATACACTTTCCAGTGACCCGTAGCTTTAAAGAATGCTGCGTGAAAGCGTGACTATTTACGAGGGAGAGGGATATTTTAAGTGAAATTCCAGAAGATAAACACATCGACGTAAGTTTGTAACGCCCTTGCGTTAATTTTCTAATTTCTATTGGAAATATTCCTAATTTTCTTTCTTTACATTAATAGTTAATATTCTTTAAGAATTGCTACATCGTAGAAATTGTTTTCCCATGAATTCCCTTATCAGAAACCTGAAACTGCAAGTGGACAGTTTTAGTGTCTGCCTCTCTTTTCCCATGCAGTTGTGCTATTTTTAATGAATGTTGCTTTGCTCTGATTTGCGTCATATTCGTTGATAACGCGATAGCTTCGTTTTCGCCGACTTAACAGAAACGTGTGAATGGAAATCTTCCTCTTCTCAATAGTTTTCTTGGATACAAAATTCACTTTCGCCTTCGGTTAGTTAGCTACCCGCTTTTACTACAGTCCTATTCGTACTTTTCTGTGCTCGAATATTACGCATTTCTTAAAATCGATTAAAATCGGCGTTGGCGTATATTTGACCCTTCGTTAGTGATATTGTTGAACTTCTTTTTTTCCTGAATATCTACTAAAATTGTATTTTTACGACTCTAACACAGTAAAAAGAGGATGTACTTAGTTCGCTAAACGCTGGAATAATTATCTCCAGGGCTTTCTCGTACCTACCAAAATGTCTCTTATTTTCTACATAACTCCATGCTTTTCTGGTGAAGATAAAACATCGCCATCTTTACATATGTTCTTTTCTTTTCCTTCATCACTCCGACGTGATGATCGTGGAGAACCATTTCTCTATCACCGATCGATGCTACTCCGACTTCCTACGGATCCTGGATTAATCAAATTCTACTATAATACCGTCGCTAAGTGAAAGAAACCAACCCTACCTCTCTTTTCTACAATTATTACTTATAATTTATTAATTTTCAACATTTACAACTACGTGAATTTTAACTTTAATTCTACCTCTTGACATTTTAAATTTTCTTTATTTGCTCTTGTTATAACGTAGCTTTACCTTCGCATTTCGGCTATAACTTTTTATCTTTCTAAATTATTACAGTTTACATATTTGATATTTAATTTTTACTTGTACAAGATTAATTTGTTATCTGATCACCTTGACTCTTTTCGTTTAAATTTAACGTAATTATCTAAATATTAAACTCATCGATATTTGATATCCGATCCCGTACTGCAAGCTAGTGATTTGTTATTTTTGTTTTGTGTTTATAATTTTGTTTAAAGTACTTCTTAACTGAAACTTATGCATAAGGATCCTGTGAAGATAAGTAAGGTAAAATTTTGATTATCATTGCCATTACTGCCTTGTAAAACTTTCGATCGTTTCCCCAATATTTTGTTTGCTGATTTAACGTTACTTAACCCTTCGTTAGGCGCGCGGCAAAAACTTACATGGTTGGGCGCGTGGTCTACAACTGTAGACCATTCGTATTATTCAATAATATGAACAATTAGATAATTTATTTTACTAGGGCTTATTATATATTGTATATCTAACAGTTATAAACAAAATATTAAATTTTTGTATATTTACCTGTTGATTTAAAGGTGGAAAATAACATAAATAAAGATATACCTCAGATTGACGAACATATATACAAAGGTGTTCTACTAATCATAAAGAAATGAAAAAAATCCTTGTAATCTATAAAAATGAAAGATTTTACCACGATAAATACATTATATAATTCATACACATTGGTTATATATGAGTTCTCTTCACAGTGGCAGGTATTACTTCTCTGAAAGGCGTATATTGCATATTATGTCTCTCATATAAAATCGATAAATATAACAGCGAAACAGAGTTTAGAAACGCTAGAAACGCACTGATTCTATTAGTTAATGTTAAAAATGCAGGTACCCAAAACGGTACTTAGCAATAATGCACACCAACTGATAAGGACTAATCCGAACAGGGGTGGTCTACGATCGTAGACCGCGCGCCTAACGAAGGGTTAAATCATTTTACTTACTATTTTTATTCACTTAAAGGTAGTTCTGATCCCGTATTTTGTGCTATAGAGTTCATTATTTGTTTGTATAAACAACCTTTTTTTTATCGTTTGAACACATTTTCTGGATACGATTCGTGTATTAACGTTTTTAGTAAACTATCTACGTTTCGGCAGCCTTTCTTTCCTGCCTTTTTCAAGATAAATTTATTTGATTGAATCGTATCCAGAAAATGTGTTCAAACGATAATAAAGACATTCGTGGAAGCTTAAATAATAATATAACCTTTTTTTTGTATCTATAAACCTGCCATTTTGTTACACATTTTATTTGCATATAAGCATTATAATCACATCAAATTTAGTTACTTTTCTATTTATTGTTCAAACTAGCCCCATTTCTTTCAGCATTGATATCGCTACTACTATACCTGTTAATACCATCGCAATTCGGATTAGCATCCCTATTTTCTCAAAGAATTACGTGACGCCCTTTGGCTTTACTTATCTTTACCTATTTTTCTACCCCAATTGTAACGTTATTCGCTCATTCTAGCTGACTTACGACCACCTGCCTACTAACACTGAGCTATTGCGGCCATCGCTCCTTTTAAATTTCGTTACGACCAATTTTTGCCGTAACAAGTTATATAAATGGTTATATACAAATGTATTTTTAAATTGGATTAACGTCAACAATGGGCTCAATTATTGTGAAATAGTAGTTAAAACCTATCATCCTTCTTGCGATTTTGAGTGTATAAATACTATTAAGAACATAATTGGCTTCCCACTCTGAATATTCCATCATACATTTATTATAATCTGATCACTTGATATCAAAACACATTAACGAATAGATAAACAGAAATGTGATTCAATATTGATAAAAGGGAAAGTTGTCTGATCTGACGATTAAACCTGTCATTATTTGCTATGCGTATTTACTCCAGAATAAATGGTCGACGACTCATTATAAAATACACTATCAACGATGTCTTGTGCTTCGAATTGCTTGCTTTGTTCACATCGTCCACTAATGAGGATGTTTATGTTAACCGGTGTTCCACTTATTGGACATTGTCCACATTCTACACCATCACAAGCTGTAGGAAAATACGAGACCTCCACATTATTGTTAATTTTGACAATAACTATTACGACACCAGTACCCCTATCATTAACTTACAACGCTTTGGTTCTACTGCCTTCTAGTTCAGACATACTCGGTTACATCGATACTCTAGTGGAGATCCTATTAATGTCTTACTCAACAGTGGTAATGGTGAAGAAGCTCTTCTCTACTAACGATATTGCCACCAACCTGAATGTAATCAGTTCTATCATTTGGAATCGACAAAGGTATGACATGGATTGTTTACTGACCGCCAAAATAGAGAGAATTCTAAATCTGCTATTTTACGTCTTCTGTTTTTTAAATATTTTCGTGGGAATTCAACTGACGTGTCTGATGTTGTTCAACCAGCAGGAGGATGTGAATTTCTCCATTTGGATTTTCATTCCTAGAACAATTAATCATACACTGCTCATAAGTTCTGTAGCTGAGATCTCCTCCATCGTGATATTATACAGAGAGTTGTACCTTAGATGTTTTGATCACCTTAAGAATGTTTTACGCGAAACGAGGACAGCAAGAAGAACGGTAAAGTTACGGCTTGTGCAGGAACTGTATGTGGACTTGACGAAGAACTGTAACCGTTTAAGTGACTTTCTTCATACGGCTATATTTCTTGCGATCTTACTGACTGTTATGGTTTCTATATTCGCGATATTTTACATAGTTGTGGCGTATAATAGTGGACGAGTACCAAATATGGTACAACTTGTACGAATGTATGGAATAATTTTGGGAATTGTCTACATCTTTACTGTTGGAGAGTACCTCGTTACAGTGGTAAGAAAATTTCAGATTATCCTTTCTTTGTGTAGCTGTAAACATTTGTTTTCAACCCGCACTGTCGGTCAAATAGTGTAAGACTTACAGAGTTACACTCCGCTTGTCTAGTGAGTTAATAACTTTTCCTAATTCTAAACAGGTGTTGGTTAGAGAACGGGGTAATTCCACACTGACAATAATTATACAGGGTGGGGAACCACATACGGCACGGAATTTGGTGCCTAAACTATAACAATTTTTAAAAATCTTTTTATCGGCATATATGTATATGTGTCAATAAGAGCTGCATTTTAAAAATGTTTATAAATATACAGGGTGGTTCGAAACAATTTAGTGTATGGAAGTGAGATTTTTTTAAAATTGAACAACCTATATATCATCACATTTTCGTATTTTACTTTAAAAAATCATGTCTCTTTCTTAACATTTCCCTATACCTATCTTTTATTGTTTTCGAAATATCTCGGTTTTACTCGAAATACTTAAACGTAGACTGCCACTAAAGCGCCTAGGTTATTTGTAGGTTTAGTATATTTTTTTTCAATTGATACTTTTTCATAGTCAAGTGCAACATTTAATTACGCAAATAAGTTTAAAAATAATGATATTACGTTAGGTAATGTTTTAACGTTCAAACCATATCCAACCTTTTTAATTCAAAATTTGAAAAAAATCTATAAATACATAATTCCATTGTAAAGAGATTTACGAATTTCTAAAGTTATCAAAACAACAAACATTAGTGTCCTAATTCCTAATTTGACAGTAATACTTCTTTATCTTTTACTCGAAATCGACTCTGCAATTAAAATTGCCGGCCTTGTGTCCACAGAGGAAAATTCGGCGAAGTGTCCCTTGTACACTTGTCGACGATGTGAGCACTGTCGGCGTAGTGTCCGTCGGCGATGTGGGCACGGTCGGCGTTGTGTCCTTTGTACACTTGTCGACGATGTGGGCACTGTCGGCGTAGTGTCCGTCGGCGTAGTGTCCCTAGTCGGCGATATGGACCATTAAAAAGGCGTGTCGGCGTTGTGGGCATACGGCGTAGTGTCATATGCGCAGAATTCCAAGTATTTTACCCACTATTTCAAAACTATTTGAAATGCTAGTATAATAATTAAGTATAATAAATTATTCAAATTATCTTCGGATTATCCCGCCCTCTAGTGGCCCGCTAGTCACTGTAAATGGAAATTATATATTTTATTACAAAGTAATTGCCCGTTCGGAATACAGGTGGCTTAACGTCTTTATCTCAAGCACAGTCTCAAGTTATATCTCACACTCACAAAAAATGGCGTATCAACTCAGGTGTATAGGTAATCAACCGTTTCCTTTTGATTCAGCTAAATCTGACTAATTTACGGTACGTACTGTATTGACTATCAAGAATTCCCCGTCTTTTTTAACCCTCATTCACTTTTCAGGTTACGGTTACCAGAATCAGGAAAATTACAAGAACAAGGCGGTAATTCAAATTTCAGGTTAACTTTGCTGCAAGTACCTAAGCTTAATAAATAGTACTACCTTGTCTAACAGAACCCTTTTTAGTAGAATTCTATCGGGTACAGCCAGTCTAGCAATTCCAGGGTAGGTCAAATATAACGGTTTAAGTGGGTGCGGAATCTTTACGTTAAATCCCACTTAAGGACAAGTATTCTCAAGACTACAGCGATAATTTGGTCGTCTTTCCAAAAGTACTAATAACTCTACAGAATTAATGACTACTCTGTCGGTTGCGGTGTAATCAGCATAGGAAATTCCTGCCGAATTACGATGCAGTACAATGGGCTGACTTCAGACTCCGATTATACCAATCAATGAGGATTAATAAACAATAAACCTTTTTATCTCTGTTAACTAGGATTTATGTTTTACTGTAGCAAAGCTTACGGGATGATTGTAATTAATGAAGAGTGACTGAATGTAAACGGTAATTCGCAGGTGCAACCATAATTACCGGTGTCTTAAATGTGTATATTTACAGGTGAATGTATGATCAATAAAGAAAACTAATCAAACTAAAACTTACCCCTAACAAACCCAAAATTAAACTGAAAAACGGTTGAAAAAACTAAACTGCAAACGGTTGCTTACCACACGTGGTAACGGAAAACGTCACAGCGGGATTCACACACAAGGGTTGAAGGGATACAGGTTCCGGAATAAGCAGGTAATGACAGGATTAACACAAACGGAATTTAAATGATATACAGCCTTTCAAAGATTGTGGTACTGCAGCGGATGCAAGTACCAGGCACAAAGACAGGATTATAACGGATTCTCTTGGTTTAACAGTGTTTCGGCCTTTTATTAATTTTCCCTGTGTTGTACTTATCTTCCCCACTGGCTGGTTGTGGGCTGTCAACTTAGGAGGGGTCGGAATTTAAGTACCTCGTACTATTTTTAAACACAAAATAGACAACAGGCGTACTTACGAATTTCAAACTCTTACAATGGCTCTGTGTATTAATGCTGCTCGATTTTTCAAAAGCGTTTGACACCCTCAACAACAGTCTACTATGTCCACTATTGAAGTTGTATCGTTATTCCGAACCCGCAATCGACCTTATTTGTTCGTATCTGCATGACAGGTACCAACAAATTCGCATTGAGGGGAAACCTTCTTATAAACTGAACGTTACTGTCAAGGTCCCTCAAGGCTCGATTCTGGGTCCTCTTTTATTTATAATTTACACCTCCGAAGTAAATGTACCTACATGTACACTTTCTTCTTTATATATCTTCAATAAACTTACGACCACCTGCCTACTAGCACTGAGCTATTGCGGTCATCGCTCCTTTTAAATTTCGTTACGACCAATTCTTGCCGTAACAAGTTATATAAATGGTTATACACAAATGTATGTTTAAATTGGATTAACGTCAACAATGGGCTCAATTATTGTACTGTCCCAAATTCTTCTAACCATAGTATTTAAAACCTATCATCCTTCTTGCGATGTTGAGTGTATAAATACTATTAAGAACATAATTGGGTTCCCACACTGAATATTCCATCATACATTTATTATAATCTGATCACTTGATATCAAAATACATTAACGAATAGATAAACAGAAATGTGATTCAATATTGATAAAAGGGAAAGTTGTCTGATCTGACGATTAAACCTGTCATTATTTGCTATGCGTAGGTATTTACTCCAGAATGGACGCATATAAATATCGACGACTCATTATAAAATACACTATCAACGATGATTTGTGCTTCGAATTGCTTGCTTTGTTCACATCGTCTACTAATGAATATGTTTAAGTTAACCGGTGTTCCACTTATTGGACATTGTCCACATTCTACACCATCACAAGCTGTAGGAAAATACGAGACCTCCACATTATTGTTAATTTTGACAGTAATTATTACGACACCAGTACCTCTAACATTAACTTACAACGCTTTGGTTCTACTGCCTTCTAGATCAGACACACTCGGTTACATCGATACTCTAGTAGAGATCCTATTAATGTCTTACTCAACAGTGGTAATGCTGAAGAAGCTACTCTCTACTAACGATATTGCCACTAACCTGAATGTAATCAGTTCTATCATTTGGAATCGACAAAGGTATGGCGTGGATTGTTTACTGACTGCCAAAATAGAGAGAATTTTGAATCTGCTATTTTACGTCTTCTGTTTTTTAAATATTTTCGTGGGAATTCAGCTTACGTGTGTGATGTTGTTGAACAAGCAGGAGGATGTGTATTTCTCCATTTGGACCTCCATTCCTATAGTAATTAATAATACACTGCTCATAAATTCTCTAGCTGAGATCTCCTCTATCGTCATATTATACAGACAGTTGTACCTTAGATGTTTTGATCACCTTAAGAATGTTTTATGTGAAACGAGGACAGCAAGAAAAACGGAAAAGGTACGGCTTGTACATAAACTGTATGTGGACTTGACGAAGAACTGTAACCTTATAAGTGACTTTCTTCATACGGGTATACTTCTTGCGATCTTATTGATTGTTATGGTTACTATATTCGCGATGTTTTACATAGTTGTGGCGTATAATAGTGGACGAGTACCAAATATGATGCAACTGGTACGAATGTATGGAATAATTTTGGCAATGGTCTACCTCTTTACCATTGGAGAGTACCTCGCTACAGTGGTAAGTAAATTTTAGATTATCCTTTCTTTGTGTAGCCAAGATAGAGTGCACGACAATATTTGTTGTCACCCCGCACTGTGCGTCAAATAGTGTACGACTTACGGAGTTACAATCCGCTTGCCTAGTGGGTTAATAGGTTTTCCTTATTCTAAACAAGTGTTGCTTAGAGAACGCAGTAATTCTACAATCACAATAATTATATAAATCAATATACTTATTTGGAAATATCTAATGATCTCCTCGCTTTTGTTCTCGCTGCATCCTTTCTGCTTTGTACCTCCTCTTTTGTGTATCTCCCCCTTTCATAATACCCACATTGGTACCCTCCTGTTTTATTTTTCACCGAAATTTTTGTTCTTCTGTTTATTATGATTGATATGTTACATTCAGCATAGTCATTCCTCTGTAACTCTCACATCTGTCCGAGTCCCCTTTTTCTTTATTGTCACTATTATTACTTCATTTCATTTTTGTGGCAAAGAAAATTTTAGCGCTCGCATGGTTGCCTACCTCCGCATGCTTGCAATAAAATCACTTACCTTGCCCCATTGTATAATAAATAACTATTATTACAGTTATATAACAAAATATGAAACTTAAATAGTTCTACATGAACGTAAATATAAATTCAAATTTTACGTATAAAACAGTACCTTATTACTTTTACATCCATACGAAAGGCATATGTAGTGATTATGGCGCTCAGAAGACTACGAAATACGCCCTCGCAGAACAGCAAGCTCCATAGGCGACAAGGCAGCTTTTTTTTCATCGACCCTTTCGTTTTCTACAAATGTAACAACATACAAAGCCTTCAACACAATACGCACAGCGTTCTTGTTAACAATACACAGAGCGTTCTAAGAGCAAACGTAAGCTTAATATGCAGTACGTGAGTTTTCATATCATTAACGGTTGTTTTTTACCAAGGTTTTAGACTTTTTATTATTATTATTATATTCTCGCAGCTTTCCTGTTTTTTCCTGCATTATAGCAGCTTACGACACTTATCGCCCAGAGTTCATGCTACACATTGAGACCTCCTACGCAGTTTTACTGTCGGATCCCTGTTACTCGAATAATTGCCTTGCAGAGAGTAAATTAAAATCCTTTTTGACTTCCAAGGAAGCCAAAGCCGCGTAACCTCCCTGGACGACTACAGTTCCCTTTCCTACAATTGAACCCTCTTTGGGATTGTTTATGTGTTTTTTTTCTCGAACGAATTGAAAATTTTAAATTGTTATTATAAACCACTCAACGCAATAAAAAAAGTTTTTTTTAGTGTTTTGAGGCTCAGTAGTTGATAAATGGCAAATAAATTCTAGAGTGCAGTAAAAAGGTGAGAGAGAAAGAAAAAATTAACCAAAGAAAGTAAGTAAGGAAAAAGATAGATAGTTTTCAGTACTCATTCAAAAAATAACACTGCAATTGACATGCATATAACTATTTTTTATATTTTTATAATTAAATTACAATGGTAAAAAAATTTGTAAAGAAACCCACATATCGAAATCGAAAAAAATGAAAATGAAAAATTTTAAAAATATTTTTTTTTATTATAATTTGTTTCTTTTAAGAATTTCAAAAATTGTCAGAGACCTTGCTGATTTCAGTATAATTTAAAAAATTAATTACAAATTAAATATTTTTTTTTCATTACATTATTTGCACATAATATTTTTCAACAACTCTTAAATAGGTACTTGCCTAAATTTCATAATTACTTAACGACGTTAATTACTGGCCGCAAATCGTAAATCTTTATTTTTAAAAAATATTTGAGAATATAAATATTGAAAAGACGTGGTTTGTATAACCTCAAAGCAAAGCGCGCTTGAAATTCGTGCTCCAAAATAATAAAAGAAAATATTACTTTTTCAATAAACATAATACAATCAATTTATTTGTTTTATACAGTAAGTGTAAACAAAGTATTCGATTTCTACAACAATACAATTTATTTTCCCCCATGTATTTCACCAACCACCTTCCTTCTCTCCAACATCTCCTTCATCCAATCCTCCCCTTCTCCTCTTTCACCTAGTATGTGTTTCCTTTTTCTCCCGTTCCTCCACAGCTTTTCACACTCCACCGCCATATGCTGCCAACTTTCATACCATTCCCTGCACAACCTGCACCTTCTTTCTTCCTCCTCCCTCCAGTACTTATTCCCATTTTCCTCATTCCCGCATATAAACCGTGCTATCATTCTTTTCACCTCTAAATCTTTCGCTCCCCTTAAGTATTCCGGCATTTTTTTGTAACCAACTCTCTATACCTCTATATCTTCCTTCTCCTATTCTTGCTCTTCTCTCCTGTGCTTGAGTGTCCTGATCCCTTCTTACTGTGTCTCCCACTATGTTTCACCCTTCTTTCCTTTTCCTCTCCACTTCTTCTTTTGGATACCCCCCTCTTTCACAATACAATCTCCTTTCCTCCTGCCCAAATTTTATTTTTTGTGTCCTCACTTCTTCCCAGCACTCTTTTAACAGATTTCTTTCTCTTTTGTCTATTCCCTTTTCATATTTTATCGCTCTTATCCCCGCCTGTATCCTTATTTTCTCTAACTTCATTCCCTCCTCCCGGTGTCTCTATTTCAAACCCTAACGTCCATCTCCCATACTTTTCTTGCACCCTCTCCAACTTTTCCCACTCTTTCCACCCACACACCACCGTTCCATACATCATAACGCCCTTCACTATTTTTTCGCCCACCCATTTCCGTTTCTCCATCTCTTTCCTGAACACTCTCACCACCATTCCCCATACCTGTCCCACCACCCTATTCGCTTTCCTTGCCAGTTCTTCATTATACCCTTCATCTTTATTATCATACCTTATCGTGTATCCCAGGTATTTCCTTAGATCCACACACTGTATCACTTCCTCCCCCTACTTCCATTTACCTCCTTTTTTTTCCTCCCTCTACTTCTTTGGAACATCATCATCTTAGTTTTCTCTACATTAGCTCTCCAGGTCTTCCCATCTAAGTATTTTTTCACAACCGCTATTGCTCCTCTCATTTCCTTATGATCTTCCGCCAACACCGCCACATCGTCCGCATGCGCCAGTACCCACACCTTTGACCTTCCTATTACCACTCCCCCCTCTTTGCTGCCCATTCATCTTCTCTTCCAATCCTGCTATGTATAGCGAGAACAGTGCTTAAAGGGCACTCTTGTTTGAGCCCTTTTTCCGTCCAGAACACTTCCCTCAATTTCCCTTCCCTTTTGGATCTGCACCTTGTCTCTTCGTATATCTCCTCTATCGCCTCCACAAAATCCTATCTTATGTTTTTTTTCTTATTTCTGTCTATTCACGGTGTCAAATCAGATCCAGAAACATTGCGTATAGTTTTCCTCCTTTTATTTCCAGTTTCTTGTTTACTAACTGTTTCAATACGTATATGTTTTGTATGATCTCTCTTTTCCTCCTAATACCCGTTTGCCAATCCCTCAACAGATTCTTCTCCTCTATCTCTTGCTCCAGCCTCCTTCTTAACACGTCTACATAAATCTTGTACCCCGCGTTTGCTATGCTTATTCCCCTATAGTTTTTTTACATTCTTCCTTTCTTCTCTTTTATGTATCGGGTGCATTATTATTTCCTTCCACTCCTCTGTTATATTCTACTTAGTACTACACTTGGCAACCTTTCTGTCATTCTTTCTCCAGTATATTTCCACTGCTCTCTCTGTTCCATCTGTCCCTTCCGCTTTTCCCGTCTTCACCTTCCTCAGCACCTCGTCTAACTCTGCCATTTCTGTTTGTCCTACCGTTCTCCTTTCTTCTCCTTCCTCCTTTCTCCTTCCTCTCTGTTTTTCTTTCACTCCTTCGAGTAACTCCATATAATGTTCTCCCCATTCCTTCTCATCCACCTTTGTTACCTCACATTTTCCTTTACTTCTCTCTTTATTTACGAAGGTCCAAAATTCTCTCTCATTTCCTGTACTCTTTATCCTCTCCTCTACTCCTTTCTTATATTCTCTTTTTCTCTCTTCGCACGCTAAAAAACATTTCCAAAGCTACAAAGCAATTTATAAATTACTAAATACAATAACAATAAAAAAAATTTTTTATTGCTTCTAATGGTTTAAAATAACAATTTGAAATTTTCAATTGTTATAACCTTTAACATTAAAAAAATTAGAATATCTTCATTTGTTATCGAGTTATGATTTCTTGAAGCTGTAACTATCATTTCCCCAGTTTCCAGCTTCCATAACTCTGTTAATTTTAATAATAGGAAAAAAACATTAAGGCCCATTTTTGTTTAAAATTCTACAACTTTGATTAACACTTTTTTCTCTAACTCTTACCTTTTTTTTCAAAATTTAGAAAGAAAACCCTTTATTTAATTTTTTTCAACCCTATTTCTTCACTAACATTTTTTAAACACTTCATAGTGACTTATATCAAAAATTTCCGAACTTATCACAAAATTCGCATTTAAAGGTCCATTTTCTTGCGATTTTGAGGGTAGAAATACTAAGAACGTTATTGGCTTCCCACACTGAATATTCCATCATACATTTATTATAATCTGATCACTTGATATCAAAATACATTAACGAATAGATAAACAGAAATGTAGGTAATTCAATATTAATAAAATCGAAAGTTGTCTGATCTTATGATTAAAGCTTTCATTATTTGCTGTGCGTATTTACTCCTAAACGGGCGCCTATAAATATCGACGACTCATTATAAAACTGAAGTACAGTATATTTAAAATACACTATCAACGATGTTTTGTGCTTCGAATTGCTTGGTTTGTTCAGTACGTCGACTAATGAAGATGTTTATGTTAAGCGGCGTTCCACTTGTTGGACGTTGTCCACATTCTACACCACCACAAGCTGTAGGGAAATACGAGACCTCCACATTATTGTTAATTTTGACAATAATTATTACCACACCAATACCTCTAGCACTAACTTACAACGCTTTGGTGCTACTGCCTTCTAGATCAGACACATTCGCTTACATCGATACTCTACTCGAGATCCTATTAACGTCTAACTCAACAGTGGTAATGGTGAAGAAACTCCTCTCTACCAACGATATTGCCTCAAATCTGAATGTAATCAGTTCTATCATTTGGAATCGAGAAAGGTATGGCGTGGATTGCTTGCTGACTGCCAAAATAGAGAGAATTATGAATCTACTCTTTTTCGCCTTCTGTTTTTTAAATATTTTCGGGGAAATTCAGCTGATGTGTCTGATATTGTTCAACCAGCAGGAAGATGTGCATTTCTCCGTTTGGATTTACATTCCTAGAGCAATTAATCATACACTGCTCCTAAATTCTCTAGCTGAGATCACTGCCATCGTCATATTATACAGACAGTTGTACCTTAGATGTTTTGATCACCTTAAGAATGTTTTATGCGAAACGAGGACATCAAGAAGAACGGTAAAGTTACGGCTTGTGCAGAAACTGTATGTGGACTTGACGAAGAACTGTAACCTTATAAGTGACTTTCTTCATACGGGTATACTTCTTGCAATAGTACTAGTTGTTATGGTTGCTATATTTGCGATATTTTACATAGTTGTGGCGTATAATAATGGACGAGTACCTTTGGTACAACTGGCACGAATGTATGGAATAATTTTGGCAATGGTCTACCTCTTTACTATCGGAGAGTACCTCGCTACAGTGGTAAGTAAATTTCAGATTATCCTTTCTTTGTGTAGCCAAGATAAAGTGCACGAAAATATTTGTTGTCATCCCGCACAATGACAATAATTATACAGGGTGTCTCACGGTGACCGTCGGTTAGAAGTATATCAAGAACTGTAAAAGCTAGAAATGATTGAAACCTTGTATAAATTACTATTATACATATTTGAAAGTATCGTTCTTTTTGTCGTAAAATAATATGTCCATAGTACGTAACAATCTCCATAGAATTTTCATTGGGAGTTACCAAGCGTGTAAAAGTTTTTTAAAAGCTTTTTAAAAAGTTTTATGCATTTCGCACCTTCTCGTTTTTTTAAATAATTAATTTAATTTAGGCTTTTAGGAAGAAGAGGGGTGACCATCAAATGACAATTACGGACCACTTGACGCAAACATTTGCAAAGAGCAGTGCAATTTAATGATTTTTTCCTGCAACTGCATCGGTTTCCACAATTCTGCTTGCAACCACATTTAAGCATCTCAATTCAAACGGCGCTGACTTCCGGAATTGTTATACACACGGAAAGGAATCTGTGATCGAGTTTCTTCCACCCATGTTGAATTGGATGTGGGGCTTGAAGCTCAGCCTTATGTGCATTGCTCCAAATGGTAGTTTGGTAAGCTGCTCTCTTGCAGTGTAATAGGAGAGTGTCTTGTGCCGGGGGCATCATTTCTAAATTTTGGTTTCGGTGACAGAATATTAACTTTCGTTGTTGATTAATGGATTCTGCACCGCCTCCATAAACTTGAATAAAGAAAGACTTCAAACCTTTGAACTTTGTAGACTCCAAATTTCATCACTGCGAATGGATGTTCCATCATTTGGACCATGACCTGAATTACAGTTTCTGGGTTCCTTTTCCAGGCACTGAATTCCGTCCTTTAGAGCGTTCTCTCAGTGAGGAAGTGGAGTCACAACCCGTAAGTGTGACAAACAATGGACATGCAAACTTCACTGCTCTTTGCAAATGTCCTCGTGTAAATTAATCCTTATTATAATAATAAAATTGTCATTTGATATTCACCTCTTCTTCCTAAAAGCCTAAATTAAATAAAATAATTGAATAAACGAAAAGGCGCGAAACAAAAAAAATTATTAATTTATAAAATTTGTATTCATTCGGGTATTATCGATTTCTTCACCGGTACGGTTTTTCCGATCTGATTCATGTCATAGCGATCATTACTCTTATGAGGGCGAGGGAATCGCAAATGGGGCATAAGCCTTCAAAAATTGATTACACTTAATTAATGTATGTATTTAGTAGAGAACAAACTTATGAAATTTTCAATTTGACCTGTAACTACCAATAAATTATGTGCTCAGCAAAGGTGCGGTACCTATTCCTAAATCTTGTATATTTTCGTAACCAGTGCTCGGATTTCATTGATTGTTTTTGCATTTTATTCACAAAATCGAGATGGCGGCCAAGATGGCGACCGTTCAACTGCCCCCCCCCCCCTCTAATTTTGTTCAATGGGTCATTGATAACAATTCTGGAGAGGGGGCCAAACTTTTACACGCTTGGTAACTCCCAACATTACATTGTTACGTACTACCATGAAATCCAGCAGGTTCACTTCGTCATTTAAATCTTTTAGTAAATAAAGCTGCATTGATAGCACCTTCCTGAGTGTTGTAATTCTTTAGACAGAATCTAGGCGTAGGTCTCCTTCGATCTGCAGCTATCATTTTAACTTTGCCAAAGGATTCCACAACATAGTACATAGATTATACATGTGTCTTTATATTTTACATTTATGTTCCCTCCCTCCCTCCTTTAATCTTCCTTTATAATCTCTCTCCATGTGATTAATGTTCTCTCAACACATAACCCTCATCTCCTCTTCTCTCTTGTATACATTCTCTTCATTCCCGCATCGGCATCTCACCAAAATGTTCTTCCTCCTTAAATTAAGCCCTCCCCCTTAAGTTTCCCGGCATTCCTACCGTCCATATTTCCCCATACTTTCTATTATATTACTAATCTTACTCCTTCTTTCTCGAATCTGTGTGTGTGTGTTTGTCTCTTCTTATAATCTTCTTTCTTGTTTTGTCGCTCCATTCCTTCTGCTTTGTACCTCCTCTCTTGTGTATCTCCCCCTTTCATAATACCCCTCCATAAATCCACGTTGGTACTCTGGCATTTTATTTTTCATCGGAATTTTTGTTCTTCTGTTTATTATTATTGACAGTAGGTACCTACCTTACATGTTACATTCAGCATTGTGATTCCTTTATAATTTTCACATTTGTCCAAGTCGTCCTTTTTCTTTATTGTCACTAACCAGCAGGCATCGCGCGTGAATGCTCGCCGGCGGTTCCTCAACGTTTCGCGCCTTGATATTTGAAAAATTACTGTATAATATAGTGCCACCAAGCAAACAAAAACCCCGGAAAATATGTGAACTAAATTTGAAGTAATTCAAACTTGCCAATAGAAAGTGTTGAAATAGGCGTGGTACATTCAGCTCTAGAATATTTTAACAGTTTACGCATCTTGCTTCTTTATTTATTGAACAAATTTATTTTGCATTTGAATGTACTTCATGAACACGTAACCCCCTCGACCACGCCTTCTCAGGGCTTTTGTTTACTTGGTGGGACTATATCAGTAAACATCTGCTACTGTAGTGACTGACGTAACAAATTCGCATTAAAGTAGATATACTTTAATCTCATGCATTAAAGTAGATATACTTTAATCTCATACATTAAAGTAGATTTACTTTAATGTCATGCATTAAAGTAGACATGAGATTAAAGTAGATATACGTGTACTACATGTATATCTACCTTAATGCATGCGCTACGAAAAATGGTTTCTTCAATGGTCTTAGTCAATCGGGTCCAATTAACGTCAACAATGGGCTCAATTATTGTGTAATAGTTCTCTCAGATGCTGTCACAATTTCTTTTAACCATAGTATCTAAAACCTATCCTTCTTACGATTTTGAGTGCAGAAATACTACGAACATAATTTGGTTTCCCACACTAACTATTCAATCATACATTTATTATAATCTGATCACTTGATATGAAAATACATTAACGAATAGATTAACAGAAATAGGATTCAATATTGATAAAATGCGAAAGTTTTCTGATCTAACGATTATAGCTTTTATTATTTGTTGTGCATATTTACTCCAAAATGGAGGCAATGATGTAGATATCGATAAAGATTATTATACTGCAGTACAGTAAATTTAAAATACAGTATCAACGATGTTATGTGCTTCGAATTGCATGGTTTGTTCACAACGCCGACTTCTGAAGATGTTTATGTTAACCGGTGTTCCGCTTGTTGGACGTTGTCCACATTCTACACCACCACAAACTGTAGGGAAATACAAAACCTCAACTTTATTGTTAATTTTGACAGTAATAATTACGACACCAGTACCTCTAGCATTAACTTACAACGCTTTGGTGCTACTGCCTTCTAGATCAGACACATTAGGTTATATCGATACTCTACTAGAGATCCTATTAACATCTTACTCATCAGTGATAATGGTGAAGATGCTTATCTCCACCAACGATTTTGCCTCCAACCTGAATGTAATCAGTTCTATCATTTGGAATCCACAAAAGTATGGCTTCGATTGTTTGCTGACTGCCAAAATGGAGAAAATTACGAATCTGTTCTTTTACGTCTTCTGTTTTGTAAATATTTTCGTGGAAATTCAGATGATGTGTCTGATCTTGATTACCAAGCAGGAGGATGTGGATTTCTCCATTTGGAACTTCATTCCCATAGTAATTAATAATACACTGCTCTTAAATTTTCTGGCTGAGATGTCTTACATCGTCATATTATACAGACAGTTGTACCTTAGATGTTTTGATCACCTTAAAAATGTGTTATGTGAAACGAGAACAACAAGAATAACAGAAAAGGTACGGCTTGTGCAGAAACTATATGCGGAGTTGACGAAGAACTGTAACCTTATAAGTGTCATTTTACAGCCGGTTATACTTCTTGCGATGTTATTAATTGCTATGGTTGTTATCTTCGCGATATTTTACACAATTGTGGCGTATAATAGTGGACGAGTACCAAATATGGTGCAACTGGTACGAATGTATGGAATAATTTTGGGAATCGTCTACCTCTTTACTATCGGAGAATACCTCGTTACAGTGGTAAGAAAATTTCAGATCATCCTTTCTCCGTGTGCACGAAAACATTTTGTTGTCATTCTGCACTGTCTGTCTAATAGTGTAGGAGATGGCACTCTGCTTGTCTAGTGAGTTTGTCGCATAGTTGACGCGGCTTACCAACTGGGTACATAAACATAAAAGTAAATACATGAACATATGTAAACATAAAATACGTGAACATAAATAACAGTTTACTAACGGAAATGAACAATTTATTATAAACAAAAACTTGAACGTGGTGTTATGGCTCGGATGTACGTAACACGTTGCCTTGGCGGCAGCGTTTAGACGATGGAGGTACCGGCGATCGATGCGGTGTACTGTACCGTGACCGCTTATCCTAGCCGTTCTTTTATAAACGTCGACGTAGGATAGCTGACCCTTTGCCCGTGCTATTATTAACGTCGGACAGGGGTACTTGATTCTTTCGTACTATTATCAAGGTCGAAAGAATAAGTAGTTTCCTGAACAGCGCGCGCACGCTTTTATACCCATTTGAGCGGGCGTGTCTACCGTGCTTGAGTGTTAGGTGAAATCTCATTGGCGCTTGTATTTGGCGTGGGGAAACAATGACAGCCAACCGCGTTTCGGGTGTCCGATGCGACTTCGTGCACGCTCGTGGATGCACGTTATCCCTACAAGTTAATACCTTTTCTTAATTCTAAGTAAGTGTTACTTAAATTCCACAATGACAATGATTATACCTATATAAATTACTATATTTGGAAAGGTTCCTTTTGTCGGAAAATATGTCGATGAAATCCAGCATTTTCACTTCGTTACTTAAATCTTTTGGTAAATAAAGCTGGATTGATAGAACCTTCCTGCGTAATTCATTGCAGTTTTGTAACCCTTTAGGTGGAATCTAGGAGTAGGTCTCTCTCGATCTACTGCTTAGAGAAAGCAAAGGACATACATACATGTGTCTTTATTTTGTTAAAATATTTACATTTTTTACAAAATAATTCTTATTCTCACACCATAGTTACATGAATATTATAAGGCAAACTCTCCGAAAATCGGCGATTTCTCCGAAACGGAAACTAGGAAGTCGATAAAATTTTGTTCTCACATCATAATTAACCACAAGTTATCCCATTTAATCACAATTATACATGTATGCTCCCTTCCTTTCCCCCTCCCCCTTCTTTCTTCTACCTCTTTCATCCATCTTATCCCCCCTCCTCACAACTTCATCCCTCTTCCCTTCGCACTCACCAAACATGTGATTCATTCTCTCCCAATCATTGCCACACAACCTTCATTATCTCTTCTTTTCGTTCCACTAATACTTGTTTACATTCATACATCTATATCTCACCACCATTTCCTTCCTCCTTATATTAAGCTCTCCCTTTAAGTAGGTATCCTGGCAACGCTTCCGTCCTTAGTTCCCTATAATTTCCATTATATTTACCCTCCTAATCTTTAGGCCGGCAGTACGGCAGAATGTTAAGTCACAATCCACGCAAGAATTGACTGTTAAGCAACTCGCGCTCTGGTCAGTACATTCTGTGGCTCAGTATGTCCAGCAGGGGGTAGTACAAAGGGTCCGAATGAGGCCTAAGTACGTGTGGACTTAGATCCCATTCTCCATGAAAATTTACATTTACATTTACTTCTTAACCTTACTACTTCCTTCTTGAATCTCTGTGCCTTTGTCTCTCCTTATAATATCCTCTCTTCTGCCCCCCCCCCATTCCCTTCTCATTTCTACCTCCTCTCTTGTAATCCCCATTTACTTAATAACCCCTGTCTGTATTTTATTTTTCCTTCTTTCACCTCTTTCCGACAGCTTTTCAGCATCCTCCTCCCTTCCCCTCTTCATCCCGTCCTCGTATGTCATACCCAACCTTCCCGCCTGTATTCTCATCTTTCCCGATTTCTCTTCATGCACTATGTAGCCCCGTGGCCTCACTTTCCTAGCCCAATATCCATTTGCAATAACTTGTCTGAACCTGTTCCAACACCTCTCGTTCGTTCCATCCCCATATTACTACCGCATACATAATAATATATTTGACCACTCCTTCGACCATAGCCACTCCCTTTTTCCCACATATCTACCTAAACCTCATTTCCCCATACCTACTTATTTCCCCTTCTATCCAGCTCCTACACCTGCGCATCGCTATTATTGTCATATCTCAACTAGTACTCCAAATATCTCATTTGCCCCATACTTTCAATCACCTCATTTCCCCACCTCCACACTTCCTTTCCACTCCCTTTTTGAAATATTAGCAACTTCGTCCTTTTTACGTTTACTTCAAGCAGGAACTCTTTGACTGTCCCAATCATTTACCTTATATCCACTCCAGTTTTTGCTAACACCACCACATTATCTGCATATTATACAAACGCTCATACCTTGCGTGACCCAATCACCACCCCACCACTCTACTTCCCTCCTAATCTTTCAACCAACCCCTCTTTGTAACTTGGAGATAGGCTTGAACTTATCGGGCACTCTTTAGTCCTGTATTTCTTCCTCCCCTCATCACACTCCTCCGATGCTTCCATTTCAGTTCCTTGCATTCCGCTATATCTAGTATGCCCTTCCTCGATCTCCTAATTCCTCTTCTCATCTCCCTCTTAGCTTCCCTACATTCCCTGCTCCACCATTTTTTTCCCTGTCACATTTTTACCGCCCTACCTGGGACCCTCATTTCTCCATCGCTTTTCCCCTTTCCTTATTCTTCACTCCCTCCTCCATCCACCCTCTATCCATTGCCCCTTCTGCATGTTTTCTTTACACTTCTCTTGTTCCACACCCCATTCTTTCCCTCCCCTTTTTTCTCTCTCGCTCCTTCCCTTAAAATTATCTCCATAGGAAAATAGTCGGACTCCATCTCATCCCCTACCCTAAATTACGTCTTGAGATGGATATTGTTTTTGCCATTTGTTAATTGACCTCTTAAGGTATTTACCGAAAGCCCCGAACAACGAACACGTCAAGCGGCTGTAATTTTTGTGCACTATTCCAATGATCGATTGTCCGGAATTTTCAATGACTTTGGGATTCCAGTTGATCTGAGATTCGCTTAGTTTGTATCATTTGTACGTCACATTACGGCTCTACGGCAGAATGTACAGTCACAGTCCATGCAGGTATTGACAGTTAAGCAACTCTCGCTCTGGTCAGTACTTGGATGGGTGACCGGTTCATTCTGTGGCTCGGTGTGTCCGGCAGGAGGTAGTACAAAGGGCCCGAATGAGGTCTACGTACGCGTGGACTTCGTTCCCATCCCCCATTCTAATCTACGTCTACGTCACATTACGTTGACGTCATTATGCGGTTACGTCAATTTGGTGATTAAGGGGACAGTGTGTGTACAATATTTACAAATAATGAACGCTAAATAAATATCGGCCAATGTTTTTTTATGTATCCATGATCATTAGTAATTTATTTATAGCAGTGGATGTCATCGATATTACAAAGTACATACAGTAGTTACCCGTCAATTATCGTACGTAAAAGTTGTTAGGAAATATGGCAAAGATTAGAAAAAATTATAAAAACGTGCTAGACTGCTTGGTTTGCTTACTACGGCCTCTTTGGCACACAAGATTCGCGGGTATGCCATATTACAGAAGTTGCCCACATATGAATGATCGGAAGAAGGTAGCAAGATACCAACTATCTCCGTTATTTATGTGTGCGAGTCTTGTGGTATTAATACCAGTACCGTTGAATGCGATCCATGCGGTCGTCTACAAGTTTCCATCCGCCTCCAACCTTTGCTTGAAAATTGAGGCGTTCCTCGAAGCGTTATATTCGTGCTTCGGATCGGGTACAGTGCTCAACGGGCTAATCATATCTAAATTTGCAATCATTCAACTCAACTCAATCTCAACTATGGTCGAAAATCGATTTTACTACGGCATCCACTCACTCCTATCACTGGACGTCACATCCTCAGCGGTGTTCCAATTTTCATTTTGTGGTATTATATTCATCGTATTGAATTTGATCGTTTTCTTTCTCACTTTATTAAATTTGAATCGTGCCAATATCTACGAGTGTATATTGGAATTATGCTCAACTGCGATTAACAACTACATCGCCATGAGCAATGTCAGCATACTGTTAGCACTTCACTTTTTATACAGTAATCTTTACAAAAAGTGCCATAAAATGGTGAAGGAAGTTTTGAGACTGAAAGAGAAAGGGGCACCGAGGAGAACTTGTCATTTCACCAACTTAAAACGTTTGCAACAGATGCACGTTCATTTAACCAAGAACTACAGGCAACTACGTGAAGTATTAGATATTGCATTCACTAGTGGAACGATTGTGGTGACAACAGCTTTAACTTTTAGCGTTTTCTACTCCATCCTTGCGTACTCCAATTCGCATCGGATTAATGTTTCTGTTTTGATACAGATGTATTCGGTGGTTTTTGGATTTGGGATTTACTTCGTGCTCTCTGGAAACCTAAACGCTGTGGTAAGATTCAAATTTTAATTTATGTGATGTATTAAAATATTTGTTTCGTCCTAAATCAATATCTGATAAAAAAAACATGCGCGTAATTTATTGATTTACGCAAAAAAACGCAATAGTGTTGCGCATTAGAAGGCGGTAAGGAGCGTATGTAGTACGTATTATAGATTATAGAGTGTAAACGGTGTCAAAAACATGATAAGTCAATTTAAAATCTGTCATAATTCCATTGTGTAAATTCAATGTACAGGGTGTACATGTACAACTAAGAAAGGAGACCGACCATAACTCAGGCACTATTTGAGATAGAGCAGTGAAATATAAAATCTTATAATAAATGTGGCCAAGAGAAAATGCTGAAAATTAATTTGAATTTCCTACCATTACCGCCAGAGGGCGTTTCACTGGTTTAAATTTGAAATTTCGTTTTGATAGCAATGTCGTCATAATCAGTGAACTTTTGTTTTGTTGCTTTTTCGCGTTTTTTATTGAGTATTTGTCATATTTGTCAGGAATTTATTTATTTTTATTTATTATTACTTATACGCCTGTTCTGTTCCGCCTACTTCTTTGTCTTTAACTATTTCATCTATTTCTGTGGCCCACTAATCTATAGTATTTGTATTGGTACTTTTGTTGGTTACTGTTCTGTTTCCACTGTTCTCCATTGCTGCAGATTGGATCTATGTTTTATGATTTTCTCTACGATTTCATTCCTTCCTTCTACTTACCTGTTTCCATGTTTCCCGTCTTTCTACATCTTTTTTCTCATTTTTACTTTTCCTACTATGCCTTTCCTTTTTTTCGTTCTTCGTTCATTGTTCTATCATTCTTTCTACTACCTGTCTTAGTTTTTGAGTTTTTGTGTTCTTTGTTTGTGTCTTTCAATTTATTTCTATTTGTCTGTCCACTCTCTCCGAATTCCGTTATTTTCACATTAATTCTTCATTTCACTTCATCTTCCTTTAGGTTTAGCTCTTCTTTAATAACGTTTTGCATGAATTCCTTATCAATTATTTCTTTGTTTTCTTTTCACACGGATATGTTTATTTCGCAATTTAACTATATCTTTCTTCGTTTCAATGTTTTTCTGTTTTAATTCCATTTCATATGAGCGATATTCTATATTTTCTTTCCACACCACCTTAAACCTTATCGTTAATTCTTTTATAATTTCCATCAATTCTTACATTTTCGTGTTCTGGCTGTCTTCCCTTGCTGTGCTCAATCTTTATTCCCCACAAAGATATTGGACACGCATAACACGTGAGAATACTAGTATTTTTGAACTTATTTATTCCCGTTCATTCAGCTCCACTAAACGGCACTTGGAAAAGGCGCTTAACTTTAAATAGCTGAAGGTGTAAAAAGCATCCACTTCTAGTTTTCAGTTGTGCTTTATATTGAAATTGCTTTGTTACGTAAGAATCAATGCAATTAAGCGCATACCTTCTGTCTTAGGTGGTGCAATTAAGCGCGCCGATTTCAGCAGTTTGTCTCAATTTATTAACACTTGGTATATTACGTAAGGTTTAATTAATTCTTAGAAGAGTTCATTTAAAATAAATCTGTAACGCAATTGCATGCAACCGGGAACGTTTTACAATTAGTTAAGTAATTGCGTAAATTTGCGTTGGATAATTTTATTTCACATTAATCACAGGTTCACAATTCAGTAAGTGTTCCTTTAATATAAACTTTAATTATATTTATTTAACGGATCGGTGGTTATGTACACTAATAAATACAAAAAAAATTGATCACCAATAAATATTTAATTCAAACAAAAGCAAATACGTTATTTACACATCGTTTGTCAACGTTACTTCTACTAAAAATGTAATAGAATTTGTGATATGATCAAATATACATCATTTGTCATCTATTTACACACATATGTATACAGGGTGATTCATTAAGAATGTCCAATCTCTGAATTGTAGATTCCAGACCTCAAAATATGATGATTCTGCCCAACATGCCTCATACAAATATTGCTAGTTTCCGAGATACCGGGTGTTTAAAGTTTAAATATGAATTTTAATTTTCGCAATAACTTTCTATTTTTTCACAATTTATTTTTGAAAATTGGCAGTTTTACCTTTTTTTGCATGAGGATCGCCCATTTCGACTCTAATTTAGCATTGCTAATAGAGGGCGCTAGTTATACTTGATTGTGTTTAGTAAATCTAAGCAAAATTTTTTTCGGCTGAACTATTAGCAAACTAATAATAAAATATGGAAAAGCGTTAAATTCTACAAAAAAAGTTACTCTTGTTTGATTCATGTAACTCGATCGGTTATCGAGTTGTTTGCTTCTAAAAAGTTCAATAAATTTTAATTAAAAAAAAAAATTATTCTCTAAATGTGTAACAACAACAAATTATTATTTATGATCCGTTTTCGTAAAGATCTCTTCATATCAAATAACCCTTGTATATTATTTTTAATCACATTAATTAATTGTTATTACGAAAATCAAAATTCATATTTAAACTTTAAACACCCGGTATCTCGGAAGCTAGCAATATTTGTATAAGGCATGTTGGGCACTGGGCAGAATCATAATATTTTGAGGTCTGGAATCTACAATTCAGAGATTGGACATTCTTAATGAATCACCCTGTATAATTATATTTAGGTACCTCCAATTTTTTTGATGTGAACGCGACGGATTTGGGTACATTGTAGGAGTGCGATCGATTGATTCTGTAGGAGGTGCCATAATTACTTGGTTCAATCTCGACCTTCATCAGTACCTTGAAATGGTGCAAAATCGATGTCGCTAAACACATCAATATCACTTTCGGTTATTCCAGTCCTGTTTCAATTCACTTTTGGCATTTTGAAAGTAGCTGTTTGTAAATATACGTCCTGAACTGGATGGCGTTTTGCCACTTGTTCATAGACCTCTTAAAGTATTTGCCTAAAGCCACGTACTACGAACACATCAAACGGCTGTAATTAACGTGCACTATTCCGCGGAAGAGCTGTTAATGCAACATAATTCTTGTAGAAGTCGTCTACTAGCGGTTCGCGAGACTACCTGGCTGTTGGGACCGTAAGTACTCATACTTAAGCTTCTTAGGATAATTGATATTAACGTAATAGTTAGGGAAATCCAGTGGCGTCAAAGTGATTACACAAAATTTTTAAATTAACAGGTTTTTTACTTTTCATTAGATACTATTATATAAACTTCTACACTACATGCATAGATAAGGGCAAATAATGAACATTTTAGTTATTTCTGCATCATGGGCGTAAAGAAGCTTTTATGGCTTTTATGGCTGTAGGGCCATAAAAGCAAGTTACGCCAGAAATGCATACACTATTTTATGCACAGATTAAGTATTTATCTCAAATAATTTAAATATCGCATAAACTTGAGTAGATTAACCACGCCGCTTGAAGTACGTTGCTATAGATATTAAAATACGTTGCCATAGTAAAAGCAATAAACAAGGGTATCCATTTTAATTTTGTTCAAAAACTGTATTATTTCCAGTCATTTTAATTGACGTTTCTTTATGGCCCGCGGGCCATAAAGAGTTATTTATGTTCAGGTAACCAAGGTTATAATAACCTCATTATGATGTATCTGAGCATAAACTGTTTTTTTAGGCGACTATTACATAAACAGTCGTTTTACGTATCTTTTGAAAACCGTAAAGTATAACTTTTTTTTTGACATCTGTCATAAACAACTTTACGGCCGCATTTACTTTACAACCGCTTTTACTTTACTTTACGGCCGCTACAATCACTTTTACGGCCGCTACCATCACTCTGCAAGTGACATGTTGTCAGGTAACTGTAACTGTCAAAATTATGAAATTGATTTTTAAATTAAAGTTTATATCTTTTTGTGATAGTCGCCTAAAAAATGTTGCGTGCATTTCGGTTAAAACACGGTTCTTACACGTATGTGAAGATTCACTTCTCGTGTAGTTACGGGTGTTCGAGCACGCCGGATGTGCCTTAAGTTTTCTCCCCATTTTCTCCCCACGAAATTGTTTACATCATAAAAAGACTTGAGTCTTCGACAGAAAGTTTTCTCCAAG
The DNA here is from genome assembly GCA_036250285.1 of Pyrocoelia pectoralis. Classification (NCBI taxonomy): domain Eukaryota; kingdom Metazoa; phylum Arthropoda; class Insecta; order Coleoptera; family Lampyridae; genus Pyrocoelia; species Pyrocoelia pectoralis. The sequence continues at coordinate 18,190,406 of CM070081.1, forward strand.
CTACCCCTTTCCATTTCCTAGAAATCTAATTTCAATGCGTTCCATTAGTTCAGTATTAAATTTAAACTCATCCCATATAATAATATGAAATAAATAAAATAAACTAAAAAGAACATAGGAATTTCTAGGCTGTATGGAGTGGTTACATGTGTATAAGCACGACGTGTACTCCGTGAATATCAAAATTAAAAATTGTAAGCCCTCACGATTATCGGTGACTATTTCTGCACAACCACTAGGTAGACGTCACTTGCATTCTCAAAAATCGCTTCCCAGCAAACATACATTTAAAAGGTACATACAACACATATAAGACTGAAGTAAATATCCCTACATATGTTTTTTTATATATCAAGTATGTAAGTGTTCTTTAATAAATTTACATAAACCGTATGTAACAGATTACGTATATTTTACATAATAGTATATAAACTTACGGATATTCTGTATACAGAAATTCATATAATATATACATATACAGGGTGTACCAATCTTACGACATTGTTCAGTATATGGCTTATTTCAAGAGATATCAAAAAATGTTGTTAAGGAAAATAATAGATGTCTTTAAGGACCATATTTCTAAACTATTTTGAACTATACAGGGTGATGCATAACTCCGTTACAAACCAAACACATGATTTTTTAAATGAGAGCCCCTGCATATTATTCCAAATTTGGATTGCCCACATTTTTTTGAGTCTTTTGATATAAGGTTTTGTTACGTTATACAGAGTCCTTTAAAAGTTATGGGCACGTTTATGTTAAAATCGTAGCTAAATCAACGCCCTCTAGCTTACTGTACGTTACAGAAAAAGACAATTTCTCGGTTATCGAGTTTCGTAATATGACGTAATATCTCCTCATTCGATTACATTTCAATTATTTTCTCTCTTTGTGTACAGGGTGGATCGAAACTCGGATCTTTCATTTTCTTTCTTCTTTTAAATGGAACACCTTGTATTTTATTGCATAAATAGAATCTTTGATTATGTAGCTTTAATTTTTGTTAAGCATTTTTTAAATTAAATATTACAAATAACTGTTTTTATAAACTTTAGGTATAGGGAATGCTTAAAAAAAATTAAAACTACGTAATCAAAGATTCTATTTATGCAATAAAATACAAGGTGTTCCATTTAAAAGAAGAAAGAAAATGAAAGATCCGAGTTTCGATCCACCCTGTACACAAAGAGAGAAAATAATTGAAATGTAATCGAATAAGGAGATATTACGTCATATTACGAAACTCGATTAGCCAAGAAATTGTCTTTTTCTGTAACGTACAGTAAGCTAGAGGGCGTTGATTTAGCTACGATTTTAACATAAACGTGCCCATAACTTTTAAAGGACTCTGTATAACGTAACAAAACCTTATATCAAAAGACTCGAAAAAATGTGGGCAATCCGAATATCCGGAATAATATGCAGGGGCTCTCATTTAAAAAATCATGTGTTTGGTTTGTAACGGAGTTATGCAACACCCTGTATAGTTCAACATAATTTAGAAATATGGTCCTTAAAGACATCTACTATTTTCCTTAACAACATTTTTTGATATCTCTTGAAATAAGCCATATACCGAACAATGTCGTAAGATTGGTACACCCTGTAGATAATTACATATTAGCCATGAAATGTATCTGCTGTCATATTTATATGATTAGATTTATGTACGTTATATGTAAAATCTTATATTTAAGAAGTATTACATATTTTTTATGTATGCCTTCTGTAAATATAATTATAAATAAATTATTATCATTACATATATTATATTGTTGAAAATAAAACTCCGTTTCTATTTGCGCCGCATAATTAATCGCACACGCGGGTTTTCTATAACGCCAAAAATTGTAATTCATGTACCTTTAATATTAGATCTGTATCGACTAAAATGCGTCTATAATTTATATAGAAAATAAATAATATAAAATAAATTAAATCCTGGTCATTTTTAACATAAAGGTAGGTACCTATAATCATTGAATAAGACTTCACTCAACGATATAATCAAACATAATTTAAACTCGCGAAACAGCGCAAAGTTAGGAAGAACGAAATAAAAAAGGAATGTTTCAGGTTAGCGCAGTGGTACAATGTCGGATACAAAGAAAACACATGTCGGATTTCGGAATTTGCAACGCCCACCCGCAACGGTTCGAATCCGGTTAAGGGACACTTTTCAAGCAAGTATATAATAATCATAATAAACTGTCGGCTTTCAGTTCAGGTAAAAACGGGTTCGTGTAAGAATTAAGTTAATTAAAAGTACCGTTGCTCGTAAAAATGTAGTTTTTTCATTTTTTTGTATAAAACTGCTTAAATAATTTTTTACATTGGTAATAATTACATTATGCTCGACGCTAGAGTAGCTGCCATTTGGTCATCGCAACGCTTTTACAACTAATATTTTTTATGTGAACATTACATAAAATATACATAAAACGTATATAAATTCATGTACTACAGATATAAAAATTTACATCTAATAGACATATATTATTTTGAAAATTGCTGACACTCTGACATTAAATATCTCTTATTTTTCTTCGTTTTATATAAATCTAAAAAAGCTCTTATATAATTTATATGTATTTTATATATAAATGTGTTTGCTGGGTTAGTTACAATATTATCTGTACATCTTATTAGGCCGACGCCATTATGCGGTAACGTCAATTTGGTAATTAAGGGGACAGTTCTTTGTACAATATTTACAAATAATGAACGCTAAATAAATATAGGGCCAATGTTTTTTTAGGTATCTACGATCATTAGTAATTTATTTACACCAGTGAATGTCGTCGATATTACAAAGTACATACAGTAGTTACTCGTACGTAAAAGTCGTTAGACAATATGGCCAAGGCTAGAGAAAATTATAAAAACGTGCTAGACTGCTTGGTTTGTCTACTAAGGCCTATTTTTCATACAAAATTCGCGGGAATGCCATTTTACAGGAGTTGCCCGCATATCACTGACCGGAAGACGGTAGCGAGATACCAACTGTTGCCGTTATTTATATGTGGGAACCTTTTGGTATTAATACCAGTACATTTGAAGGGGGTTCATGCGGTCGTCTACGACTTTCCATCCGCCTCCAATCTTTGCTTGAAAGTTGAGGCGTTCATCGAAGTGTTATTTTCGTGTTTCGCGTCGGGCGTAGTGTTCAACGGACTAATTACGTCGAAATTTGCACTCTTTCAGATCAACTCAATCTCAGCCATGGTTGAAAATCGATTTTACTACGGCATCGACTCACTCCTGTCACTGGCGTTACATCCTTAGCGTCGCGCCAATTTTCATTTGGTGGTATTATGTTTATCATACTGAACTTGGTCCATTTCTCTCTCACTTTATTAAATTTGAATCGTGCTAGCATCTACGAGTGTATATTGGAACTGTCATCAAATGTGATTATCAATTACATCGCCATGAGTAATTTCGGCATACTGGTATCACTTAATTTTGTATACAGTAATCTTTACAAAAGGTGTCATAGAATGGTGAAGGTCATTTTAAGACGGAAGGAGAAAGAGGTACCGAGGAGAACTATTCATTTCTCCAACTTGCAACGTTTGCAACAGATGCACGTTCATTTAACCAGGAACTACACGCAGATACGTGAAGCCATTGACACTGAATTAACTATTGGAACGAATATAATGATAACAGCTTTAATTTTTAGCGTTTTCTACTCCATCCTTGCGTACTCTAATTCGCATCGTATTAATGTTTCCCTGTTGATACAGATGTATGCGGTGGTTTGCGGCTTTTCGTTTTACCTCGTTCTTTCTGGAAACCTAATCGCTGTGGTACGATTCAAATTATTATTTATGTGATGTATTAAAATATTTGTTTCAACCCAAATCAATAGCTCAGAAAAAAACATGCGCGTAATTCATTGATTAACGCAACAAAACGCAATATTATGTATGTTGCGCATTGGAAGACAGTAGGGGACGTATGAAGGACGTTTCATAGATTAAGCAGTGTAAACAGTGTCAAAATCATGATAACTCAATTTAAAATCTGTCATAATTCCATTGTGTAAATTGGAAAGTACAAACAGAACCTTTTTGAAGTCAGGTATATATCAAACGTTTCCATAAGTATCACCAAAGTTCACCAAAGTTAGCTGTACCACTAAAGCACTTAATCTTTTTCTTAATTCAACGCATTTCTACTTTGCGGTGTAAGGGCTGCGTGGAGTTAAGGTTATGTTTTTCTGCAATTTCTTTTGTGCCTCTTTCCAATCCACACCTCTCCTTTTTTTTACTTTACTAACTTCGTCGTTCTTCATCACTTCTTCTATTCTTCACGAGAATTTCAAATCCTTTGAAATCATCTGTGTCTCAATTATTTCTCGCTGCTATACACTTTCTTTGCCTTAAAAGCTTCATCCTATATCGTGTATAATGTTGTGAACTTAGTGGGGTTCGGGAAAAAAAACCCTGGAAAAAAAACCCTCGGAAAAAAACCCGGAAAAAAACCCCCGGAAAATAATTATAGATGGCTGTGAATAAATATTAAATATACAAAGTTTGGAAGTTAAAAAAAATGCTAAACTTAAACGTAGATTGCCACTAAAGCGCCTAGGTTATTTGAAGGTTTAGTATATTTTTTTTTCAATTGAAACAAAATGGCAACATGACACTAAACAAAGTTTGGAAGTAAAAAAATGCTAAACTTAAACGTAGATTGCCACTAAAGCGCCTAGGTTATTTGAAGGTTTAGTATATTTTTTTTTCAATTGATACAAAATGGCAACATGACACTAAACAAAGTGTGGAAGTAAAAAAAATGCTAAACTTAAACGTAGATTGCCACTAAAGCGCCTAGGTTATTTGCTGGTTTAGTATATATTTTTTCAATTGATACAAAATGGCAACATGACACTAAACAAAGTTTGGAAGTAAAAAAAAATGCTAAACTTAAAGGTAGATTGCCACTAAAGCGCCTAGGTTATTTGCAGGTTTAGTATTTTTTTTCCAATTGATACAAAAGGGCAACATGACACTAAACAAAGTTTGGAAGTAATAATAATAATAATATTTATTTGTTATTAACACACATGTGTATACAAACGTCAATAATTAGTGATAACAAACATACATAGAGTTAATCCATTACAGTAGTAAAAAAAAATGCTAAACTTAAACGTAGATTGCCACTAAAGCGCCTAGGTTATTTGCAGGTTTAGTTTATTTTCTTTTTCAATTGAAACAAAATGGCAACATGACACTAAACAAAGTTTGGAAGTAAAAAAAATGCTAAACTTAAACGTAGATTGCCACTAAAGTGCCTAGGTTATTTGCAGGTTTAGTATTTTTTTTTCAATTAATACAAAAGGGCAACATCATGACACTAAACAAAGTTAGGAAGTAAAAAAAATGCTAAACTTAAACGTAGATTGCCACTAAAGCGCCTAGGTTATTTGCAGGTTTAGTTTATTTTCTTTTTCAATTGAAACAAAATGGCAACATGACACTAAACAAAGTTTGGAAGTAAAAAAAATGCTAAACTTAAACGTAGATTGCCACTAAAGCGCCTAGGTTATTTGAAGGTTTAGTATATTTTTTTTTCAATTGATACAAAATGGCAACATGACACTAAACAAAGTGTGGAAGTAAAAAAAATGCAAAACTTAAACGTAGATTGCCACTAAAGCGCCTAGGTTATTTGCAGGTTTAGTATATTTTTTTTTCAATTGATTCAAAATGGCAACATGACAATAAGCAAAGTTTGTAAGTAAAAAAAAATGCTAAACTTAAAGGTAGATTGCCACTAAAGCGCCTAGGTTATTTGCAGGTTTAGTACTTTTTTTTCAATTGATACAAAAGGGCACCATGACACTAAACAAAGTTTGTAAGTAAAAAAAATGCTAAACTTAAAGGTAGATTGCCACTAAAGCGCCTAGGTTATTTGCAGGTTTAGTTTATTTTCTTTTTCAATTGAAACAAAATGGCAACATGACACTAAACAAAGTTTGGAAGTAAAAAAAATGCTAAACTTAAACGTAGATTGCCACTAAAGCGCCTAGGTTATTTGCAGGTTTAGTATATTTTTTTTTCAATTGAAACAAATTGGCAACATGACACTAAGCAAAGTTTGTAAGTAAAAAATGCTAAACTTAAACGTAGATTGCCACTAAAGCGCCTAGGTTATTTGCAGGTTTAGTATATTTTTTTTTCAATTGATACAAAATGGCAACATGACACTAAACAAAGATTGGAAGTAAAAAAAATGATAAACTTAAACGTAGATTGCCACTAAAGCGCCTAGATTATTTGCAGGTTTAGCATATATTTTTTTCAATTGATACAAAATGGCAACATGACACTAAACAAAGATTGGAAGTAAAAAAAATGCTAAGCTTAAACGTAGATTGCCTCTAAAGCGCCTAGGCTATTTGAAGGTTTAGTATATTTTTTTTTCAATTGATGCAGAATGGCAACATGACACTAAACAAAGTGTGGAAGTAAAAAAAATGTTAAACTTAAACGTAGATTGCCACTAAAGCGCCTATGTTAGTTGAAGATTTAGTATATTTTTTTTTCAATTGAAACAAAATGGCAACATGACACTAAACAAAGTTTGGAAGTAAAAAAATGCTAAACTTAAACATAGATTGCCACTAAAGCGCCTAGGTTATTTGAAGGTTTAGTATATTTTTTTTTCAATTGATACAAAATGGCAACATGACACTAAACAAAGTGTGGAAGTAAAAAAAATGCTAAACTTAAACGTAGATTGCCACTAAAGCGCCTAGGTTATTTGCTGGTTTAGTATATATTTTTTCAATTGATACAAAATGGCAACATGACACTAAACAAAGTTTGGAAGTAAAAAAAAATGCTAAACTTAAAGGTAGATTGCCACTAAAGCGCCTAGGTTATTTGCAGGTTTAGTATTTTTTTTCCAATTGATACAAAAGGGCAACATGACACTAAACAAAGTTTGGAAGTAATAATAATAATAATATTTATTTGTTATTAACACACATGTGTATACAAACGTCAATAATTAGTCATAACAAACATACATAGAGTTAATCCATTACAGTAGTAAAAAAAATGCTAAACTTAAACGTAGATTGCCACTAAAGCGCCTAGGTTATTTGCAGGTTTAGTTTATTTTCTTTTTCAATTGAAACAAAATGGCAACATGACACTAAACAAAGTTTGGAAGTAAAAAAATGCTAAACTTAAACGTAGATTGCCACTAAAGTGCCTAGGTTATTTGCAGGTTTAGTATTTTTTTTTCAATTAATACAAAAGGGCAACATCATGACACTAAACAAAGTTAGGAAGTAAAAAAAATGCTAAACTTAAACGTAGATTGCCACTAAAGCGCCTAGGTTATTTGCAGGTTTAGTTTATTTTCTTTTTCAATTGAAACAAAATGGCAACATGACAATAAACAAAGTTTGGAAGTAAAAAAAATGCTAAACTTAAACGTAGATTGCCACTAAAGCGCCTAGGTTATTTGAAGGTTTAGTATATTTTTTTTTCAATTGATACAAAATGGCAACATGACACTAAACAAAGTGTGGAAGTAAAAAAAATGCAAAACTTAAACGTAGATTGCCACTAAAGCGCCTAGGTTATTTGCAGGTTTAGTATATTTTTTTTTCAATTGATTCAAAATGGCAACATGACAATAAACAAAGTTTGTAAGTAAAAAAAAATGCTAAACTTAAAGGTAGATTGCCACTAAAGCGCCTAGGTTATTTGCAGGTTTAGTACTTTTTTTTCAATTGATACAAAAGGGCACCATGACACTAAACAAAGTTTGTAAGTAAAAAAAAATGCTAAACTTAAAGGTAGATTGCCACTAAAGCGCCTAGGTTATTTGCAGGTTTAGTTTATTTTCTTTTTCAATTGAAACAAAATGGCAACATGACACTAAACAAAGTTTGGAAGTAAAAAAAATGCTAAACTTAAACGTAGATTGCCACTAAAGCGCCTAGGTTATTTGCAGGTTTAGTATATTTTTTTTTCAATTGATACAAAATGGCAACATGACACTAAACAAAGATTGGAAGTAAAAAAAATGATAAACTTAAACGTAGATTGCCACTAAAGCGCCTAGGTTATTTGCAGGTTTAGCATATATTTCTTTCAATTGATACAAAATGGCAACATGACACTAAACAAAGATTGGAAGAAAAAAAATGCTAAGCTTAAACGTAGATTGCCTCTAAAGCGCCTAGGCTATTTGAAGGTTTAGTATATTTTTTTTTCAATTGATGCAGAATGGCAACATGACACTAAACAAAGTGTGGAAGTAAAAAAAATGTTAAACTTAAACGTAGATTGCCACTAAAGCGCCTATGTTAGTTGAAGATTTAGTATATTTTTTTTTCAATTGATACAAAATGGCAACATGACACTAAACAAAGTGTGGAAGTAAAAAAAATGCTAAACTTAAACGTAGATTGTCACTAAAGCGCCTAGGTTATTTGCAGGTTTAGTATATTTTTTTTCAATTGATACAAAATGGCAACATGACACTAAACAAAGTTCGGAAGTAAAAAAAAATGCTAAACTTAAAGGTAAATTGCCACTAAAGCGCCTAGGTTATTTGCAGGTTTAGTTTATTTTCTTTTTCAATTGAAACAAAATGACAACATGACACTAAACAAAGTTTGGAAGTAAAAAAAATGCTAAACTTAAACGTAGATTGCCACTTAAGCGCCTAGGTTATTTGCAGGTTTAGTTTATTTTCTTTTTCAATTGAAACAAAATGGCAACATGACACTAAACAAAGTTTGGAAGTAAAAAAAATGCTAAACGTAAAGGTAAATTGCCACTAAAGCGCCTAGGTTATTTGCAGGTTTAGTATTTTTTTTCCAATTGATACAAAAGGGCAACATGACACTAAACAAAGTTTGGAAGTAGAAAAATGCTAAACTTAAACGTAGATTGCCACTAAAGCGCCTAGGTTATTTGCAGGTTTAGTTTATTTTCTTTTTCAATTGAAACAAAATGGCAACATGACACTAAACAAAGTTTGGAAGTAAAAAAAATGCTAAACTTAAACGTAGATTGCCACTTAAGCGCCTAGGTTATTTGCAGGTTTAGTTTATTTTCTTTTTCAATTGAAACAAAATGGCCACATGACACTAAACAAAGTTTGGAAGTAAAAAAAATGCTAAACTTAAACGTAGATTGCCACTAAAGCGCCTAGGTTATTTGCAGGTTTAGTATTTTTTTTTTCAATTGATACAAAAGGGCACCATGACACTAAACAAAGTTTGGAAGTAAAAAAAAATGCTAAACTTAAACGTAGATTGCCACTAAAGCGCCTAGGTTATTTGCAGGTTTAGTTTATTTTCTTTTTCAATTGAAACAAAATGGCAACATGACACTAAACAAAGTTTGGAAGTAAAAAAAATGCTAAACTTAAACGTAGATTGCCACTAAAGCGCCTAGGTTATTTGTAGGTTTAGTATATTTTTTTTCAATTTTCGGGTGTTTTTCTTCCGGGGGTTTGTTTTCCTCGGTTTTTTTTCCGGTTTTTTTTTCCCAGGTTTTTTTTCCCGGGTTTTTTTTCCTGGGTTTTCTTTCCTAAACTCCATCTGTCACTTCCTGAGAACGTTGTCGCCCTCACTCTATACTCTTCAGTCATTTTTCTGTCACTGTCTTTCGTGACAGCCATATTTTACTCATTATTTTCTTTTTTCCATTTTAGGGTACTATCGAACATTTTTTGGTTCTCTTTGAAGTTTCTCGTCATCAAATTTGATCAGTGGCTAGGAAGAATCGTAACACTTTTGGCCTTAGAACACAACGCAAAAAACACAAAAACAAATTAAATACACCTTAAGCGTTTCGATAGCAAATCCGTCATAATCAACGAACAATAACGTATTGTGGTGTTTCCTTTGTTGTCTGTGATTCACTTTTTCTGGTATTATTTTTGTATTTGTCATATTCTTCGGGAACCTCTGTATTTTTAAGCTTCTTCCACCTACCTTCTTCTCTGTAACTATTTGACCTACTTCTGTGACCCACAATTCTATGATTTGTATAGTTTTGTTGGTTACTTTTCTGTTTCCATTGCTGCACCCAACAGGCATTTTTGAATTTGCCCCATTCCCCGTTTGGCTTCTATGATTCCATCATTTTTTTATTTATGGTCTCTTCCTTATGATTTTATGTTTTACACTTCATTTTCTGTCTTCGTTTTTCATTTTCCACATCTTTGTGATTTACATTGTTTGCCACTTTCCTTCCATTTATGTTTTTTTAATTCCTAATATTTCCACTCGACGTTTGTATGATTTTCTCTACGATTTCCTCCTTCTTTCCTTCTACATACCTGTTTCGTTCATTATTCTTATCATCCGTTCTAGTTTCTGTTTTGGTTCCCATGTTCTTTGCTTCCACTTTGTATTCCACTTCATATAATTCTATTTTCACATTATTTCTTCATTTCACTTCAGTTTCCTTTAGGTCTAGTTCTTTCGTAATGTCATTTTGTATGTCATTTTTACTTTATGTCATTGTCATGTCCAACCTTCAGTCTTACATTATTTCTTTTCCTTTCCTTTTCCAACTATTCTATTTTATTTCGCAGTTTAACTATATCTTCCTTCGTTTCAATGTTTTCCTGTTTTAATTCCATTACATATGAGCGATATTCTATATTTTATTTCTACATCGCCTTAAACTCTCTATAGTTAATTCTCCTATCATTGTCATCAATTCTTACATTTTCGCCTTCTTGCTCTCTCCGTTGCTCTGCCTATGTTCGTTAACGTCAACGATTTGTCACTCTTAGAAGATATTCAATTACGTTTACATAATTTTTCTTGATTTAGTTTAGATAAAGCATCGATTCTAATTAATGCGATAAATTGGAAACGCAATTGCATGTAACCGGGAACGGCTAACAATTAGTGCAATTGCGCAAATTTGCGTTGCATAATCTTATTCCACATTTAATAAGAGGTTCACATGCATCTCATTAAATTAGGTATTCAGTTAAATTTTCTTTTAATATAAACTTTAATTATATTTATTTAACGGATCAATGATTATATATAGACTAATAAATACACAAAAATGTATCACCAATAAATATTTAATTCAAACAAAAGCACTTACATACATTATTTACACATCGTCTGTCAACGTTAATTTCTATTGAAAATGTAATAGAATTTATGATATGATCAAAATATACATCAATTGTTATCTATTTACACACATACCTATATAATTATATTTACCTGCAAATAGTTATTAGTCCTGACCTAGACTTACACATATCGCACTTCGGTTAGAATTATTTCAACCCTTGGGGATTGAACAATAGGTAAATTAAGTTATAATGTTATAATGAAATTGTCTCTTTATCAACTCATTTTATTAACATGTCCTTACATTTCAGAGTGATGACATACTGTCGTTTCTGTTCAAATATCCCATTAGTAAATTAAGCAAAGAGGAAGCGAATCAGGTGAGTGACTTCTGATTAAAAATTTCTTAATTGCGTTGTTAAGATGGACATTTTCAGGTTGAATTACTAATTACCACCTTAGTAATTGAGAAACCTGTACTGAGAGCTTCGGATATCTTTACTGTGGGGACTAAACTTCTGGCGTCGGTAAGTCAAAACAGATTATAAAATTTTGCACTAATAGCACCGTTTTGAAAATTTCAAAATTTGCAATTTTCTTCTTTGTTTCATTCTTTCTTTTTTTTCTTGTGATATACATGACTATGTAATAGAAAAATAGCTGCCATCGAAATTTATTCTACACTCCAAGTCTTAGCCCTCCTTTTTCTTCTGTGTTCTATGCATTTCTCTTAGAAACATTAACCTTTATACCCTGCATGAGTTGTTCCATTTTAGCCATGGTCCACATACCTTTCTATTGTCCATCAATTTTCTAACCGTTGGTTGTGGAGCTTTTTGGTCGTGCGTTGGTCATTTTTCCCAATTATTTTAGTCTTGTAATGGATTTTCCAACAGTCATGCAATTTTTAAATTTTCCTATTCCTTCCTTCCTTTTTACTAATTGTATTAGTTGGATATTTCTCATTCTCCCTATTCTGTATAAAGTTTGGTGTTATTCTGGACTATTGCTTTCGCCATCTTTGTTTAATTGTACTGTGTTTTTCATATACGTACTAGTACTTTTTGTTCCTTTGTTGCTTTTGCTATACTTTCGAAATATTTTACTTCTAATGTGATTTAGGGATCATATTTCTCTTTCTTTTTCTTCCGTTCTTCTTTTGTCGCTCTGCAATTTCAAATTGCCCATGAATCGTATCGTAGACGTTGCTCGTTATTACTATCCGGGATCTCCTAAAATTATCTTCATCTTGTCTCGCTTCGTTCGTTACTTTATTTATTAGTCCTTGACTGCCCTTTTCTTCTCAAGTTCTCTCCCACACTGTCACATCGCTGTTATTCATGTTCGCCTTCCGCAGTTTGATTCAATCATTAACCATTGAAGTGCTCATGCTGTTCAAGAGACCCCAAGAAGCATTCAGTTCTGTCAAGCTGTTTTGGGCCGAATGCGTGTTGCCAGAGTGATCGTGATAGTTTTGTATCGAAATACATTGCTTTTAGAGATTGGGGATGGTTCTTTTCTTCCATGCACTTGTACTGAGTACGTCCCCATAGAATAGAAAGGCGTGGCCACAGACGGTGGTGTAAAATGGGACCATTCTCATCCCCCTCAATTTCCACCTCGCCCATTCTTTTATCAGCTCTTCCTTGCTGACCATAACTTTATTGTAGTTGGCCCCTCTCTCTTTCTTTCTATGGCATTCCAACTATTATTCAGAAGACGCTACGCAAGGCGTTTTTCCTTTCTATTTCACCAATTAATAGGTATTGATGTTGTCATCAATCGGCCAAAATAAGTTTCTTGAATGGTGTAGGAACATCCAAGCGGTCGCTAGAAGTTTTTATGGATATGCTTGCTTCTTCTAATTGAATGACCTGTTCAACAACTCCATCCTCTTCATGTTCGCTGGACGGACTTGCTTCTTCCAACTGAATGATCTGTTCAACACATTTAGCATCTTCAGGCTGGCCGATTTTCGATTCGTCATTTTGTCGCCGTTGGAGATTTTCATTCCTCGTGTTCAGATACATTAGTACGCAAAAAGTTGTACACTTTCTCTCAATAATAGATTTTTGGCACTCGTTGATATACCCAAAAACGTTGAAAAATACACTTGATGGAGAAGAAAAAGTTGCTGCAAATCGGCAATTGTAGAGATATTTCAGATGTAGTTGCGGATTTTCATTCCTCATGTTTAGATACATTAGTATGCAAAAGTTGTACACTTTCTCTCAATAATAGATTATTGGCACTCGTAGATATACCCAAAAACGTTGGAAAATACACTTCATGGGGTAGAAAAAGTTGCTGCAAATCGGCAATTTTGGAGATATTTGAGATGTAGTTGCGGATTTTCATTCATCATGTTTAGATACATTAGTATGCAAAAAGTTGATCACCTTCTCTCAATAATAGATTTTTGGCACTCGTAGATATACCCAAAAACGTTGGAAAATACATTTCATGGGGGTAGAAAAAGTTGCTGCAAATCGGCAATTATAGAGATATTTCAGATGTAGTTGCGGATTTTCATTCCTCATGTTTAGATACATTTGTATGCAAAAATTTGTTGACTTTCTCTCAATAATAGATTTTTGGCACATGTAGATATACCCAAAAAAGTTGGAAAATACATTTCATGGGGTAGAAAAAGTTGCTGCAAATCGGCAACTATAGAGGTATTTCAGATGTAATTGCGGATTTTCATTCCTCATGTTTAGATACATTAGTATGCAAAAGTTGTACACTTTCTCTCAATAATAGATTTTTGGCACTCGTAGATATACCCAAAAACGTTGAAAAATACACTTCATGGGGTAGAAAAAGTTGCTGCAAATCGTCAATTTTGGAGATATTTCAGATGTAGTTGCGGATTTTCATTCCTCATGTTTAGATACATTGGTATGCAAAAATTTGTTGACTTTCTCTCAATAATAGATTTTTGGCACAGGTAGATATACCCAAAAACGTTGGAAAATACATTTCATGGGGTAGAAAAAGTTGCTGCAAATCGGCAACTATAGAGGTATTTCAGATGTAATTGCGGATTTTCATTCCTCATGTTTAGATACATTAGTATGCAAAAAGTTGTACACTTTCTCTCAATAATAGATCTTTGGCACTCGTACATATACCTACCCAAAAACGTTGAAAAATACACTTCATGGGGTAGAAAAAGTTGCTTCAAATCGGCAATTTTGGAGATATTTCAGATGTAGTTGTGGATTTTCATTCCTCATGTTTAGATACATTAGTATGCAAAAGTTGTACACTTTCTCTCAATAATAGATTTTTGGCACAGGTAGATATACCCAAAAACGTTGGAAAATACACTTCATGGGGTAGAAAAAGTTGCTGCAAATCGGCAATTTTGGAGATATTTGAGATGTAGTTGCGGATTTTCATTCATCATGTTTAGATACATTAGTATGCAAAAGTTGTACACTTTCTCTCAATAATAGATTTTTGGCACTCGTAGATATACCCAAAAACGTTGAAAAATACACTTCATGGGGTAGAAAAAGTTGCTGCAAATCGGCAATTGTAGAGATATTTCAGATGTAGTTGCGGATTTTCATTCCTCATGTTTAGATACATTAGTATGCAAAAAGTTGATCACCTTCTCTCAATAATAGATTTTTGGCACTCGTAGATATACCCAAAAACGTTGGAAAATACATTTCATGGGGTAGAAAAAGTTGCTGCAAATCGGCAACTATAGAGATATTTCAGATGTAGTTGCGGATTTTCATTCCTCATGTTTAGATACATTTGTATGCAAAAATTTGTTGACTTTCTCTCAATAATAGATTTTTGGCACATGTAGATATACCCAAAAACGTTGGAAAATACATTTCATGGGGTAGAAAAAGTTGCTGCAAATCGGCAACTATAGAGGTATTTCAGATGTAATTGCGGATTTTCATTCCTCATGTTTAGATACATTAGTATGCAAAAGTTGTACACTTTCTCTCAATAATAGATTTTTGGCACTCGTAGATATACCCAAAAACGTTGAAAAATACACTTCATGGGGTAGAAAAAGTTGCTGCAAATCGTCAATTTTGGAGATATTTCAGATGTAGTTGCGGATTTTCATTCCTCATGTTTAGATACATTTGTATGCAAAAATTTGTTGACTTTCTCTCAATAATAGATTTTTGGCACAGGTAGATATACCCAAAAACGTTGGAAAATACATTTCATGGGGTAGAAAAAGTTGCTGCAAATCGGCAACTATAGAGGTATTTCAGATGTAATTGCGGATTTTCATTCCACATGTTTAGATACATTAGTATGCAAAAAGTTGTACACTTTCTCTCAATAATAGATCTTTGGCACTCGTACATATACCTACCCAAAAACGTTGAAAAATACACTTCATGGGGTAGAAAAAGTTGCTTCAAATCGGCAATTTTGGAGATATTTCAGATGTAGTTGTGGATTTTCATTCCTCATGTTTAGATACATTAGTATGCAAAAGTTGTACACTTTCTCTCAATAATAGATTTTTGGCACAGGTAGATATACCCAAAAACGTTGGAAAATACACTTCATGGGGTAGAAAAAGTTGCTGCAAATCGGCAACTATAGAGGTATTTCAGATGTAATTGCGGATTTTCATTCCTCATGTTTAGATACATTAGTATGCAAAAGTTGTACACTTTCTCTCAATAATAGATTTTTGGCACTCGTAGATATACCCAAAAACGTTGAAAAATACACTTCATGGGGTAGAAAAAGTTGCTGCAAATCGTCAATTTTGGAGATATTTCAGATGTAGTTGCGGATTTTCATTCCTCATGTTTAGATACATTTGTATGCAAAAATTTGTTGACTTTCTCTCAATAATAGATTTTTGGCACAGGTAGATATACCCAAAAACGTTGGAAAATACATTTCATGGGGTAGAAAAAGTTGCTGCAAATCGGCAACTATAGAGGTATTTCAGATGTAATTGCGGATTTTCATTCCACATGTTTAGATACATTAGTATGCAAAAAGTTGTACACTTTCTCTCAATAATAGATCTTTGGCACTCGTACATATACCTACCCAAAAACGTTGAAAAATACACTTCATGGGGTAGAAAAAGTTGCTTCAAATCGGCAATTTTGGAGATATTTCAGATGTAGTTGTGGATTTTCATTCCTCATGTTTAGATACATTAGTATGCAAAAGTTGTACACTTTCTCTCAATAATAGATTTTTGGCACAGGTAGATATACCCAAAAACGTTGGAAAATACACTTCATGGGGTAGAAAAAGTTGCTGCAAATCGGCAATTATAGAGGTATTTCAGATGTAATTGCGGATTTTCATTCCTCATGTGTAGATACATTAGTATGCAAAAAGTTGTTCACTTTCTCTCAATAATAGATTTTTGGCACTCGTAGATATACCCAAAAACGTTGAAAAATACACTTCATGGGGTATAAAGCTGCTGCAAATCGGCAATTGTGGAGATATTTGAGATGTGGTTGTGGATTTTCATTCCTCACGTTTAGATACATTAGTATGCAGAAAGTTGTTCACTTTCTCTCAATAATAAATTTTTGGCACTCGTAGATATACCCAAAAACGTTGAAAAATACACTTCATGGGGTAGAAAAAGTTGCTGCAAATCGTCAATTTTGGAGATACTTCAGTTGTAGTTGCGGATTTTCATTCCTCATGTTTAAATACATTAGTATGCAAAAAGTTGCTCACTTTCTCTCAATAATAGATTTTTGGCACTCGTAGATATACCCAAAAACGTTGAAAAATACACTTCATGGGGAAGAAAAAGTTGCTGCAAATCGGCAACTATAGAGGTATTTCAGATGTAATTGCGGATTTTCATTCCTCATGTTTAGATACATTAGTATGCAAAAAGTTGTACACTTTCTCTCAATAATAGAACTTTGGCACTCGTACATATACCTACCCAAAAACGTTGAAAAATACACTTCATGGGGTAGAAAAAGTTGCTGCAAATCGTCAATTTTGGAGATACTTCAGTTGTAGTTGCGGATTTTCATTCCTCATGTTTAAATACATTAGTATGCAAAAAGTTGCTCACTTTCTCTCAATAATAGATTTTTGGCACTCGTAGATATACCCAAAAACGTTGGAAAATACATTTCATGGGGTAGAAAAAGTTGCTGCAAATCGGCAATTATAGAGATATTTCAGATGTAGTTGCGGATTTTCATTAATCATGTTTAGATACATTAGTATGCAAAAAGTTGTTCACTTTCTCTCAATAATAGATTTTTGGCACTCGTAGATATACCCAAAAACGTTGAAAAATACACTTCATGGGGTAGAAAAAGTTGCTGCAAATCGTCAATTTTGGAGATACTTCAGTTGTAGTTGCGGATTTTCATTCCTCATGTTTAAATACATTAGTATGCAAAAAGTTGCTCACTTTCTCTCAATAATAGATTTTTGGCACTCGTAGATATACCCAAAAACGTTGGAAAATACATTTCATGGGGTAGAAAAAGTTGCTGCAAATCGGCAATTATAGAGATATTTCAGTTGTAGTTGCGGATTTTCATTCCTCATTTTTCAATACATTAGTATGCAAAAAGTTGCTCACTTTCTCTCAATAATAGATTTTTGGCACTCGTAGATATACCCAAAAACGTTGAAAAATACACTCCATGGGGTAGAAAAAGTTGCTGCAAATCGTCAATTTTGGAGATACTTCAGTTGTAGTTGCGGATTTTCATTCCTCATGTTTAAATACATTAGTATGCAAAAAGTTGCTCACTTTCTCTCAATAATAGATTTTTGGCACTCGTAGATATACCCAAAAACGTTGAAAAATACACTTCATGGGGTAGAAAAAGTTGCTGCAAATCGTCAATTTTGGAGATACTTCAGTTGTAGTTGCGGATTTTCATTCCTCATGTTTAAATACATTAGTATGCAAAAAGTTGTACACTTTCTCTCAATAATAGATTTTTGGCACAGGTAGATATACCCAAAAACGTTGGAAAATACACTTCATGGGGTAGAAAAAGTTGCTGCAAATCGGCAATTATAGAGGTATTTCAGATGTAATTGCGGATTTTCATTCCTCATGTGTAGATACATTAGTATGCAAAAAGTTGTTCACTTTCTCTCAATAATAGATTTTTGGCACTCGTAGATATACCCAAAAACGTTGAAAAATACACTTCATGGGGTATAAAGCTGCTGCAAATCGGCAATTGTGGAGATATTTGAGATGTGGTTGTGGATTTTCATTCCTCACGTTTAGATACATTAGTATGCAGAAAGTTGTTCACTTTCTCTCAATAATAGATTTTTGGCACTCGTAGATATACCCAAAAACGTTGAAAAATACACTTCATGGGGTAGAAAAAGTTGCTGCAAATCGTCAATTTTGGAGATACTTCAGTTGTAGTTGCGGATTTTCATTCCTCATGTTTAAATACATTAGTATGCAAAAAGTTGCTCACTTTCTCTCAATAATAGATTTTTGGCACTCGTAGATATACCCAAAAACGTTGAAAAATACACTTCATGGGGAAGAAAAAGTTGCTGCAAATCGGCAACTATAGAGGTATTTCAGATGTAATTGCGGATTTTCATTCCTCATGTTTAGATACATTAGTATGCAAAAAGTTGTACACTTTCTCTCAATAATAGAACTTTGGCACTCGTACATATACCTACCCAAAAACGTTGAAAAATACACTTCATGGGGTAGAAAAAGTTGCTGCAAATCGTCAATTTTGGAGATACTTCAGTTGTAGTTGCGGATTTTCATTCCTCATGTTTAAATACATTAGTATGCAAAAAGTTGCTCACTTTCGCTCAATAATAGATTTTTGGCACTCGTAGATATACCCAAAAACGTTGGAAAATACATTTCATGGGGTAGAAAAAGTTGCTGCAAATCGGCAATTATAGAGATATTTCAGATGTAGTTGCGGATTTTCATTAATCATGTTTAGATACATTAGTATGCAAAAAGTTGTTCACTTTCTCTCAATAATAGATTTTTGGCACTCGTAGATATACCCAAAAACGTTGAAAAATACACTTCATGGGGTAGAAAAAGTTGCTGCAAATCGTCAATTTTGGAGATACTTCAGTTGTAGTTGCGGATTTTCATTCCTCATGTTTAAATACATTAGTATGCAAAAAGTTGCTCACTTTCTCTCAATAATAGATTTTTGGCACTCGTAGATATACCCAAAACGTTGGAAAATACATTTCATGGGGTAGAAAAAGTTGCTGCAAATCGGCAATTATAGAGATATTTCAGTTGTAGTTGCGGATTTTCATTCCTCATGTTTAAATACATTAGTATGCAAAAAGTTGCTCACTTTCTCTCAATAATAGATTTTTGGCACTCGTAGATATACCCAAAAACGTTGGAAAATACATTTCATGGGGTAGAAAAAGTTGCTGCAAATCGGCAATTATAGAGATATTTCAGATGTAGTTGCGGATTTTCATTCCTCATGTTTAGATACATTAGTATGCAAAAATTTGTTGACTTTCTCTCAATAATAGATTTTTGGCACAGGTAGATATACCCAAAAACGTTGGAAAATACATTTCATGGGGTAGAAAAAGTTGCTGCAAATCGGCAATTATAGAGGTATTTCAGATGTAATTGCGGATTTTCATTCCTCATGTTTAGATACATTAGTATGCAAAAAGTTGTTGACATTCTCTCAATAATAGATTTTTGGCACAGGTAGATATACCCAAAAACGTTGGAAAATACATTTCATGGGGTAGAAAAAGTTGCTGCAAATCGGCAATTATAGAGGTATTTCAGATGTAATTGCGGATTTTCATTCCTCATGTTTAGATACATTAGTATGCACAAAGTTGTACACTTTCTCTCAATAATAGATCTTTGGCACTCGTACATATACCTACCCAAAAACGTTGAACAATGCACTTCATGGGGTAGAAAAAGTTGCTGCAAATCGGCAATTATAGAGGTATTTCAGATGTAATTGCGGATTTTCATTCCTCATGTTTAGATACATTAGTATGCAAAAAGTTGTTCACTTTCCCTCAATAATAGATTTTTGGCACTCGTAGATATACCCAAAAACGTTGAAAAATACACTTCATGGGGTATAAAGCTGCTGCAAATCGGCAATTGTGGAGATATTTGAGATGTAGTTGTGGATTTTCATTCCTCACGTTTAGATACATTAGTATGCAGAAAGTTGTTCACTTTCTCTCAATAATAGATTTTTGGCACTCGTAGATATACCCAAAAACGTTGAAAAATACACTTCATGGGGTAGAAAAAGTTGCTGCAAATCGTCAATTTTGGAGATACTTCAGTTGTAGTTGCGGATTTTCATTCCTCATGTTTAAATACATTAGTATGCAAAAAGTTGCTCACTTTCTCTCAATAATAGATTTTTGGCACTCGTAGATATACCCAAAAACGTTGAAAAATACACTTCATGGGGTAGAAAAAGTTGCTGCAAATCGGCAACTATAGAGGTATTTCAGATGTAATTGCGGATTTTCATTCCTCATGTTTAGATACATTAGTATGCAAAAAGTTGTACACTTTCTCTCAATAATAGAACTTTGGCACTCGTACATATACCTACCCAAAAACGTTGAAAAATACACTTCATGGGGTAGAAAAAGTTGCTGCAAATCGTCAATTTTGGAGATACTTCAGTTGTAGTTGCGGATTTTCATTCCTCATGTTTAAATACATTAGTATGCAAAAAGTTGCTCACTTTCTCTCAATAATAGATTTTTGGCACTCGTAGATATACCCAAAAACGTTGGAAAATACATTTCATGGGGTAGAAAAAGTTGCTGCAAATCGGCAATTGTAGAGATATTTCAGATGTAGTTGCGGATTTTCATTCCTCATGTTTAAATACATTAGTATGCAAAAAGTTGCTCACTTTCTCTCAATAATAGATTTTTGGCACTCGTAGATATACCCAAAAACGTTGGAAAATACATTACATGGGGTAGAAAAAGTTGCTGCAAATCGGCAATTATAGAGATATTTCAGATGTAGTTGCGGATTTTCATTCCTCATGTTTAGATACATTAGTATGCAAAAATTTGTTGACTTTCTCTCAATAATAGATTTTTGGCACAGGTAGATAAACCCAAAAACGTTGGAAAATACATTTCATGGGGTAGAAAAAGTTGCTGCAAATCGGCAACTATAGAGGTATTTCAGATGTAATTGCGGATTTTCATTCCTCATGTTTAGATACATTAGTATGCAAAAAGTTGTACACTTTCTCTCAATAATAGATCTTTGGCACTCGTACATATACCTACCCAAAAACGTTGAAAAATACACTTCATGGGGTAGAAAAAGTTGCTGCAAATCGGCAATTGTAGAGATATTTCAGATGTAGTTGCGGATTTTCATTCCTCATGTTTAGATACATTAGTATGCAGAAAGTTGTTCACCTTCTCTCAATAATAGATTTTTGGCACTCGTAGATATACCCAAAAACGTTGAAAAATACACTTCATGGGGTAGAACAAGTTGCTGCAAATAGTCAATTTTGGAGATACTTCAGTTGTAGTTGCGGATTTTCATTCCTCATGTTTAAATACATTAGTACGCAAAAAGTTGCTCACTTTCTCTCAATAATAGATTTTTGGCACTCGTAGATATACCCAAAAACGTTGAAAAATACACTTCATGGGGTAGAAAAAGTTGCTGCAAATCGTCAATTTTGGAGATACTTCAGTTGTAGTTGCGGATTTTCATTCCTCATGTTTAAATACATTAGTACGCAAAAAATTGCTCACTTTCTCTCAATAATAGATTTTTGGCACTCGTAGATATACCCAAAAACGTTGAAAAATACACTTCATGGGGTAGAAAAAGTTGCTGCAAATCGGCAATTTTGGAGATATTTCAGATGTAGTTGTGGATTTTCATTCCTCACGTTTAGATACATTAGTATGCAGAAAGTTGTTCACTTTCTCTCAATAATAGATTTTTGGCACTCGTAGATATACCCAAAAACGTTGAAAAATACACTTCATGGGGTAGAAAAAGTTGCTGCAAATCGGCAATTTTGGAGATATTTGAGATGTAGTTGCGGATTTTCATTCCTCATGTTTAGATACATTAGTATGCAAAAGTTGTACACTTTCTCTCAATAATAGATTTTTGGCACAGGTAGATATACTCAAAAACGTTGGAAAATACATTTCATGGGGTAGAAAAAGTTGCTGCAAATCGGCAATTTTGGAGATATTTCAGGTGTAGTTGCGGATTTTCATTCCTTATGTTTAGATACATTAGTATGCAAAAAGTTGTTCACATTCTCTGAATAATAGATTTTATTTCATACTGACTAGTAATCTGTGTTTTACCAGACTCATAGGAGTCTGGTAAATGAAACTTTACCGTACTAGAAATTTTGTACCCGAATACAAAGGTTTCCATAGTAACATAAAGTGAAATGACTTTGGAAACGTCAAATTTTATATAAAGTTATTAGGAAAACTCTTAAGAAATGAATCTATGGCCAGTATGAAATAAAATGTTTTACATTATTTGTACGTTAAATCAGATTACGTTACTCGTTTCGAAATTCTTGCCTCAGCTACGCTTCGGTAATAAACATCTCACTCGTTAACGTAAACATTGATTACCGTACTCATATGTAAATAACTATTTGGCATAGGTAGATATACCCAAAAAAAAAGCGCAAGCTCTGAATGGCTTCGAATGAAGAAGCATTCGTTCCAGCTTCTGCCTGGTCTTTCATCAACAAATGGAGTATCTCTTTTGAAATTTTTATAAGAAGTGGGACATTGACGATAAGATGATCTTTGATCATAAGAATACCTCGTTCTGACATCGTGAACATCCACTTCATCAAGATGTCTTCTTCTGGTCCCGAAAAGTATGGAGTTGGACCCATTTTACGCTCCATGGGTTTTTTCCAGTTCTTTTGTGGATCAGAGTTGTTTTTATTATTATGTTTCTTCTTTCTTTCTTCTTTCTTCTCTTGTTGTACAAATAAGTATTTTTGTAATGTTACACAAATAAAATATGGTTAATATTTTTTTTTCCCACAGATTTCTGGAACAGTCGTTACCTACGTTCTTGTAGCTCTTCAGTTCAATGCATCGTGGGAAAAAAGGAAGTAAAATGGATTATCGCACACATGTAGCACCTATACATTTAGATAACCTAAAAACAGTTCAACCCATTAAGAAAGAACATATCGAAAAGGAATTGCCCGATGACGAATTTTGCTTTTGTCAATCAACCTCGCCGATATTACTAACAGCCAAACTTTTCGGACTGTTCCCGATAACGTGGCAGAACGTCCGCGGGCAATGCACCTATACCAAATCAAACCTTTGGTTACTGTACACAATTTTAATATTTTTCGTCTACTTATCGCAACTATTCATGGCAACCGACCTCTTACGTTTCGACAAAAATAAGCCGCTACCCGAGCTCTTATCGGCGTTCAACGATATAATGTACGTGATTTTTGTTACAATACTAACAATTATTTCCGCGATCCGGTTTCCGCGATTTGTAAAGACTCTGAACAGTCTAATACCGATTATTAAGGAAACGGGATTAGCTTGCCCGTCCTCGCTAACATCACTGAGAAGGGTTCAGTACGGGTACCTCACGTTGTTCTTCGCGGAGATGTCGGTTCAGTACGGAGTGCTGATCGGTTTACACTACTCAGATCGTTACGCTACCAATTTTGATTACAACATGTTTATCAATATCGGTATTAAGAACATTCCGTTCGTCTTCTACATGGTTTTTTTCCTATATTCCTCCATTTTCATTTCGGTTTTGGCGTGCTACGAGAAGCTGATCATCAGCGCCCTGAAGTTCACCCCAGTACATCCATCAAACAGCATTGATGAAACGAATAATAAACGTGACTTTATTGGATTGATTAAATATGAGGTGTGTAAGCAGGATCATAAGTGTTTTGGGAAGATGATGGATTTAACGCAAGCGGAACTGATTGAACATCTGAGAGCTCTACACGAGGATATCAGTCTCGTGATGTACGACTTTAACGCGTGCATGAATCCACAGCTGCTATTTCATACCGTTGTGGAGTTGACTGTTTTGATCATTCACTGGTACGAGGTTATCATCTACACATCATACACGTTTTCCACACCTTTTGCAAGCGCCATCAACTTTGTTAATTGGACCTTCGTTGTCGCACACAGCATTGGACTGTTTTTGTTTTTGAAAAGTGCACAAGATTTAAAAAATATGGTAAGTCTTATCTATGTACAGGGTGTTTCAGACCACCCGTACCGCCCAAATATTTCACGAAATACAAAACGCATTGAAAAAAGAAAAAATACGTCTAAAAAATTTTTTAAGACTCTATTGTTTGATAGTAATAGGATGTCCCCACTCCCACCCTCGAGGGGTGGAAAGGGGGGTAACTTCGTAATCTTAAATAGCACCCCCCAGTTTATTATGCAGATTTGAATTCTGCGTTAATAAATAGGAACTTTTTGTTTAAAACATTTTTTGAAGTTCGTGACAGATGGCGCTATGATCGCCGAAAGAAGTTTTCCGATTACCTATGCTAATTTGATGTCAGTTTTGTTAAGTGACAATTAAAAATGTTAATGCTTTGTAAAAGGGAAGAGGGGGAGCTTTATTAACCCCCCCCCCCCACCTTCCCCACACCGCCACTTCACCCCTACGGCCCATAATCTTGGATGGGAAAACGCGACCATTTTAGATTTAAACAACTGTTCAATACCACGATTGAAGAAGTTAAATTTTGTAAATTTTTTTTGTCTTTGATGGAAAATAGAAAAAAAAATTTGAAATACTTTGATTTCACGAGTAAGGAACACATTGACATTCTAGATACGTTTAAATCTAAAATTAGGGGTGGAGTGGCCGTGTGGGGGAGGGTGGGGGTAAATAAAGCTCCCCCTCTTCCCTTTTACAAAGCATTAACATTTTTGATTGCCACTTAACAAAACTGACATCAAATTAGCATAGGTAATCGGAAAAACTTCATTCGGCGATCATAGCGCCATCTGTCACGAATTTCAAAAAATGTTTCAAACAAAAAGTTCCTATTTATTAACGCAGAATTCAAATCTGCATAATAAACTGGGGGTGCTATTTAAGATTACGAAGTTACCCCCATTTCCACCCCCCGAGGGTGGGAGTGGGGACATCCTATTACTATCAAACAATGGAGTCTTAAAAAGTTTTTTAGACGTATTTTTTCTTTTTTCAATGCGTTTTGTATTTCGCGAGATATTTGGGCGGTACGGGTGGTCTGAAACACCCTGTATACACTTAGAGCACTTAGTATTCCAGTCTAGTTAGACACGTTTAGCAATTAGAAAGAATTCGTTTGAAACAGCAAAAGTTAGTCCGTAGGGGCGAGGGGGTGAGAGTGGGGTTGAGAAGATGTTGAAAGGTTATCATTATCAGCCCATTTCTCAGTTGTCAAGAACCCAAATTTATCACATGTACAAAGTCAAGGTCGACAAAAAGAACTTTCTCGTAAGTATACTTTAGAAGGTAGAATGAGGTACTTGTAAATTGTATTGTTGGTAAAGATCAAGGAACCGTGGACTATCCAATCATCTTTGGTAGGGGTTCCACTCCAAGCAAGAGATCCTTAACGTTCCGAACATCGCATCGATTTTGTTCCTATATGTGATGAAGGCGTGGGCAAGCATCATCCATTCATATTTTCAACAGTAACATATTGACCAGACAACAATCCGCAAAAGCGGATACGAGAAGACAGCAGATGCAGAGTGTGACCCTTCTTATTCCCACAAGCGTTCTTCAACCCAGACTAAATTAAGATAATGTGATACCATCAGTGGCAGCCATTATATTAAGAGAGGGAATCGTCAATGGCGTAGGATGCAAGGCACCCTCTAGCTCTAGCTCTAGTTTTTTTATGAGACTGAAGATTCGGAGCGTGTATATTTGATAACGCAAATATTAATGTTGCAAGGCTGGATGGATGTAACACATTCCACATCAGCCCCATCAATCGTACTGAAGCTTCGCCACCATAAAAAGAAATCCAAAGGGATATTTCCACCTCTTCCTACTGAAGACGTTGGAAAGAAAGATATTCTTCAAAAGTGAATGTCCGAAAGAATGTTTTGTGCGACGCCATAGTGGGGTTCAAGGGAAATTCCCAAACTGTCGAACTGTTGCTTATTTTTGGAATGGACACATCCTGAATAACAGCTGGTGTTCACAAACTCCGGCAATAAGTGAGAGAAGAGTCTAGTGGTTTCCTTTAAGGAAACAGGATTCTCGGTTCTCTGTACGTAATTTCTCTGTCAATTCTCTGTAATACCTACTCTTTTGGGTGTCACGACTGATCTGGTCGGGATAATTTTGAGCAATTACAGCGTCTTATCTAGAAAGGAGAATAGAAACAACGTGGAGAGAGCGCAATAGACCAAAAGGTCGCAGTGAAGGAACCAAATGGGGACCACCCCTAGCATAATAACAATAATCACAATTGAAAAGGGTGCTCTGCAACTCTGAATCAGAAAATTGATCATTTTGAAAGATTGCGGTGATTTTTAGAAGCCTATGTTGATCAAACGTCGTGAAAAGTTTCAATTCTTCATAAACCTTCCTTGGCTGACGTAAGTGGTCCAGGTTTCCTCGAACATTTCTCCCTCCTTAGAATAAGAATTAACGTGTTATTATTTCAACTCGTGCAGTGTCAACTTCTTTCCAGAATATTTTCTCATTATCTATTGTTTGTATGAGGGTTGGTATTATACGAGAAATAAGTAATAAGGGATATACAGGGTGGGCCATTGAAAAGGTAACACGCCTGTTTTGGGACACTTAGACAAATTTCTTAAAAAAACGCTCGGGCACGTCGATATTTTATATTTTCGATGACAACTTTTGATGTCAAATTTGACTATGTCAAGTCAACCCCCTAGCTCCAGCAACCCCTAGCTCAAGAAAGATTCATTCAATTTTTTTTCGCCTCGATGAAAAGCACCCTCCAGATTAACTAAGGTGGGGGTGTTGTTTAGGAAAAATTCTGAAACACACCACCTTAGACATTTTGAACGGTACATTTTGATGTCAAATTTGACCTTATCAGGTCAACCCTCTAACCCCAGCAACCCCTAACTCAAGAATTTAAATAGGGAAAGGGTGTCGAGCGACCCCTCATTTGAAGCGTCTTTTAATTCTTTATTCGACAATATGACCGAAATTAGTTTTATTCAATTTTTTTCCACCCCCATGAAAAGCGCACCCTCTAGATTAACTAAGGTGAGGGTGTTGTTAAGGAAAAATCCTGAAATGTGCCGTTAAAAAGGTCAAAGGTGGCGTGTTTCAGGATTTTTCCTAAACAACACTCCCACCTTACTTAATCTAGAGGGTGCTTTTCATTGGGGGGGGGGGGGGGTAGGAATTGAATAAAACTAATTTTCATATGTACTGTCGAATAGAGAATTAAAAGATGTTTCAAATGAGGGGTAGCTCGACTCCCTTTCTCTAAATTCTTGAGTTAGGGGTTGCTGGGGCTAGGGGGTTGACCTCACAAAGTCAAATTTGACATCAAAAGTTGTCCCCAAGCAATAGAAAATCGACGTGTCCGAGCGTTTTCTTAAGAAACTTGTCTAAGTGTCCCAAAACAGGCGTATTACCTTTTCAATGGCCCACCCTGTATATGTTAGTGTATTGGCGAATAGTACTATCTCCTACGACTCCTGAAAATTTGGAACTCCTTGAATTTTAGTGAAATTTTGGATTCGTCGATGATGCAATTTAAAGGTTTAAACAGTGATCAACAGTTTGTTCTTGCTGAACCCTTTGTTCCCTTTTTGGATTTTACGTAATCTTTATCGATGGAAGCACATTAACAATTTATTTCTTGATTTGTACAGGATGCTTGGAAACAACGGAGTTGAATATTTTACAATCGTACAAAAGAAATTTAACAAAATAACAGTACCCCAATTATTGTTCAGTAAAATACTAAATTGGTTTTAAAATGGTCACCTTCTGTGTCAAAACACGTTTCTTGAAATTTTCAGCTGTGGGCCGCAGGTCCTCCGGTGATAATCGATTCCATTCACGGTGCAGAGTTTGTTTCGGCTACTCCAAACTCTTGTGGACCTTAGCACAGCGCCCACCCTTCCAAAATCTACCCCACACCGTCATCCATAGAATTGAGATTTGGTGAGTAGGGCGGCCATTTGGAAGATGTAATAACATCTGGAAAATATACCTACCTCATACCACTCCTGAATCCCTGTAGGAGGAGGGAAGGCCGTTTCGCGCTTGTGAATGGAAGAACCAGGGATTCAACGGTGATACATATCATGGTTGATTTTGTGCCTCGAGGCACAAATTTTGCCTCTTACTACGATGGACGTTATTTGGTTGTGACGGTGTTCGGTGATTATTCAGTTATTAGGATCATTTTGACGACTGTGCACTTTGTTTCACGGTGCATGAAAAGATGTCGTTGCCATAGCTGATTTTCGACCCGTATCTGAATTTGGCCGAATTTTTTTAATTTTACGCGCTTGCTTTCGTTACTGAGTAGCTGTACTTTTTGGCGTTTGTAAGGTTTGAACCCTAGCTCCTTTATACCAATTTATCGTACCAATCAATGAGTAATACCAATCTCGCGAAAGACTTTTTTCCCGAAGATCTTCGGATTTCGCTGCACATGATCTGGCTCACCTCCTCGTGCCAAACGGTCGCCCTCGTTGCTAAGCTCTTTGAACCTGGTAATCGCTTTGGACAATCTTCTGAGGCACATAAAGCAAATGAACAATTTCACTTTGGCGTCTCGATATTTTAAAAGCTGAAACATATTTCTAGGTAGGTTAATCATTTGGATCAATGCTAAATTGGATAAAGGTGGAAAAACGACCGCTACTTTCAAATTTTAGGCACGAAAGGCAACTAAGATCGTCTGAGGGTGCCTTTGGTCAATTATTTCTTTGACGGAGGATTTGGATGTATGAAGATGCCAAACAAATATTAATTAATCGGAAGTTTGTTTGAAAGAAGTCCAATGCCAAGGTAACTGTCACGGTCAAATTGTCAAAACAACGCGGACCATAAAATGATCAAGCACCTTGGAGTAATCTTTGCTCCCTTTTGGTTTTCCAAATTTTCCTCTTTATACATTTTAGATAAACACATATACTTCTTTGTTGCTTCAAAACGAGCATTTTTTAAACGTTTAATATTCCAAATTGGGAAAAAGATGGTGTGAGCTTCCGCAGTGCAATCAAAATTTTCGTCAAAGCTAAGTTTCGTTAAGGCCCTCTTTTCGTTCCGGCTTCCATCGAAAAATTACTATTAATCCAAGCTGAAATGAATAATGCCAAACCTGATAGTAGTCAAAATTAGGCAAATTCGTAAGAATAATATTTCACTTAAGTCGACGTAAAAGGATTGTCGTGAGAGGCGTGTCACGTCACATTTAACCTGATAAATTTTTCCAATTCAATTGTGACATTTTTGTCCTCATTTAAGTACATCGAGATTGTCTTGGGTTATTGGATCTATAAATCAATAAATTGTAGAAAGTAACAGACAATTCGTGTACATTTATCTTCCAATTTCTAATTAATTAATTTTCTCTTGAAGGAAAGATACCGAAAGTATTAATTTATTTTAGATACACGGACTAACCAGCTTCCTTCTCGAGTATTCTACTAGAATATCTAATCCCGACGAGCACCAACAGGTGCGGATTTTTATCGAAAAACTTCAACAGCACCGCCCCTTAACGGCCAGTGGTGTATTTAACATCGATCTAGGAATTGCTGGACCAGTACGTATTCATATTATAATATTGAATTAGTAATGGAATTAATTTTTTTTAGATATCGGCAAACATTTTGACCTACGTGTTAGTGGCACTTCAGTTTGATATACCCAAAAATTAAATAATTTTTTATTTCTTATAAAATAACAACAATAACATTAAATATGACTTATGTACATCACAATATGGAACAAGATTTAGTAGTGGTAACCGCCATGTCCACTAGAACTGTAACCACCATGGCCGCTTGTACCAAAACTGGGTTGGAAACCTCCACCACCACCGTGTCCGCCACCTCCTCCATACCCGCCCCCGTGACCACCTCCAAATCCGCCGCCGTGACCACCTCCGTGTCCACCTCCTCCTCCTCCATAACCTCCCCCGTGACCGCCACCAAAACCTCCTCCGTGACTACTACCGTGATCGATGATGGCTATGGATCCTCCACCGTGACCGCCTCCAAATCCACCTCCGTAACCTCCTCCTCCATGGCCACCACCTCCAAATCCTCCTCCTCCGTAGCCTCCTCCTCCATGACCACCTCCAAATCCTCCTCCGTGGCCACCTCCATAACCGCCTCCTAACCCTCCGCCACCTCCATAACCGCCTCCTAACCCTCCGCCGTGGCCTCCACCTCCATGATGGTCATCATAACCTCCTCCAATACCAGAACTGCCATATCCTCCTATTCCACCTCCATGTCCCCCATCATAACCTCCTCCGCTACCTCCATAACCTCCTCCGCTACCTCCATAACCTCCTCCGCCACCTCCATAACCTCCTCCACCTCCACCATGATGGTCATGTCCTCCTCCAAAGCCGCCTCCACCATGGTATTCGTATCCGCCACCACCTCCAAAACCTCCTCCGCCTCCTCCATGATGATCATCGTGGCCTCCACCTAATCCGCCACCTCCTCCATATCCACCGCCGCCTCCTCCATATCCGCCACCCCCTCCTCCTCCATATCCACCGCCTCCTCCATATCCACCGCCTCCTCCAAATCCACCGCCTCCTCCAAATCCTCCACCTCCACTAAGATGAATTATCTCCTTATGGTGGTGTTCGTGGTGGTGATCATCGTGATGATCGGGGATATGGACGCGTATGTGCACGCTGCAAGAGATTGAAAGTTAAAATTTGTCACTAAACAAATTTGACTTACTGTTCACGTCCCAATCCACCAGCACTTATCCCTAAAAACAGAGGCACCACCAACAATACCTAAAAATATCACAAATTAAAATTCCGACACGTGTAAAATTCATTGTAAAACTCACTGATAATTGTAAGTACATATTAATTATGTTAAATTAAAACAATTAATAATACTACTAATTGGTGTTTCGTTATCGCGTAGCGATGTTGTTGTGCGTGAAAAATAGCCGAAAAGTTCGATTTTATACGAAATTTTCACTTAACCTTCTTCTCGGGGGATTATTGATGTAAAAAAGAAGTTCACACGGGGTGGGGTACGAAATTTGCAACGATGTATAGTGAGAGTGAAAGAGTAAAAGGTTGGTCTTGAACCTGAAACATATGCTTCTGTCATCCTTACACATTTAGCAGATGTAATTTTAAAAGAAAGTGTATAGTAAGTTTTCCTTTCACTGCATACGGCAATTAGTTTAGGTAACCCTTGACACAAACGGCGACCGACGCTTTCTAGACTGTATGGCAACGAAAGGCCGCAAGAAGTGTGAATAACCTCTACTCGAAGAATTTCGAAATTTTGATTTAGAGGAAGTTGTAAATGATTGCAAAGTAGGTAGTTTGTGATGTAACAAACTGCATTTGCAAATTTTTTAGATCGTTGCAAACTTTTTCAAGTGTAAAAATAATAAGTGCACTGGTTCATTAAAAATAATGTAAATATTATTATTATTAGTGGGCTTTCTACATGTTTTACAGGCGCTACCATTTTGTTATTAATTAAAATAAACCGGTTTAATCAAAAATTGAAAACGAATCGAATAATTTCTAGGTTAATAAAATTTCAAAAGTAACAGATGTCTATTTTCCATCAAAAAATGAGTGTCCTCAATACATTTTTTAAGAAGTTTCCCCAATTATGGACCATCACCTGAATTTTTACATTTCAGTCTCAAAAAGTGCAACGTAGGTACGATTCATATTTTGGCATAAAATTGTCAACGGACAATTTTTTTCTGTTTTTAGCCTTTCTGGATCTCATTCGTCGACTATTTCCCTATGGTATGGTTTATGTTATTGCAATATTATACAGGCTGTCCCACTGCTCCGTAATGGGTCGATAACTCAATGTGGGTTGAAGATGCAGAAAAAAGTTTCATTTGTTGCATTTTCACCTGGCAGGAAAATGTCATTTTTTTTAATGGCACACCCTGTATTTTTTCCCCTTCATGTATCCACCAACAAATTTTTTAATTATTTAGAACTTAAGATAGTCATAGGATTTGAGATTTGTTCGTTTGCGTTGATACCAACTATTTAAACTATATTTTGTAATAATAATTAAACTAAAATTACTTTTAACAAATTTTTTTACGTGAAATTTTAAAAATCGTAAATATTAACAAAAGTACAAAAAATTACCATGAAATAATACACCGTTGAATAGGGTTTTTGTCGAGAATCTGATGGTAAATAAAAATACAGGGTGTTCCATTTAAAATATTCGTAAAAATTCTATGTAAAGTTCACACACTTTGAATTCTCATTTTAAACACTCGGTATAAAATTAATCACTTCGTTTTTTTTTTGTAGAGTAACATGACATTAGGGTAATATTATACATCAAAGAATTTTTTCCTTTTTTGAAGAATAACTTAGTTATGAATATTATAATCCTACCTAGAATTGTACAAAATTTTGATAAAATAATTAATAACTTGGCAACCGTAAATCCAATATAAAAAAATTCTGGCGTGATATAAATATGGTTGGTCGATACAAAAAAGTGACATTTCCCAGCCAGGTGAAAATGCAACATACTGTAGATATAAGAATATTTTTAAAAGATGCGCAATTCAAATCAAAGCAACCTTTATTTGAAACTTTTTTCTATATCTTTAACCCACATTGAGTTATCAACCGATTACGGGGCAGTGGAACCACCCTGTATACAGGTATAACAGGCAAGGAGGTATACAAAAAAAATTGGGAGGAAGAGGGAATCAAAATAAACTCAGGGTCGAAAACGTTTCGACTGGAAGTTATCGTCAATGAAGTGCTAAAAATTGAATTTCTTTTTTAATTTTTTCCTCAACAAGCATTAAGAATTTTGGATGGATTTTTTTGGCTCTTCACTTTTCGGTTTTGCAAAAGAGTTCTGATCTCAACCAAATTTAATATCTGAGGATTTTTGAACATGAAAATGACGAATCGAAAATATCTGTTTGAAATTCAAAAAAACATTTTTATCGAACAGCTTTTGTCAACGACTTTCCAAAAAAAAGCTGGATGATTCGGTTGGGTAGCCACTTATTGCAATAGCTAATACATAGAATTTATATGTAGTGGTGACGTTAAAAATCGGTTACCTTTCTGGATTCCAATTCGTAACGAAGATGGAGATGGTTCCAAATTTCAGTATTTCACCGGGTGTGTGAAGGAAAATTCACCAGATGAATACATCGTCAGTATAGTTATCCAGAAGCTAACAGACACATCAACACACTAAGCAACATCCCCTGAAGTTTTGTGGACCATTGCAAAACTGGAATATACATTGAGCTCATGGTAGAAAGACAGAAAATCGAGGTGAAAACCATAAAAGAAAAGGCGATAGATGAGATATTTTGTTTGGGAGCAGTGGTCGACAAGACGCTAACTTGAATGAGACGGCTGCTCCTGTAGGATCAAACCTGCATATGAACGGAAGTTCTTCATTTCTCTTCGTCTATGTCTTTTCATGACTTTAACTAATGACTAATTATTGGAAAAAACTTGAATGATTCGACTAATCCAAGAAGTGAAGCCAGAAGTTAACTAGATTTTATGGTAGTTAGACTCGGATAAGTTTATTGAATATGGTTCCAATATCGAAGAGTTTTTGAGCAAAATTATATTATGCTCGACCAATGCCTGGGGGAAGCACTCAACCAATACCCTACCATTCTTCAATACGTACAAGCGAAGCAGGGTTTCATCTAATATGTATCGCAATTGTGCCACGAGCAGATATACTCAAAAATATTATTTGCTCAAGATGTCAAGAGATGGCGAAAAATGTTAAAGACATTTCAAGAATATATCATGTCGGAAGACAAGTGTGAGTATGAATGGTGGTAATTTAGTTCTTCAGGACATGATGATGATGATGTTCCCCTGGATTCTGGATTACGATGGGAGGGTGGTCAAAAGTCCACGCGCACTTAGGCCACCTATTCGGGCCCTTTGTGCTGCCTCCCTGATTAGAGTCGTTCGACCCCGCAGCATCACTCAAGCCATCCCACACGTGAGATAAACCTGAGGATGCTGGACGGGGAAGCGGCTCTAATCTTAGCCATGTCCGGCCAGGAGTCCCCCAACATGGATCGTCTTAATTCGACAAGTACGGGACACTCACAAAGTATGTGTTGCGCCGTCTCATCTTCTGTGTAGCATCCTCTGCAGGATGGTGATTCAACCAAGCCCATGCGGTGCATGTGCTTGTTAAGTTTACAGTGCCCAGAAAGTATGCCCACAAGTAGCCGCAGGTTCTTTCTGGGTAGCCTTGTGATGTTCCCCTTTTAGCACTATTATCAAATGTGCCGTTCTTTTATATCGAAAATGGGCCTGGATCCTCATTTACATGTTCCAGGATTGAGCAAATGAAGTACTTCATCTCCACGGACTGTAGTGTAACAGCGTACGTCGCAACTAACCTTGGCGAACACTTTCTGTCGTCCCTTTCAAGATATTAAGCTATCCTACGATCACTTGAATACTGTATTGGAAGATCTTCAAATAAGTGGGTACACTTTAAATACATTTTTCAAAAGACGAAAAGATTTCGGTTCACCATTCCAAGACTTATCCAGAGATCAATCCAGAGAGACGTTACGAATAGTATTTCGGGCCTGAGCCAGAGAATTCGCCAGGTACTCATTTTGTAGGTTAATTCGACCTGGAGGTCGTAAAGGCGCCAAAGATTTTCTATAAGAGCCGGGAATGCAACCCGAACCAACGGCCCAAGGCCCTCACCCCTACACTACCGCCTCCTCTTTCCATCTTCTATATGGCTAAATTCAAACTTTAAACGCTCACTGTTTCTTCCAAATCATCTCCAAGGTTTGCTTTGGGCTAAGACGTGGGACGTGTAGAATGGCAGTTGTCAAATTTTGCTTTTAAGATAAAGTTATTGAAAGAAGTAGTACTGACAAACAATAAAAAAGAAGAGAACAGAAACATTATCAACACCATACAGAGGTTGCTGAACACGTCTGACTTGGAAGATGAGTATAACAGTTTGGTTTTAGGGAAGAAGATCAAAAGGTATCAAAGTAAAATTTACTGTAATAAGGGAGGAAATAACAACCTTGTTCGTGTTTAGTACAAAGTGGTAGAATTAGGTGGAAATAAAGCACATACAAACTTTGTTTTTTATATTGTCACAAATGACCACTAGATGGCACAATTGAAGTGTGCCATGTGCCATCTAGAGTCCCTATACAGGGTAGACCATTTTAAGTGATACACGGGAATATCTCGAAAAGGAGAACTTTTTTCAAAAAATGTTTCAGATGAAAGTTTTGTGACTTTGAGGAGGAAAGATTATGACATTATCAATTTAATTGTAGATGGCGGCACTTTAGAGATTTCATCATGGCGGCCATTTTTTTAAATGGGAGTTGATTTTTCTTTCCAAATGAAAGTTGTATCTGGCAATAAGACGAATACAACAGTTTTTTGTTTTTTTTCATCGGATCATTTTTCAGTGAGTTACGCAAGTAAAGTTTCCACCCCCAAAGTATACGTATTTTGTAATTCTGCACCTCTCGCACTAATCAAGTACTCCGAATCGTGATAGGCAAGGGGACTCACGCTAATAAGCACCCCAAAGGGATGAAAACCCCGTCACGTCCACGTCGTTCATCCTGGGAAATGCTAAGCAGGGGAAAATGCGTGTCAATCAGCCTGGACCTGGTTGACTATCAAACAGAATCGGTCCAGATAACGGATAGGAATAACACAGAGAGGGGAGAGAAATGCAGAGTGGTGTGGAGTTACAAAATACGT
The DNA here is from genome assembly GCA_036250285.1 of Pyrocoelia pectoralis. Taxonomy (NCBI): domain Eukaryota; kingdom Metazoa; phylum Arthropoda; class Insecta; order Coleoptera; family Lampyridae; genus Pyrocoelia; species Pyrocoelia pectoralis. The sequence goes on from CM070081.1 coordinate 18,226,493, forward strand.
ACACTATGGGAGGTGGAAACTTTTACTTAGTTTATAAACTTTGTAACACCGTAACTCAGTGAAAAATGAATAATCAACTCCCATTTAAAAAAATGACCGCCATGATGAAACCTCTAAAGTGGCGCCATCTACAATTAAATTGATAAGCCACAAAACTTTCATCTGAAACATTTTTTGAAAAAAATTCTCCTTTTCGAGATATTCGCGTGTATCACTTAAAATGGTCTACCCTGCATAGGGACTCTAGTGCCATCACTATATTTGTAATATATCAACTTTTTATTGATAAATGAGCGGCGGGTTAGAAATTAATTGATAAAGTGAGAAAGGTCTGTTCCCGATGGAATTCGCCTAAAATTCAACGACACACGCACGACATTTGCAAAGTGAGGTGGTGCGCCATCTTGCATAAACATAATGTCATTGATGTTATCCCATGCAGATACCGTGAGTCAAACGTCATTTTGAAGCGTCTCATGTAGCGTTCTGCGTTCATTGTGTCACGGATGATGAAGGGTCCGATAACATTTGTGGCACTCATTCCACACCACACGGTGACTTTTAGACGAGACTGCATCTTCTCCACCGTAACACCAGGATCCTCCGACACCAAATAATGGCAATAGTGTCAATTCACAAAACATCCTACATAAAATACGGCCTCATCACTGGAGATATGACACTACACCGAATGCCCACAACGCCGACACGATTTTTTGATGGTCCATATCGCCGACTAGGGACACTACGCCGACGGACCCTACGTCGACTGTGCCCACATCGCGGACAACTGTACAAGAGACATTAAACGGAACGTGACCACAACACCGACTATTAGAAAAAAATTTAATAGGGACATTACGCCGACAGTGCCCACAACGCCGACCATGCCCACATCGCCGACAGTGCCCACATCGTTGACAAGGTGTACAAGGGACACTTCGTCGAATTTTTCTCTGTGGACACAACGCCGACTATGACCACATCGCCGACCATTTTAATTGCATAGTCGATTTCGAGTAGCATGATAAAGAAATATTAACTATCAAATTAGAGCACTAATGCTTGTTGATTTGATAAGTTTAGAAATTCGTAAATCTCTTTACAACGGCGTTGTGTCTCTTGTACACTTGTCGGCGATGTGTAGTACAGTTAATTTAAACACAAAAATATACAAACATTGCAAAAAATCCTATGTTACGTTTGCTTTTTTCATGGTGTTAGGTTCGGTCCCAGTAGTAAATACTCAATTTTGCAACTTCGAAAAACTTGTGGAAACTGGGGGGGGGCACCAAAAACCTCGATTTTTTCGGACTTTTTTCAGTTTTAGCCTCGTAGATCAAAAACTATGAGTTGTAGTGCAATGAATATGATTATCTTTTTTAAACTGGACTAAATTTTCTACCATTTGAACCTAACCGGAAGTCTGTAAGTATAATAGTTTCCGAGATACAGCTCTTCAAAAATAGGCATTTTCCCTAATTCTGATTTTAGCGTATCATCCATGATTCGAGCCAGATATTGCCACAACGACGTGCCCTACGATCATTGTCATGGAGGAAAAAATTGTAGGAAATTTTATCACCTTTTATTTAAGCATAGATGCATTCCTGTAGGCCTAACAGTTCTCGAGAAAAAGACGGAAAACCGGAAAACAGTGAAATCGCTACGACTCCACATATATGTAATAGCATTAATATGATTAGAAGACATTTTCTGATTATTCTTATTTAGCCTAGCGAACTAACGCTCAAAAAGGGCTTGTAGACAGACTTTTTGATCTTAAAGATTTTATTTCTGGGATGTGTTTGGTGATGATTATACAAAAAGTAGCGTAACAAAATGTGCGGATTTGTTTGGTTTTCCGTTTACATCTCTTGAACAGGCCATCGTAGTGGGAAATGGCCAATTATTAAAAAAATCTGATTAAATTTTCTACGAGTTTACTTCTATGCGTTTTTGCTCTATCTCTATCCGTTGAAGAGATATTCGCTGTCAAGAATTGACATTCTTTTTGAAAATCGCTTTTACACGACGTTTTTCGGCAAATATTGTGCCCTAGCTCCTAAAGTATTGGGTTTATAGCAAAAACTGCCGAAATAAAAGTTGTAGACCATAAAATTTCCTATAAAATACATATACCGTTTAATATTTTATCTTAAATAGATTAGATGTTATAGTTAATTAAAAAAAAACGTTGAGTTCAAGATGGAATAGAGGGCACTAGAGAACAAGTAATTTTGTGGAAGGTTTGGAGCTAAATCTGATATGTGAGTATTAAATACAGATTACCTGCATCCTTAGCCAAACAATTTCAGTCTTATGCGCCACCATGTTTAATGGTCTCATAGTCTTTTCTTAATACATTTATGATAAGGTTAATGTTTGACGAAAAGAACAAAAGTATTTTCTCAAGGCAGCTTTTATTTTATAATTGGCCATTTCCCACTACGATCGCCTATTCAAGAGATACAAAGGGAAAACTTAACAAATCCGCAAATTTTGTTACGCTACGGAGTTAGCTCATACGGTAGGGCTGGGGACTTTTCGTATAATTATCACCAAACACTTCCAAACACATCTTAGAAATCAAATCATTAGGATCAAAAAGTCTGTCTACAAGCCCTTTTTGAGCGTTCGTTCGCTAGGCTAAATAAGAATAATCAGAAAATGTCTTCTAATCATACTAATGCTATTACATCTATGTGGAGGATTTCACTGTTTTCCGGTTTTCCGTCTTTTTCTTGAGAACTGTTAGGCCCACAGGAATTCATCTATGCTTAAATAAAAGGTGATAAAATGTCCTACAATTTTTTTCTCCGTGACATGAGTCGTAGGGCACGTCGTTATGGCAATATCTGGCTCGAAACATGGATGATACGTTGAAAAAAGATTTTGGGAAAAATTGCCTATTTTTGAAGAGCTGTATCTCGGAAACTATTATACTTACAGACTTCCGGTTAGGCTCAAATTGTAGCAAATTTAGTCTAGTATAAAGAAGATAATCGTATTCTTTGCACAATAATTCGTAGTTTTTGAGCTACGAGGCTAAAACTGAAAAAAGTCCGAAAAAATCGCGGTTTTTGGCGCCCCCCCCAGTTTCCACAAGTTTTTCGAAGTTGCAAAATTGAGTATTTACTACTGGGACTGAACCTAACAACATAAAAAAGTCAAACCTAATATAGGATTTTTTGCAATGTTCATGTTTAAAATGACTGGACTAGTGGGCACTGTCGGCATAGTGTCCGTATTAAATTTTTTTCTAATATTCGGCGTTGTGGTCACTTTAGGCTTAGTGTGCCTTGTAGTGTTGTCGGCGACGTGGGCACAGTTGGCGTAGTGTCCCTAGTCAAAGATATGGACCATCAAAATATCGTGTCGGCGTTGTGGGCATTCGGTGTAGTGTACCGGCCCCATTCCGGTGACAGACCATCATTTATCGATGGATTCGATCAGAGTTTTTCTAGGGCGCAAACGAATTTTAGTTAATCCATTTAATTTTTGTCCGGACGTTGAGCGATAAAATTCAGATAAACCATGCGTTCTGTGAACACTTTGTCACCATGCACCAAGACAAGGCACTTGTGCTTAAAATATAAAGAAATATTGTTGCTGACCATCAATTGCTGAGTACAAAAGAACCCGAAGAGCTCTTATCCTAATATTCCTCACTATAAGCCATAAAAACCAAAATTTAAAACTTTTTCCCTATACAGGGTGTTACAAAAAGGTGTAGCGGGGTATGTATACCCGGATTCAACATATGAGAATCAGTCTAAAATGTTCAATAGCATTTTTATGACTTCGGCTTAGTGTAGCCGTAATCAGCCATTTGGTATTTTCTTGAAAATAATTATTATTTCAAGAACACGTCATTTCTCAGAAGTTCAATATTTCCAAAAACATTTGTTACAAAATGGTTGTCATTCAAACATTTTAAAGTAAAATTCCATAAAAACTACCAAATAAATTGAAATTGTGCAAGAAACAACATTTTTAGTACTTATTATTATTGTTAATACTTCTTTATTTAGTAGATAGTTTTCGTTTAATTTTACTTTAAAATGTTTGAATGTATACCATTTTGAAAATTGGTAAATTTCAAAAAAATATATTTTTGGAAATTTTAGACTTCTGAGAAATGAAAACATAATATGCAAAATTTCATAAAAATATCTTGAAGGGTTTTTGAAATAATAATTATATTCAAGAAAATACAAAATGGCTGATTACAGCTAAACTAAGCCGAAATCATAAAAATGTTACTGAACATTTTAGACTTACTTTCACATGTAGAATCCGGATATGCATTGCATAGCCCGCTGCATCTTTTTGTAACATCCTGTATAAACGCTTAATGAATGTTCGATGCACGAATTTCCAAAAACCGAATCGAACTTTAGTACATGAATGTTGAGGGAGTGGCCTTTGGACGCTTCTACCACCGCTTTGACACTGCAGGCTAGCAAGGTGATCAATACATCAAACCGATGATGCGCATACTATTCGATCTTGCTGCTTATCTACTGCAAGAAATAGATGTATACTAGCAAACTGTAAAACTGAATGAAGTATGGTAGTAAGTATAGCTGTGGGACCCACAAAATGGGTCAGAATGAGATTGATGAAAAATTCGTGATATATTTGAGTCTTTTTCTGTATTCTCCATGTAATTTTAGGAACTAAAGTTTTGAGAAATAGTTTGCTCTGATATTTCTATTCAAGTTTACAGTTTGACCATAAACAAATCCTAGTTTTTTTTAGTATTAAACGTGATAGTTTCCCTCGAGCTCGTATGGGTTAAGCGACATGCTGGAACGAAAGGCAACGAGTGAGCCGATGAGTTAGCCAGACTGGCCTCAAAATAGATGTTTTATGGTGCAGAACCGGCTCGTTCACCAGTATAAGGCTAGGTGGAACTTGATGTTAGATTGCGTCATGCGAGAGAAACCTTCAGAGGGCCATCTCGTAGCCTGGCACGTTTTTTCACAGGGCTATCAAGAAAGAACCTTCGGCTACTAGTGGGCATTCTTTCTGGGCACTGTAAACTAAACAAGCACATGCACCTCATCATCAGACGATGAGATGTCAACCACATACTTCGTGAGTGTCCCGCATTTGTCCAGCTGAGACGATCGATGTTGGGGGTATCCTGGCCAGACATGGCTACGATTAGAGCCGCTTCCCCTTCCAGCATCCTCAGGTTCATCTCACGTGTGAGATGACTTGGGTGACATTGTGGGGTCGAACGACTGTAGGTAGTGCAAAGGGCCCGAATTGAGGACTATGTACGCGTGGACTATGTCCACCCACCTATTGCAATCCAGAATCCAGATACTTTTCCAAAAGTTAAGTTGATTATGTGCCACAAACCTAACATAAGTTGAACTTTTATGCAAACATGAAACAACGAACATATTGAGAGATCCGAACGTTGCCAAGAAACCATTTACAGGGTATTAAGATTAAGATTAAGATACCTTGCATTAAGTTGCCGGAAGCTGGGCAGAGCTCATGTTTTAACACAAAACAAGGTTAATAGCGCTCAAGACAGTATCGCAATCTTCAGACGAAAGCTGGGTCGTCTATCCAAATGAAGTTAACATTTAAAGCAAAGTCGAAAATTCTAGCTTGGTGCAACATTTTAGAGGCTGGAATTTCAGCACGTTGTGGAGGAGACGCTGTGGATACCGAGCCTTACACCCAAAGATTCTTACCAAGACACTGCTTTTGGGCTGACCACGCTTTGTGCCGTTATGACTGTGTAGGTCTCTGCCAATCGAAGAATTTTGGTCGTTACTCTGTCGGAAGGTTTGTGACAATGGATGGGAAGACCAAAATGGCTGTGCGGCAGATTTACAAAAATTACAGTCCAATACGATTAACATTCTTTCGTTTTGTTAAGTCATCCTCTTCGTGCCGCGTGCATGAGTACAATACATCTCATCGCTTTTTAAGATAAAATCCCATCATTGTTCTAAACCACTGCGTTTGTATCCGTTATCGATAAACAAAGAAATGCACAAACTGTCCGTGAAAATGAAAGTCTTTGTCTTTGCATTACTTAACCATTTAAGTGAATAATTCTGTCACGTAATGCATTTGTGCATGTAATTGCTACACATTGTGTAGCCCCTCGAGGAAACAACGTTTCTAAATTTAATAAAATAATTACTATTCAATCCTATAAATAGTTTTTTTTAAGTTATTCCTCACGATGCCATTGACTCTCCTTCATGATATACCTAGAGGCAATCTTTTAACGACAATAACCGTTATAAATTGCTATTGATTTCCCTTTCCATCAAAATTTCTCTTCGATTATAAATAATTAATGAAGTGTGAATGACGGTTCCCTATGCTGTATGCGTTAGTAGTTATAATTTTATGCGATTTACGCGCTTAGGTATGTGAAAATTTTTTTAATATTCATTAATTCATTTTTCCTATGTTTACAATAATTAGTCCATAGCATTAAAAATGAAAGTGATTTCTATATGTTGACAATATAAAATACCTGTACTAAGAGAAGACTTATTTCAAGACGTCGCGTCGCGTCGGCGTCGTATAGGCACGTTGCTGGAGCTTCAAATTCTTGAGAAAAAACAATTTTTCTCAAGAATTTGAAGCTCTAGCAACGTGCGATAATGGTTAGCGTAACAAAAAGGCTTGTGGTTCGGGGGAGGGGGTTGGGCGTTGTCCCTGACCCAAAAGCCGATTTTAGATAAAACGATCAATTTGGTTTGAATAAATTTCACGTGCATCCTTCATTTCTATGCTGTCGGAGATGACATTAAACATTCATGAAGGTCACGCCTTAAGAGCAGAATTTACTATGTTGCAATTTTGGGACAAGTAGGGACCTCAAACCCTATCCTTGAAAAGTATGATCACGCTTGCTCAAGAACACGTAAAGATCAACGGGATGTCACAGTTTCGATGGGTTCGTTCGAAAATTATTGGATTTATGTTAGTATGAAATAAAATCATTTGTCCTTGTGCTGAGAATGTTGCCAAAAAGGAACGTTTGGATCAACGGGGACGTTTCCGTAAAGCATCAAGCAAATCAAACTGAAGGCATTTAGCAGCGTTGCCACCTAGGCCACTCAGAGAGAGAAAGTTAAAATTGTTATTTTTAGGCAGAATCCCAGCAAACACACATATGAAATATACATACAACATATGTAAGATTGAAGTAAATACCCCTACATATGCTTTTTTATATATCAAGTATGTAAGTGTTCTTTAATAAAGTTATATAAACCGTATGTCACAGATTACGTATATTTTACATAATAGTATAGAAACTTACGGATATTCAGTATACAGAAATTCATATAATATACAGGGTGTACCGAAAAGATTGGTATAAATTATACCACATATTCTTGGGTCAAAAATAGGTTGATTGAACCTCACTTACCTATATACAAAAGTGCACACAAAAAAAGTTACAGGGTGATCTAGATAAAAATTTAAATAAGTTTTTTTATCATTGCTCTAAAACGGTTTAACTTTAATTTATGAAAATTTATACGAAATACTAGTAGACGATAACCAATAAATTGGAAACAGTCGCATTCAATTATTTTTATTTATTATGGATTTTCAGAGGGGATGAACACCCCTTTTACCCTCCAACTTTTTTTAGAGTTATACTTTAACAAAATATGGAACGCCACTGGAATCAAACGTCTATTCTTCAACTTTTTCGTCTCTTTGTATTTCTTTGTAAACATTTTGGTTTAGAAGATACAGCCACTCTGTAAAATGTCAATTTCAAAATATTTGATATTTCAACTCTACATTTTCACAAATACTAAACCTTCATTATTATTAAATTGCAATTTAGACACAAACAAGTTATTAAGATTAACTCAACAAGTGTTAAACATGACCTCCTCCTTCCTGTATACCGGGTGTCCCATTTTAATCCGCCACCTGCAATAATTCTACAACACTAGGCCGGATCAAAAAATGTCTCGAATAAAAAGTTAACGGTTTTGAGGGGGACATCTGATGCTGTTAACCCTTGCCTCTCCCGGACCCCAGGGGGGCGGGAACGGGGGGCAACTTTAAAATTTTAAATGGAAACCCCTATTTTTTATTGCAGATTGAGAAAGAGCATAAAATACTATGAAGGTTTTATTTGGGAACTTATTCTTTATTTACAACAGGTGGCGCTGCAATCGTTAAAATCTGTATTTTATTATTTATTTTGTATTTGGGTGACATTTTATCTTTCTGTTTCAAATAAAGAATAAGTTCCCAAATAAAACTGTTATAGTTTTTTTTCCTCTTTTTGAATCTGCAATAAAAAATAGGGGTTTCCATTTAAAATTTTAAAGTTACCCCCCGTTCCCTCCCCCCTGGGGTCCGGGGGAGGTAAGGGTTAACAGCATCAGATGTCCCCCTCAAAACCGTTAATTTTTTATTCGGGACATTTTTTGATACGACCTAGTGTTGTAGAATTATTGCAGGTGGCGGATTAAAATGGGACACCCGGTATACAGGAAGGAGGAGGTCATGTTTAACACTTGTTGAGTTAATCTTAATACCTTGTTTGTGTCTAAATTGCAATTTAATAATAATGAAGGTTTAATATTTGTGAAAATATAGAGTTGAAATATTAAGACCCGGTTTTATAAAATTCAGCTAACGACGTGATTAAGTTTGAATAATGCAACATGATTTGCTAATACGGGTTACATAGGTGTGGTCGTTGATCGTATTAGCCTATCGCATTACTTAACAACATTGTCAGCTGATCACGTAGTTAACTATGCTTTATAAAATCGGGCCTAAATATTTTGAAATTGACATTTTACAGAGTGGCTGTATCTTCTAAACCAAAATGTTTACAAAGAAATACAAAGAGACAAAAAAGTTGAAGAATAGACGTTTGATTTCAGTGGCGTTCCATATTTTGTTAAAGTATAACTCTAAAAAAAGTTGGAGGGTAAAAGGGGTGTTCATCCCCTCTGAAAATCCATAATAAATAAAAATAATTGAATGCGACTGTTTCCAATTTATTGGTTATCGTCTACTAGTATTTCGTAAAAATTTTCATAAATTAAAGTTAAACCCTTTTAGAAAAATGATAAGAAAACTTATTTAAATTTTTATCTAAATCACCCTGTAACTTTTTTTGTGTGCACTTTTGTATATAGGTAAGTGAGGTTCAATCAACCTATTTTTGACCCAAGAATGTGTGGTATAATTTATGACCAATCTTTTCGGTACACCCTGTATACATTTAGATAATTACATATTACCCAAGAAATTTATGTGCTGTCATATTTATATGATTAGATTTATGTACGTTATATGTAAAATTTTATATGTAAGAAATATTACATATTTTTTATGTATGCCTTCTGTACCTTAATATAATTATAAATAATTATAAATTACCATTACATATTGTCGAAAATAAAAGTCCGTTTCTATTTGCGCCGCATAATTAATCGCACGCGCGGGTTTTCTACAACGCCAAAAGTTGTAGTTCACGTACCTTTAATATTAGATCCGTATTGACTAAAATGCGTCTAATTTATATAAAAAATATATAATATGAAATAAAAAAAAGGAATGTTTCAGATTAGCGCAGTGGTACAATGTCGAATACAAAGAAAACACATGTCGGATTTCGGAATTTGCACGCCCACCCGCAACGGTCCGAATCCGGTTAAGGGAAACTTTTCAAGCAAGTATATAATATCATAATAAATTGTCGGCTTTCAGTTCAGGTAAAAACGGGTTCGTGCAAGAATTAAGTTAATTAAAAGTACAGTTGCACGTAAAAATGTAGTTTTTCCATTTTTTTGTATGAAACTGCTTAAATAATTTTTTACATTGGTAATAATTACATTATGCTCGAGTAGCTGCCATTTGGTCATCGCAACGCTTTTACAACTAGGTAATATTGTTTATGTGAATATTACATAAAATATACATAAAACGTATATAAATTCATGTACTACAGATATAGAAGAATTTACATCTAATAGACATATATATTATTTTGAAAATTGCTGACATCCTGACATTAAATATCGCTTCTTTTTCTTCCAGTTTTATATAAATCTAAAAAGCTCTTATATAATTTATATGTATTTTATATATAAATGTGTTTGCTGGGATGACTCTAGTTCATAACAGTCTTGGTTATGTATCTTAGTCCTTGACTAATGAGTACGAAGAGAACTACAAACTTGCATTAAATAAAATTTTAGAAAGGCAATATTAACACTATTTGAGAAATACCCGCATCCCCACAACAAAGGGCGAAACTTCATATTTTCGAAAAAATCGAAAAGCGTTAACCTACGAAACATTTTTTGCAGAAAAAATTCTAGAAATTTAACCAAATAAGGATGTTTTCGTACAGATAACTGACGACCACTCGCCTTGTTGAAAGACGCACAGTTTGGGATGTATTGTTCACTATCGAAAAAAAATTAAACGTATTCTATCGTTCCTTTTCATCAATTACCGTTGAGAAAATAAATTCGGATCAATTACGACTCAATAAACAATACACATTACACAACGAGCATCGAACACACTAATTTACATTCGGATCAGACAATCTTCTTCCTCCTCTACAACCTACTCAGTGTGTTAGCAAAAGGAAAGTGGATCAACAGGTATATAAATTTATTTTCAACGCTACTGCATTTAAGACAGTGACAACCAAGAACCAACGTAAGCACAAGTTCAAAATTTTCGTTAAAAATACAATTTTATTACTTTGAAGCTCTGTGCTGACCTATGATCTACCAAATAAATGCTCTTAGGGAGCTCTGGGAGAGGTCATGGATAATATTGCACTTGTTGAGGATCTCCTATTAGATGATGAACTATTGAAGGTGACCGAAATAGCTTTTCTTTATCAAATCGTCGACCATTCCGGCATACATCTCTCAGCATCAGTTGAAAGTCGGTGTCGTGTTGCTTAATTGCTTTTAAATCTCTGTGGAGAAAGCCCTCTGCTATGAAGTGAATATAACACCCCTTAATGCTCTAGTAAAATCTGTGTATTTAGGGCTTTGTCAGCGAAACGGCCACAAGGTGCAACGTTCCATTGATTCTGTTCCCAAGCAATTAATTGGGGTGAGTGCCAATTTCCATAACTCAAAATGAAATGGGTTGCCGTTAAAACGCAAAAAAGCACCATTTAAAGCATGTACCCATGTAGCATTTAATATTGGTGTAATATTGGCATTTCATTGTAAATATATTGGTAGAATATTAATGAACAATATTGTCACAACATTGAAATGTGAACAATTTTACATATTGGCTAAATATTACTAACCGATATTCTTTCAATATTGAGGAAAATATTTATACAATATTGGCCCATTATTGTTTTGTAATGTGTCCCAAAATAGTAGGAAAGGGGGTGTGTGACCTGCGCCACCCCAAAGTCCTAACTGTCCCTGGGGACTATTCTCCAGTGCGCAGCGCCTGCAGGGCTCCCCATGTGCTCCGGTGGTTCCTTCCCCATGACGTGTAGACTCTGAGGAAATTGGTAATGCTGAAAAAGGCTTCTGCTTCATGTAGGACTCGAACCATCGATCACCCGGTTAAGAAGTCAGTCCTCACACAACTGAGCTACGGAAACATATATAACTTTGGAATTTAAAATTGAACACTATAAAATATTGAAGAGGGCGTGAATATTGTATTTTGATTATTTTGATATCTCTAAATTGGTGAAAGTTAACATTAGGCGGATTTTGAGAAAGTAACATAACGTTATGATTTATGAATATTTTTTCAATGCAGCCTAAATATATCATTTTAAATATCCAATAATATTGAAAACACAGTATTGTTATGTTATTGATCAATAAATATTGACTTTATATTGTATAGCAACATTTTTACTAAATATTGTAAATATGTATGCTATATTGCTTAAATATCGATTTTCAATATTTAGTATCTAATATTGTACACGCAACATTGGTACATTGTTGTATGTACAATATTTGCATTTACATTGAATATCAATATTTACTTAATATTACAAATATGTGTGTTATATTGTTTTAATATAGATTTTCAATATTTAGTAATATTGTACACGCAATATTGGTACACTATTGTGTGTACAATATTTAAATATACATTAAATAGAAATATTTACTAAATATTGCAAATATTGTACTTATATTCACTTAAATATTACATTTGCAATATTTGTATCATATTACAAAAATATATTCACCCAATATTGGCTGCAGTTCGACAATATTGCCCCAATCTCTCTATATTGCGCTGGTATTGCGCCAAGCTAACGCCAATAAACGGTGCTACATGGGAAATTTTTGGTTTTAGCCAAATTTGGCATGTTAAAGATGGAAAAGGAGGCGATTATAAAATGCCCCATCAGTTTGAAATGTAATCAGTTATAATGAGCCACCAATATAACACTAACCGTTAAGTAAAGAACTGAAGATCACTTTACCATGCGGCTAGCGTTGGGTATTGAGTTACCAATAACAGACAAGGTAATGATTTTTTTCATTCATTTGTATTATGGATTCTGCATTACGATTTATAGACAAGTCCCCGTGCACATAAACCTCATATTGGGGCCCTTTGTGCTACCTCCATGATTAGAATCGTTCGACTCCGCAAAGTCACTCAAGCTGTGAAGTACTTACGTGAGATGAACCTAAGGATGCTGCAAGGGGAAGCTCTCCTAATCGTATACATGTCCGGCCCGAATACGCCCAAAAGAGATTGTCTTAGATAGGTAAATACAACACTCATAAAGTATGTGGTGAGACGTCTAGTCGTCTGTGTAATATCCTCCAAGATGGTGATTTGATCAAACCCATATGGAGCGTGTGTCCAGAATGTATGCCTACAAGTAGTGGCAGGTTCTTGATAGCTCTATGTAAAAACGAGCCACATACAAGAGGGACCTCATTCGACAGTCCAACATCAAGTTCCACCGTACTTGTACTATAAGTGGGGAAGCCGGCTCTAGGTCATAAAACACCTGTTTGGAGGTCAGTCGGTTTCCTTATTGTCCTTGGTTTCAGCACGTTCTTTAATAACCCATGCCAAATCCAGAATTTTGCTGTTTGCTACTTGCTCTAGAGTGTGTGGTGACATAACGAAAGCAGTCTAGAGGTAATTAGCGACTGTACGGAAGCCCTGATGACACTGAAAAGTATGACGGTTTTGTTCTTTATGATATACATAAGAATTTTCTTGCCCCAAGCGTCATCTGGCAAGTCGTTGGGTGATATGGGTTCAGCACCTATTAATTCCGTTCTTTTAGATTAATTCGTGAAGTTGAAGAATATATCAGGGAGGGATGCAACTTCCCCAGCAGGAAATGTGTGGTAGTTCTTCGCTGATATAAAGTGAGGAACGAGGGAGTATGACCCCCCCCCCCCCCCCCCCCCAATTCCTCAATGGCCTCACCTACAATTCGAAAGTGCTTTATCGCAATACCTCTGTTATTCAACAACCCCTTTGTTTTCAGACACAAGGCTGTCAGTAGAGATCTAGTGGACACAGGTCCAGAAAGGCTCCCATGACGGGTGTGGGGGTTCTTCGCATATTGCGTCCGTGTACGCAACTCACTCTAGTTTTGCACATGATTGACGAGTCTGATTCGGATTGATATCTTATCAAGGATTTGTCAACAGTTTGGATACGGTATTGACATTACGCGCGTCGTTTATTAAATTATTATAAAATTCAAACATTTATAACATAACTATAATAGCTGCTTACACGCAGCTTCGCTCGCGGTCTTTCTCCTTTTCTACAACTGGCTTCGAAACGACTCGCGCGACACCTGTTGTAAATGGTTACCAAAGCATTTTTAAAGGGACACATGGGGTACTGAAATTTAAAAAACAGGGGTGGGTTAGCTGGAGCCTAAGGGGTAAGTTGGAGAAGATTTCTACATATATGAGTCATATTGGTTCCCCCTCAGTGTTCTAGAAATTTTACTTACCTGTTACAGTTTCGAGATATGAGGTGTGGCAACTTTTCAAATCACCTAGTATATAGACTACTGGGGTGACTGTGACATACATTATAATAATAATAATAAATATTATCTGAAATATTGTTATAAATAAACAAAAGGGTGACCGAATTTGTGGGACTCGATATAGGTACTTTGTATTAAAAAATGGTAGTACCATATTTAATTTCGTCCCACACCATGAAATTATGGTAACTTGATAATAATACAGCTTTTCCCATAACCTTTCATAAATAACTGCATAAGTGCATACTTTATCTGATCTTGAACATCATGTTTATTAATTAAATATGAGTTACTTCTCACAGTTACTCTCTCCTTTCTGTTAGTCCTCTAATAAAAAGAATGAGAGTAACCGAATAAGTGAATAGGTATTTTATTGTAATTACGCTTGTTGCTATCGTTGAATTTCATTAATCATCAAAAGAATTATTTCTTCTGTGAAAGGCATTAGTTCATTATTATCATAATTTAATACCTTTCAACAACGTTTGAATTGTGGCATTTTTACTATGACGTTTCTCTTCAAAACGCTCGTTGCTATTTTAGCAAAAGAATTCTGCAAGCATAGAAGAGGTTACTGCACTTATCCAGTTTAAGAAAGTCCATTCTAACCCAAACCAAATCTTAAAAGAGTACGCCAAATTGGTGCAGTGAAGTTAAGGCTGGACTACCGCTCCAATGAGGTTCCTCCGAGTAAGGACCTGGAAGTTTTGGAAGTGTGTTGTGGTAGAGCAGCCTTGGCTGAAACCTCGGCCACTTAAAAGTAGAGACCAATAAAAAATGACACCGAAACGATCAATACCGTCAATTTGATTTTTTTAATGAAACACTCTGAACGTTAGATTCTAGATTAGGAGCTACCTCCCTGATTAGAGTCGTCCGAATCCGTAACGTCACTCAAACCACATGTGAGATAATCTTGAGGATGCTGGAAGAGAAGAGGTATGTTCGGAACGAATTCCCCCCAAAGTGGATCGTCTCAGTTCGACAAACGCAGGACACAAGCTGTGAGTGAACATGTAGTGACACCAGTGGAACTACCAGACCAAACAAATGATGCTAGCAACTCATTCAACTAGACTTCTCTAAAAGTTGCAAAGCTGTACGAAAGCTCTCCCTTCAAGCAAAAGATGCAGGTATATGTGAACACTACAAGGAATCCTGAGTGTATGCAATATATGCTATAAGAAAACTCAAGAAAAGGCATTGTGAGGAGGATGATAGTACTTTAACACAGACTCTTAAAGTGACCTCCCCTGTCAAGCCATCACAATTTGAAAACAGACAGTGAAACTATGATCAAAAATCTTTGGAAGTAAAATGTTCACCTGACTATACCATTTCAGCTATTCACTTGTGCAAAATCTTTTTGTAACCATTAGTAGAAAAATATGGAACAGTGAACGAGCAAGTTTATCGCATTGACAGACAGATTAATTCCCCGGGCCCGAGTCTCCTGTAAGGGTCCGTACGCTGTACGAAAACCGGGATAAATACAATATTTGTGTAATTAACATTTTAAAACAGGTATTTACATTTCATATTATAACTTACGTAATTACTTTTCATATTT
Organism: Pyrocoelia pectoralis; assembly: GCA_036250285.1. NCBI lineage: Eukaryota > Metazoa > Arthropoda > Insecta > Coleoptera > Lampyridae > Pyrocoelia > Pyrocoelia pectoralis. The sequence continues at coordinate 18,242,092 of CM070081.1, forward strand.
TTTTTCTTGCAAAATACGATATGTTTGCATGTAAAAACTGAGGGGGCCCGTAAGCGGGGGCCCGCGGACAAGCGTAGTCCCCGGGCCCGAGCTAGCTCTCGACGGCCCTCATGGATACTAAATGAAAACTATGGGATAACGACAGAGAGGAATGGAAAAATAATAATAAAAGTGGTCGCAATCGCTAAAATTACACTGAATTAAGAGGAATAACAATAAAATAATACATACCAAAATGGCAGAAAAATAATACCAACACACAAAGAAGAAGAAGGATCATATTGCAATTGCTGTAGAGCCGCACCATTTAGAGGTGGTGCCGAGGACGGGGACGGGCAGGACCACCTACGTTAAGCAATACAATTATGGTCCTTGAACAAATGAGCAAAATTTTGCTCACCAACTCATGTTAAAGATCACACTACGTCATCTCTTCTATTATGGTCATGGACTTAATATGTAGGGTAAGGTTGGGTAAAATGGGATACTTAGTGTTCTAGGCCTCATAACTGTTTTAAAATAAAGTAATGTAAGGGGCCATTTTTTGGCTTCAGTTTCATTTATAAATGGACTTTTGATTGTTATTGTTTTTTATGCTAAAAATAGAAGTCGCATGACAAAAAAAATATATTATAATAAAAAAGCAGCAAGTGTTTTAGCTACCTAGTCGGATAAAACGGGATACTTATGCTTTTTTAAGTTCCATAACGTTTAGCACTCAGCAGAAGAAGCACAAAAATTTACAATATTTTGACAGACGTCACAGGTAAAAACTTTATCTTCCCCCACTGCCGCACAAGCTTCGTGGGCCCAACCTTCGCAATGTTGGCACCTTATCCAACCATCTTTTGCCTTAGAATTAGAATAAAGATATGCACTTTTGTCTCTCTCGCATGGTCTCTTCTTCTGAACTGCTACTGTCCTTTAGTTTTTATGCTTTTATGTCTTTTCGAGTTGTCATCTTAGTCCTTTTCTTGCCGAATCTTCCCTGTTTAACTTTCTTCACTCTCGCTTCAATAGTTGTACGAGGAACCTCATATTCTTTAGAAGCCTTGAGATACTCCATTCCTCCTTCCAGTACCTCCTCAACAGCCTGACGCATACTGTCTTCGTCCCAAGACTGCAGTTGTGTTTTTTTATATTTTCCCAATGCACCCCAATCCCAAAAGAGGCGTTGACGCTCTATTTGGGTAAAACGGGATACGTCCCGTTTTATCCTATAATGCATTAATTTTTGTGCAGTGCTCAGTTATGGGCAATGGGCATGTATTAGATACCTCTCATATATCTGCAGTGTGCAGCGTTCAATAAACCGGTCAGCTCTATGGAAGCAAGTGTAGCAGAGAGAGCACCCAACACTACAACAGTACCTTCTGTAATGACTTGGAATTCTTACAACATCCATTGTATAATGATTAAAATGTACATCAAAAATATGTAGTAGAAGGTAGGGAGTGTGTTCATTACTACTATACACATTTTCATCCACAGCACTTAATAAGGTCAGCTTTTTAGGTTCTAGGGCTGATCCATCCAAGTATAAAGCCTTCAATTATAGCTAAAGTTATGCAAACGACGTAAGAGAGAAGATGTACCCATCTTACACTTTATTAGTTTCTCTACCCCTACAGTACCACCAAAGAGTATTTTTTGGTACCACTGATGAACGGATAAGCAATTCTTGAACCTACCTATAGTACCCATTTCCACTACCTACAAGGTAGAAATTATGTTTAATAATGTAACACAAATTGTGTTTGATCATTTTCGACGTTCAATATCAGTTATAGTGTTCCAGTACCATTTCATTTGCTCCTTTTACATGTACCACCCACTCAGCCGTGTGTAAAATGTGTTGCGTCCACCGTAGGCGTAAGCACAACAGGAAATTTCACTATAATCTAACAAATACCACGATCCAAAAGATTTATATCAGTGTTCTTGTTTTCTTTGAAGTTTCCATCTCCGGTTCCTACAAATGAATGGACAAATAATGTTAATAAATAGCTGATTTTACCATAACGATAATCAATTTATGTTTACATACCTACTCTGAAGAGGGCGCTTTCTACTTTGAAGAGAGTGCATTCTGTGGTAGATGATCCAAGTGCAACGGATATTATAACGTTAGTTTTTACTTCTGCAATAAATTTCATTAACTCACATGCTAATTAGAAATTTACGTTTTTTGCATCTCCACAATGAGAATCACATTCATTTTTCAACCTGACCGCAAACATAAAAATTCCATTTGGTAGACACGCCCAGTAACTTACACTTGCGTGTTAAACGCAGGTACCACTTGCTCATGAATGTAAAACGTTCACCTTCGGTGAAGGAAGTACCACTACTACTACTACTACACGATCCATTCAATGATTTATTTTTATAGAATCGGATTTTTGTCTTGTGGTTTTATTTATGGTAGTTAATAATGGACTCGTAATTCTAGCTCTGTAACAATTTCGGCTGGGTGTATTAAAAAGAATGGCGTTACCGTTAAAAGGTAACTATATCTTATTGAACTGAATTTTAGGACGGGTTTAATGAAAGCGTTTGTAACTTTAGCCAATTGTGGGAGAATATCATACTTAGCTCAACGGTTAACAGGAATATTCATCAGATCTTTGTCACCATGAAACTGGAAAAAGGAATCATTAGACATGCATTTCCATCGAAGAATAATTTGTAATGAACGTTTATTATTGGAATAATTTATACGGTATGTCGTCCACTATCTCAATCCCTCTTTTATCCCTCTATCTCTCTCCTTCCAATGAATCTTTTAACTATCAGTGTTTTGTAGGTGCAATCCAGTTATTTATTTTTACTTGTCGTTTCAATAACGGTTCTTTCCTCTCTAGTACTCCCTCGTTTCGTACTCTTGGCGTCTACGTCATTTTAAAATTCGTTTCCAAACACAAAATTTTCAAAGGCAGTATTATCATCTTATCATCCATCATTATCAAACACGTGCGGGCTGCTGTGTTCATTTAATAGATTTGAATCCCTAACACGAAAACTTCCCGGATCGTTTATTGAAATGTTCATGATGTGGACGAGGATCATTTTTAACACCAATGACTGCTGCCTGTTCTTCGATGATTGCGGCAACGGTCTCAACAGACACCTCACCACTCACTACTTATGCACGAATCCAGTCAACGAACAAACGGCGTTGTCTATATGGTGGTTGTCTTTGAGCTCCTGAGTCACTTAGATCTTGTTCGGATGCAGGTCCAAGTCCCGACGCAAAACTCGTCAAGTTGAAGTCCGCGAAAGGCCGAGTTCTTGTGCCTGTCGAGGAATTGACTGCCTAGTGTTCTCCCACACGGATCGCGGGTGATTTCACGTTCATTTGACGTACGGGAGTTGGTTGATTGTTTACCCAACCGGTCCTCTCGAATTTGACCACCAAACGATGGAGAATCGACTTTGAAGGGCCACCGTGTCTTCCGTAAAATGGATGCAACGCGCGATGCTGAACCCCGTGTTCCTTTACCTCTTGAAACCTATTCAGTCATGATATGTAAACTACACTCTCACCCACAAAAAAGGCATTTTTGGCGTGGATAGAGGGAAAAAACATTGTATCCAAAACTGACATGCCCATCTTCACGAATGGAAAACAATCAGTGGAAGAACTTTCCACATAACCAGTGGGTAAATTTCTAACTGCAGCAGGCTTGGTCCGTAGGCATCAGGTCACTACGAATTCTGGTTTAAAAGCATAAACGAGATACATTTTGACAGTGTTTGCGTTCCTTTTATTAGAGAAGTTGCTGGTGTACTGTTGGCTAGTATGTTATCAATTAACAGTGTAGCGCGAAAGAAAAAAAAATAAACAAGGCCTTGTAGAGATTAAAGACTTACAAAATATTATTGCATTAGGTACCTACCTACTTAAAATAACATAATATTACCTACCACTTACCCTGCTGGCAAAGAAACACCGCAAATCTGCTATACCTTCGGTTCTAATTGGCTTCCTGTCGCCTCAGCAGGTCCAATCTGAGCATCCACCTTCAAAGACTGGAGGTACTTGGACTAGCTCCTAAGGAATTCGTATTGTTGGAAAAGGTGGTTGCACACCTAAAGGTAATGTAGGATAGCTGGTCTTCCAAGGCCCCGAAAAGCTGCTACAGAACTCGAACATCTGATAGTGTTAACCCAGCAAACACATTTATATATAAAATACATATAAATTATGTAAGAACTTTTTAGATTTATATAAAACTGGAAGAAAAATAAGAGATATTTAATGTCAGGATGTCAGCAATTTTCAAAATAATATATATGTCAATTAGATGTAAATTCTTCTACATGAATTTATATACGTTGTATGTATATTTTATGTAATATTTACATAAAAAATATTAGTTGTAAAAGCGTTGCGATGACCAAATGGCAGCTACTCGAGCATAATGTAATTATTATCAATGTAAAAAATTATTTAAGCAGTTCCATACCAAAAAATGGAAAAACTACATTTTTACGTGCAACTGTACTTTTAATTAACTTAATTCTTACACGAACCCGTTTTTACCTGAACTGAAAGCCGACAGTTTATTATGATATATATAGTTGGTCCATAGTGGAGTCAGAGGTTCAAAAAGGGGAAGAGATTGAATTAATAAAACAACTTAAAACCTCCCCTTATATTTAATAACTCAAAACTTTATATGAAGCGAAGGATGATGGTTATGTTTTTTTAGATAAGTACCCGAAAGTACTGAAAGGCCAGACCATCAATGGCAAAACAGACCGAAAGTGAAATTTAAAAGGATTAATATTAGGATTCAAATACCTCGTTTTTGATTAACGTAGGGGAATCCTAAAATAATCCAAAGGGAGCAATCATTTAGTTCTTTAACCTACTAAGGTGTGCAAAGAGCAACATTTAAAATTTGACTTAATTAAATAATATGAAAGTGAATATAAAGCGACATGTTTCGAGGCCTACAGGTCTCATTCTCAAGCTTAAAGAAACGAAATGGGTAAGATGATCCAAAAGTGATAAGTCTGAAGGGGCAAATAGAAGTTACATTATAAAATTATAGATGAACCATGTTATAAAAGATTATAGTTGCTTGAAAAGTTTCCCTTAACCGGATTCGAACCTTTGTGAGTGAGCGTTGCAAATTTCGAAATCCGACATGTGTTTTCTTTGTATCCGACATTGTACCACTGCGCTAATCCGAAACATTCCTTTTTTTTATTTCGTACTTCGTAACTTTGCGCTGTTTCGGGTTATTAGTTTAAATTTTGTTTGATTATATCGTTGAGTGAAGTCATATTCAATGATTATACCTACCTTTATGCTAAAAATGACCAGGATTTAATTTATTTTATATTATTTATTTTCTACATAAATTAGACGCATTTTAGGCGATACGAATCTAATATTAAAGGTACGTGAACTACAATTTTTGGCGTTATAAGAAACCCGCGCGTGCGATTACTTATGCTGCGCAAATAGAAACGGACTTTATTTTCGACCATACAATATAATATGTAATAATAATTTCTAATTATATTTACAGAAGGCATACATAAAAAATATGTAATACTTCTTACATATAAGATTTTACATATAACGTACATAAATCTAATGTAAATATGGCAGCACATGAATTTCATGAGTAATATGTGATTATCTGTATATATGTAAATTTCTGTATATAGAATATCCTTAAGTTTCTATACTATTATGTAAAATATACTTAATTTGTGACATACGTTTTATAGTACATATAACTTTATTAAAGAATACTTTCATACTTGATATATAAAAAAGCATATGTAGGGGTATTTATTACTTCAATTTTATGTATGTTGTATGTATATTTTATATGTGTGTTTGCTGGTAAGGCACAGGATCCCTGCACATCGGTAGGTAGTTGGTCTATCTTTCACACAACCATAAAATATGCTTTAAAAGGCGCTGATAGTTTTCGGTAAAGGGGTCGGATTGACGTAAACGGCTAGACAAAGGCTTTTTCCCTCAAGGTGAGGGTTGGTAACCTTCTTAGCCCAGAGGTGCGAGTACTTCGGTGCAATGGCCGAAATAATCTCATCAGATGATAAATATTTCTATCGTCACCATCTTGAATCCGCCTTGTCGGTGGTTACAGTACTGCAATGCTGTGCGAGAGTCCTACAAAATAAATGGTTATTTGAGTTTCTAGCTGTTTTCGTTCAATCATAATTAGATGTTTGTGGATCCCAAATTCTTCTGAAGCGAATTGAGCTAAATAGATCTTTTTATGTCTTTCCATCTCTGTATACTCATAGTCATGAGTAGGTCGGGCGTAATAAACCTAATATCTTTTCTCAAAAACGTTGTCTTCCTCCAGAAAGAAGTGGTGGGAATTGTTTTTGGGTTCAGAAAAGTTCTTACGAGGGAAGCAGACTACCTTGTGGTACTCAAACACCTTTAAACGTTGAGCCGTTGCATAATAATTTTTACACTTGAAACAAATGGTCAAATGGAATTTGGCGATAAGCTCATGGGTTAGCATAATTTTGCCCGTTGGCGTCTAACGAAGAACCAACGACTGCTTTCTGGACACTGGTAAGTTTAATATGCACCTGCACAATACGGCATTTACCAATCCATAGCAGTTTGGAGGTTGTTCATCACCAAATATAGCCGTAGTTGGGATGTTTTGAGTAAGGAAACAGAGGTCTCCCAAATTCTACCCTCTTCGTGTGACATAACAATTTAGCCGAAAGGCAAATGTTTTCCGTCACTGTACCTGTAGACCTGTAGATGTAAACTCTTCCTATTTCATATAGGATGCTTAAAAAAATTGAATCTTTTTTGTAACGAAAGATCCCGTTAAGTAGCACATAAAAATGAAGAATAATCCGCTTTCATATAAATCCCATCAAACATGTCGTTAATCATAGCTTGTTAATCAAACTTCTCTACATTTTCATGTAAACATAGACACAGACAGAGATCTTCACCTTCATATGGTAAAAACGCGATACACACCAATAATTAAATATAGGTAAATTTCATTTGGCATTCTTAACTACTCATTTAGTAACTCACATTACATGTTTTAAATGGTAAGGAGAAAGTAAAATGTATACGTTACCTTAAACTTGATTTGTGAGTAAGTAGGCAAGTGAAGTTATTTCAATTATATCTACTAATTAAAAATTATAATTTTATCGAGGTAAGAAATTTGCATGGGTATATTATAAATTTTAAAAGCAAATTGTGATTCATGTTAATGAAGATGAAAGTAGTTGCATAATCAATGTATAACGAATAGATTTTTATCAAACAGTTCTCATAATTGAAAATTATGATCTAGCAGCATATTATAATGTTACCTTGGGAATTCGGTTTTAACAACGAGAGGAAAAGGAGTGCTGCACTAGAATTGCAAAAAACATGGATTAAATTCATCTTTTTTTTCGTTGGAGATACTTTGTTGTACTGCTGTACTGCAAATTGAGAGTGAAACGCAGTATAGATGCTTTTACGGTTATGACAAAATCCGTTTCGTCATTAGCCATAGGTTTACCAATACGTACTATTATATTGTAAATTTGTACTTTTCGACTTTATTAACCGAAGAATTTAAAATTAAAACAAATTTGACGTAAGTAGATCCAAATTTTTAAATATCATCATGGATGGATTTTGATGTTCATTTGCACGAACGCATTTTGAGGTCTTTCTGCTTCGCTCCACGGCGTTACACGGTGGTTACACACCATCAACTGTTGATGTATTTTCATACATTGTATTGGTGTTCTAATTCTCTTAGAGCCTCTTTCAAGCTCTAATTTTGGTTTTCAGTTCACTTCCTTTGACTTTGATTCTTATTTTGTTCTTCTTCTGGTTCGACAACATAAAGTATCGACTCTTACTTTTAACCTGCCATGAATACTTCCAGATGACATAATAATTAAAGCGTGACAATGTACTCTTACAGATTACCTCTAATTACATGTTCACGTCTAAGCAGGTATTTCCTCGCGCTCCAATTTTAAGAAAAGGCGTACCTAATGCACATTTGGAACGTTATATAACTACTTTCTCCGACGCGCATGACTCTTATTTCTCACATTAAATTAAAAATATTGTTTTGGGACTTCATTTAAACGTTTAACTTTCAATATCCAACAAGCGTAACATACCCTAGGTACCTACATGAATAGAAACCTCTTTTTTACATTACTAAGCAGATATGAATCTTTTCTTTATTATTGTTTCATAATTAATAGGCAATAAAGTTGCGATGACTAATGTAATTTTAATTTATTTCAGGTAACCGAGCGTGTAGCACAGAATTTGTTAATTTATAACAATGTCTCCTCTTAGAGTGACAATTTGAGGGAAAAGAAAAGGCGTTTTGCAAGTGTCCTCTTTGCGATCACTTTCGTTATAACCAGAAGCGAAAGAAACCACTTTTACTTTTTATGTAAAACGGCTTAAAGTTTACGTTATAAGACCTTGAAAGTGAGATTACAGCTTCCGGATCTGAGTCTGAGTGTGACGCTTAACCTCCGAAATGTAGAAAAGGGGCTGCCAAACATATTTGAAGTATTACATCGTGCATAGTGACCATAGTGTTAAGCACCTACTTAATATGGCATTTAAATAGAAAATGTCAGACCGATATGAAGCACAAACGACGTCACAGTGCAAAGTCCTTAGTGCTTCATCATGATTCACATCAGAACCCGGGTACACCTACGGTTCGGGAAATATCCAGCCTCAAAGTCAAGAGGTTGGAAGTGAGCCACAACTTTCTTATTTTTGAAGCACAGACGTGCTTCGATAGTATTCATTTGTACTTCACACCAGAACCAGCCACACCGACGGTTAGGGAGATATAAATAGCCCTAAAGTCAGAGACTGGAAGTTAGCCACAGCATTTCTTGTTATTGAAGCACAAATGTCGTGATGGGACTAAGATCATAGTGCTTCGACAGTATTCATTTGTGCTTCACACCAGAACCAGAAACGTAGATGTTGCGACCGTGCAGCATCCTACGGGATTCGTAGTTGTATATACTTCACACCAGAACCTAGTCACGTCGAGGGTTCAAAAGATATAGGACCTCAAATTGTATGGCCTGAACTGGCCACAGCTTGTGTTGTTACTGACATTTAATATGGCGAAGAACATGGATGATATTGCGCAGGAAAATATATTTTTCTTTGTTCGTGTCTCTGTTTTCATCAAGAGTCCCACTCAATATCTTCCATGTTCCTCGCCATAATAAATGTCAGTAACAAGACAAGCTGTGGCCAGCTTCCGGCCATTGAATTTGAGGTCCTATATCTTTAGAACTCTCGACGTGACTAGGTTCTGGTGTGAACTGTATACAATTACTAATCCCGTGGGATGCTGCACGGTCGCGACATCTATGCTTCAATATCAAGAAATTGCTGTGACTAACTTCCACACTTTGACTTTGGGGCTGCATATCTCCCGAATCGCAAGTGTAGCTGGGTTCTGGTGTGAAGCACAAATGAATACTAGCGAAGCACTAAGGATTCAGTCCCATCACGATATTTGTGCTTTAATACCAAGAAATGCTGTGGCTAACTTCCAGCTTCTGACTTTGAGGCTGGATATCTCTCGAACCGTAGGTGTGACCGGGTTCTGATGTGAAGCACAATGAAGCACTAAGCACTTTGCACGGTGACGACATTTGTGCTTCATATCGGTGGCTAACTTCCTGGACCGGTTCAAACCACATAAACGTTTGAACAGACGCATGGATGCGGAATAACAGCACAAAGATCAGCAACGAATAATTTTAATTTTATAAGGCAACGAGGCTTTTAATGAGCCATTTTAGGAAACAAAGGGATGAAGTGACATTATCAAAAGGATTCTCGCAGATTCAATTTACTTATTTCCCATTACAACGTTGCAATAGTTTGTTTTCCTAGAGAAATTTGTGTACTTACCTATAAATGATTTTGAATATCATTATACCTGACTACAAATGATCATCGTAGTAAAACCTTAAATTTTGTTATCGCTCAATGTTTGATGCTTCATATTGTATTCGTATTGAATAATATAGCGAATGGCTTGGTGAATTCATAGAGAAACACGCCCTCGTGGGAAACGACAAGCATACCCAAGAATGAAAATTAGTTTTAATGCGGCTAAAGTTCGATTGTATTAATGTTGAATAGCCAGATGGAAACTAATTATTTCTAACGAACGCTTCCAACCAAAGATAATACTATTTTCTTTAAATATGCCACTGTATATCTCAGCTTGTGAAACACCTAATACATATATGAATTCCTTTTGTTGATAAAACAACTCCCAAAATAATAGAGAACACAATACACAAACTTATCTACCTAAAAACACCAGACTTGATTAAACTTTATTTTACACAACAATTCACGTACCTTTTCTCTTCTCAAAGTTTATTTATTACCCCACTCAGTGTTGTTACCTTGACGTGGTTGTGGGGTTTAAGTGGTTCAATGATCAAGATGGTGTGTAAACGTCAGGCTTGACCCGAGGTGTGACAGTCCCAAGTGAGAATCCAGACTAAAAACAACACTCTCGTGTTTGTGCAGTGCTAAGCGACAGTAATAGTGAATGAACTGGTCCTGGTAGTTTGGCGGAGTGAGATCTCCAAGGTGCGACAACACACTACTTTGGCCGGGATTTCACTTAAGACGGGAGGTCAAGATCGTCATTTTTCAGCATTTTTTTTTTAACTTTTAACGAGAGTGTCCACTGTCCATATTCAAACCAAGAGATGACTAAGTTCATTGAAATAAACATGAACGCGATGCCACTCATTGAAACGCTGCCCAAAGAAGATAATTCACTGGGAAAGATATACGCAACTTCTTAGATTAGACAGCCCTTTATTTTGTTATAATAAACGAAACAAAAGATTCTTATTTCACTAAATACATAAACCAACTCATTTAATTAAATAATACTCCTCCACTCAAACTAAATCTATTTCTGGCTCCTTGGCATCAGCTTATCCCTTCGCTCCATCACCCACTTCATCCACCCCACTCACAGCCCGTTCCCACTTAAGATTACCTTTATTCCTCTCCCCTCTTCTCTCAGCTCTTCACACTCCCTCATCAAATGCCACACAGTCTCTCGTCCCTTACCGCACATTCTACACATCCTCCTCTCGTCCTCCCACCAGTATCTATTCTCGTTCTCTTCATTACCACATCTAAACCTCGCCACCATCCTCTTCTCCTTCAACTCCATTTCTCCCATCAGATACTCGGCCTTCCCTTCTTCCACAATTTCCTGATATCCGCCATTATATCTTCCATTACATATTCTCGCTATCCTTTCCTGTGCTTCCACACCTTTATCCCTTCTTACCAACTCATCCACCATATCTCTTCCCTCCTCTCTTCTCCCTTCTATCTCTTCCCTCTCATACAACCGCCTTCTCTCTTCCTGCCCATACCTTATTCGTTTTTTTGCCACCTCTCTCATGCACTCCTTTACTCCAACAATATCTTCCCGCTTTCTGATCATCTCCTCATATTTTACCGCCCTCTCTCCTGCCCTTATCCTTATTTTCTCTAATTTTACCTCTTCCCCTACGACATACACTGGTGCCTCCCTGTCCAACCCTAATGTCCACCTCCAGTGCTTCTCCTGAATTCTTTCTATTTCTTCCTATTCTTTCCACCCCCATATCTCCGCCCCATACCCCATCACACTCTTCACCAACTTGTCAAACAACCATCTTCTCTTCTCCATATCCTTCCCAAACACTCTTTCCCCCAAACCCCACATTTTCCCCACTATTCCATTACCCTTCTTCGCCAATTCCCTCACGTGTGCCCCATCTTTCTTGTCATACCGCACTACATACCATAGGTATTTCCACTCCTGCACACTCTCTAATTCCTCCTCACACCACCACTACTTTTGCTTTATACCCCTCCCCCGTTTCTTCTGAAAAACCATCATTTTAGTCTTTTTCACATTTGCTTCTAAATCCTTCCCCTCCAAATATCTCTTCATTACCCCAATTAACCCCTTCACCTCTTCTTCCCTGCTTCCATCACTACTACATCGTCCGCATACGCTAGCACCCACACCTTTATCCTTCCAATCACCACTGCACCCCTTTGATGTCCCCCCCAACACCTCCTCCAAATCTCCAATATATAGAGAAAATATTCTCGGGCTCAACGGACATCCCTGTCTCAACCCTTTCTCCGTCCAAAATCTTTCTTCTTTATCCTCCCTCACTCTCGTCACGCACCTTGTTTCCTCGTACACCTCTTCTATCGCTCTCACCAAGCCCTCACTTATCTCGGCTTTCCTTAGTACCTCCCACAGCTTCTTCCTATTCACATTGTCGAATGCTGTTTTGATGTCAAGGAACATCCCATACATCTTCCCTCCCATTCCTTTCCAGCACCCTATTTACCACTTGCTTCATCACATTATCCACCGTCCGCCTTCCCTCCCTGAAACCCGCCTGCCAGTCCTTCACTAACCCCTTTTCCTCTATTTCCTTCTTAAGTCGCCCTCTTAATATCCCCGCATAAATCTTATACCCCGTGTTGGTAATGCTCACTCCCCTATAATTTCCCACTTTGTTCCTTTCCCCTCCCTTGTATACCGGAACTACCCTTGTATCCCTCCACTCCTCCGGGAATCCTTCCCCCTTCCATACTTTACTCAGCGTCCTTCTTACCCGTTCTCTCGTTTTTACTCCCGTGTACCTCCACTGCTCCCCTTGTATTCCATCTGTTCCTAGTACCTTTCTCAACTTCACCCTCCTCAGCGCTTCTTCCACCTCCTCCGCCTCAAAGTCCCCTACACCTCCTCTTCTCTCCCTTTCTGCATCCGGTTTCTCCCTCACACCCCCCATCACCTCCATACAGTGCTTTCTCCATTCCTCTTCATCCAACCACACCTCCCTTCTTTCATATTTACCTCTTCTTCTTGTCTATAAAACTCCATATCTCTTTTTCATTCATATGCAATTTCTTAGTAAAGTGTCTTCGCAATTATTTTCGATATAAAATTCAAGATCATCATTTTAAATCTTAGATTAACAAGGCTCTTAAGTTCATAATAATTGTTGATTATGATGCGAATACAATAATAATTCGACTTGTGGCTTTTAGCATTTTAGGACTGCTAACTATCTTATGATCTTCTGTAAATAGGTAATATTATAAAGTTAGTTAAAAGTAAGTTCTCAGTGTGAAGTGGTCATTGCTCTGCTAATTTTTGAGATTCTAAAAAAATTTTCTTGGCAATGGCAACACCATCCAAAATTCGACTTTTGCGTAAATATATTATGGATGTTTCCAGTTTTTTCTTTCATTTCTCAACTTCAATTATCAAACTTTTTCCAATTAACGGATTATGAATTTTATGAGTTACATATTGGTTACATTCACATTCAATATCATTCTTGGTTCCCAAGATAAAACGTATTTAAAATTGTAGCTTTCATATTCTTCCTTACTTCACGAACGTTAATATAATGCGCCACAGTTATATGTACATTTCATGTGATCAATAAGTTCAAGGATTAAAGCAAAATGCTTTTATTACCTTGTACTTTACCCCACTAAGTTTATTTGTTTAGGAAAATGACCGTGTAAGTTAGGTCAGTAGATCATAAGATCAATTTTTCCAATATGTAAAAAGAAAGGTTATTGAAGAATGTTTGTGCGTTCATTAGTTCAGGATGAATAGGGGTAACAAATCAAACAACTGAGTAGAGGTGTAACCGTTTTCCCGAAAGGCCTCGCATTTTCTTTGACAAAAAATTCTATTGGAACTTGTCGTATTTTATATTTACGTTTTACTGCTCGAAAGTGACATACATTATTTGCAGCAACTTATATATGTCAAAATCCATGTAGATCTCAAGATTTTTAACCCACAGATGTCTCAAACCTTTTGCTTGTGATCGTTTCCCCTCACAATATCTTCACCACGAGTTTCGTTTTGCCCCTCTAATGGTTTAAAACTTTGCCACATTATAGATTTGAGGTCTAAGCTGGTGGTGGCAAATTTAATTTTTTTCGTATTTGAATATTCGTTAAAAATATATTCGAATATAAAATTATTCGGATTCGAATAATAGTCAGAAAAAAATTCGTTTTATTCGTTGTATTCGTTTTATTCGTTTTATTCCTTGTATTAGTTGTATTCGTTTTATTCGTTGTATTCGTTATATTCGTTTTATTCGTTTTATTCGTTGTATTCGTTTTATTCGTTTTATTCGTTTTATTCGTTTTATCCTTTTACTCATTTTATTCGTTGGACTAGTTTTATACTACCTACCTAGTAGAGCATTCTCCAATGGAAGTTTCATTTAAGCATAAACATTTGAATAGTAAATTACTGGTTGTTGCTCCATTAAATTTAAGACACGTATTGCAAATTTTGCAAGTAACTACCGCATCACTCGTATTCTTCACGAAATATTTCCACACTTTACTCATAAATCACAATAATGTAGTCGTCTGGGGTGAGAAACAATTTGAACTAAATTAAAACTTTATATTTAAATGCTTAGATAATCCTTTAAAGGAATAAATTATCATCAAAGGCGGGTAAAAAGCATAAACTTAAATAAACAAAGTACAAGCTTCGCAATACTATGAAAATAATTCCTGTTAAAATCACCCTGCGTAGTTGAGGATTATTGTAGGTAATGTTTAGAGAAACGTGTTCACTGATTTACCGAAAACCTTTTACACTAACAAACAATAAATTACAGTTCATTACGACTTGTAAAAGGGTGTTATTGAATAGTGAATGACTTTAAGCTGACAGAAAAGAAATGCTGAAATAGCTATTTACAATACGAATATTGTACCTACAACGTTTTATCTACTATTCATAAAATATTGTCGGTCGAAAGAAATTTGTAAATGAGAAATAATTCCATGAAATGAAAAGTAGGTAGTAGGCCGTCATCTCTCAATAATAAACCAACGAAGTTCTCTTTTTTCTTAATTTAACAATTTTCTTTGTTCTGGCCATTATTCGTTTTATACGTTTTATTCGTTTTATTCGTTTCATTCGTTTTATTCGTTTTATTCCTTTCATTCGTTTTATTCGTTTTATTCGTTTTTATTCTAATTCGAATAGTGTTATTGATAAGTATTCGAATAATTCCCGATTATACATTAGAATATTCGAAAAAAATTGCCACCACTAGTCTAAGCCCTTGTCCTTTGGAATGATTCATTACTGTTCTCAAACCTCGCTTCTCCTTGCAATTTACTGTTTTCATATTTTGCGCTTTACCTTAATCTTAAGGTTGTCTTTTTCAATCAATTTCTATCTCGGGTTTGGTTTATAATTTTTCCCATTCCACACGTATCCATACCACTGCTTCCGGATCTCCGTCGTTCCATGTTCTCCATGGTCTTGTTTTCTTTTCCTCCCTAACAACTTACACTCTATTTTCACTTTGAACTTGATATCTCGAAAAAAAAATGATTTTTAAGGTTTCAGCAACTCCGTGTGGTTATGAAAATCACTGCTCACGCATTTTTTGTATGACATTCGGCAACAAAAAGGTAACAGTGGAGTATGCGGGTCCATCTCAATTTCGGGAAGAAATTTTAGGAATGACAGGGAAGGGGTCTCTTATGGGAAAAATGGAAAAAAAATTGTCCCGGAAAGGACCACTTTGATTTAAAAGAAATTATTTTACTATGCACTTAATTGTAGAGTTACAGTCTACTGTTCAATAGGTGGTGTTACAGGTATGACTTTGTAATTGAAAAATACATAATTTAGGAAATGAACAGTAAATCAATACGTAATCGATAAGTCAAGAAATCCCAATTGATGTTCCAAGTGACATTTCTCTAACTCGAAATTGTGAAATTCGTGAACAAGTAAAATATATAGGTAAATAGAACATACCTAATTAAAAATGAAATGAAAGAGAGATAATATGAACCAGGTGATATAAAAATGTATCATCTGCTTATTTATTTAAAATTGGGTATCTAATTATTACTAATTTCTGCTCTGATTCTGATAAAAGAAATTAGTGTGTTTATGGGTGCAACAAGGTGACATCTGGTGAAACCTGTACCATGTACATTAAATTCCTCATTAACTATTGTCGCTTTAAAAGCAACTTTTAGGACATAAGGGGTGAGGGAAATACAAAAATCCCAAAAGAAATCCACCAAGAATGCCTCTCAACGATTTAACAGAGAAAAATAACCCTATTCGGATGTAAGAAGTGCTTATTTTTAAAAACAGCGAAAAATAAAATGATTTTGACACCGAAGATTGAGCCATTCTTGCAGAAGCACCAAAAACCGAATGGACCTTCGTGGTATGATTTGAAGGTTTTAATACAGCATTATGAGGTAAGTACTAATCGTAATTCTGCACTTCATCTTCAGGTGCTTCTTCAAACTGTACTTTTGTAATGGTGAAGCTTTCCCCAGTTCCAACTTCGATTTGCTGTCGTATGGATTCGAAATTCCAATAGAATCCATAAATCCTTAATTGATCCCTCATGAACAAACAACGAAGTAACCATCATCGCAATGCAACGTTTCTCCAAAGTTATCTTCGGAACTCTTTCGCTTATTACATTACATTTTTTATGACATTATGCGTCAGTTTGTATCCAACCAAAAAGACCATGACAAACTTTCTGTTGCACAAATTTACAAAACTTTGTCTTATGTCCACCCTTCACACCGATAAAGCAGACTTTGTTTTTATAGTCAATTGTTTGTTCTCTTCCAGGAAGGAATTCTGAGCTTGAAAACAATCTTTGATTTCGTGGTTCTTCTCACAAAAAACACATTATCTAGATTTTCTTTTGTCATTCGACTTGTCGTCCACATGTACCCCCGCAGCTGTAGGAATTTCCTCTTCAAAATCACATTTCTTATTCCTATTACCATTTTGGGATTTTCTCTCCAAGTCAAAACCTCGCTTTCAACTTCGCCACGTAAGATCAAAATCATATATTCCAACTGATCTTTCTGGGCTCATTGGCTAGCAGTAGTCACATTTGTTGCAAGGCCTCTACTTTTCTCACAGATGCGTAGATTCTCCTCCGGTAGACATGATTCCAACAACGGATACACTTTTATGAGTTTAGAAAAAAAAACCTGTAAAAACAACCCGGAAAAAACCTGAATAAAACCACGTAAAATAAACCAGGAAAACAAGACCGGAAGACAATACCCACGAACATTGAAGAAAAATAATATACGAAACCTGCAAATAACCTAGGCGCTTTAGTGGCGATCTACGTTTAAGTTTAGCATTTTTTTTACTTCCAAACTTTGTTTAGTGTCATGCCGCCATTTTGTATCAATTGAAAAAATATATAATAAACCTGCAAATAACCTAGGCACTTTAGTGGCAATCTACGTTTAAGTTTAGTATTTTTTTACTTCCAAACTTTGTTTAGTGTCATGTCGCCATTTTGTAGCAATTGAAAAAAATATAATAAACCTGCAAATAACCTAGGCACTTTAGTGGCAATCTACGTTTAAGTTTAGTATTTTTTTTTACTTCCAAACTTTGTTTAGTGTCATGTCGCCATTTTGTATCAATTGAAAAAATATATACTAAACCTGCAAATAACTTAGTGCGCCTTAGTGGCAATCTACGTTTAAGATTAGCATTTTTTTTACTTCCAAACTTTGTTTAGTATCATATTGCCATTTTGTATCAATTAAAAATGAATATACTAAACCTGCAAATAACCTAGGCACTTTAGTGGCAATCTACGTTTAAGTTTAGTATTTTTTTACTTCCAAACTTTGTTTAGTGTCATGTCGCCATTTTGTAGCAATTGAAAAAAATATAATAAACCTGCAAATAACCTAGGCACTTTAGTGGCAATCTACGTTTAAGTTTAGTATTTTTTTTTACTTCCAAACTTTGTTTAGTGTCATGTCGCCATTTTGTATCAATTGAAAAAATATATACTAAACCTGCAAATAACTTAGTGCGCCTTAGTGGCAATCTACGTTTAAGATTAGCATTTTTTTTACTTCCAAACTTTGTTTAGTATCATATTGCCATTTTGTATCAATTAAAAATGAATATACTAAACCTGCAAATAACCTAGGCACTTTAGTGGCAATCTACGTTTAAGTTTAGCATTTTTTTACTTCCAAACATTGTTTTGTCATGTCGCCATTTTGTATCAATTGAAAAAAAATATACTAAACCTGCAAATAACCTAGGCGATTTAGTGGCAATCTACGTTTAAGTTTAGCATTTTTTTACTTCCAGATTTTGTTTAGTGTCATGTCGCCATTTTGTATCAATTGAAAAAAATATACTAAACCTGCAAATAACTTAGTGCGCCTTAGTGGCAATCTACGTTTAAGATTAGCATTTTTTTTACTTCCAAACTTTGTTTAGTATCATATTGCCATTTTGTATCAATTAAAAATGAATATACTAAACCTGCAAATAACCTAGGCACTTTAGTGGCAATCTACGTTTAAGTTTAGCATTTTTTTACTTCCAAACATTGTTTTGTCATGTCGCCATTTTGTATCAATTGAAAAAAAATATACTAAACCTGCAAATAACCTAGGCGATTTAGTGGCAATCTACGTTTAAGTTTAGCATTTTTTTTACTTCCAGATTTTGTTTAGTGTCATGTCGCCATTTTGTATCAATTGAAAAAATATATACTAAACCTGCAAATAACTTAGTGCGCCTTAGTGGCAATCTACGTTTAAGATTAGCATTTTTTTTACTTCCAAACTTTGTTTAGTATCATATTGCCATTTTGTATCAATTAAAAATGAATATACTAAACCTGCAAATAACCTAGGCACTTTAGTGGCAATCTACGTTTAAGTTTAGTATTTTTTTACTTCCAAACTTTGTTTAGTGTCATGTCGCCATTTTGTAGCAATTGAAAAAAATATAATAAACCTGCAAATAACCTAGGCACTTTAGTGGCAATCTACGTTTAAGTTTAGTATTTTTTTTTACTTCCAAACTTTGTTTAGTGTCATGTCGCCATTTTGTATCAATTGAAAAAATATATACTAAACCTGCAAATAACTTAGTGCGCCTTAGTGGCAATCTACGTTTAAGATTAGCATTTTTTTTACTTCCAAACTTTGTTTAGTATCATATTGCCATTTTGTATCAATTAAAAATGAATATACTAAACCTGCAAATAACCTAGGCACTTTAGTGGCAATCTACGTTTAAGTTTAGCATTTTTTTACTTCCAAACATTGTTTTGTCATGTCGCCATTTTGTATCAATTGAAAAAAAATATACTAAACCTGCAAATAACCTAGGCGATTTAGTGGCAATCTACGTTTAAGTTTAGCATTTTTTTTACTTCCAGATTTTGTTTAGTGTCATGTCGCCATTTTGTACCAATTGAAAAAAATATACTAAACCTGCAAATAACTTAGTGCGCCTTAGTGGCAATCTACGTTTAAGATTAGCATTTTTTTTACTTCCAAACTTTGTTTAGTATCATATTGCCATTTTGTATCAATTAAAAATGAATATACTAAACCTGCAAATAACCTAGGCACTTTAGTGGCAATCTACGTTTAAGTTTAGCATTTTTTTACTTCCAAACATTGTTTTGTCATGTCGCCATTTTGTATCAATTGAAAAAAAATATACTAAACCTGCAAATAACCTAGGCGATTTAGTGGCAATCTACGTTTAAGTTTAGCATTTTTTTTACTTCCAGATTTTGTTTAGTGTCATGTCGCCATTTTGTACCAATTGAAAAAAATATACTAAACCTGCAAATAACTTAGTGCGCCTTAGTGGCAATCTACGTTTAAGATTAGCATTTTTTTTACTTCCAAACATTGTTTAGTATCATATTGCCATTTTGTATCAATTAAAAATGAATATACTAAACCTGCAAATAACCTAGGCACTTTAGTGGCAATCTACGTTTAAGTTTAGTATTTTTTTACTTCCAAACTTTGTTTAGTGTCATGTCGCCATTTTGTAGCAATTGAAAAAAATATAATAAACCTGCAAATAACCTAGGCACTTTAGTGGCAATCTACGTTTAAGTTTAGTATTTTTTTTTACTTCCAAACTTTGTTTAGTGTCATGTCGCCATTTTGTATCAATTGAAAAAATATATACTAAACCTGCAAATAACTTAGTGCGCCTTAGTGGCAATCTACGTTTAAGATTAGCATTTTTTTTACTTCCAAACTTTGTTTAGTATCATATTGCCATTTTGTATCAATTAAAAATGAATATACTAAACCTGCAAATAACCTAGGCACTTTAGTGGCAATCTACGTTTAAGTTTAGCATTTTTTACTTCCAAACATTGTTTTGTCATGTCGCCATTTTGTATCAATTGAAAAAAAATATACTAAACCTGCAAATAACCTAGGCGATTTAGTGGCAATCTACGTTTAAGTTTAGCATTTTTTTTACTTCCAGATTTTGTTTAGTGTCATGTCGCCATTTTGTACCAATTGAAAAAAATATACTAAACCTGCAAATAACTTAGTGCGCCTTAGTGGCAATCTACGTTTAAGATTAGCATTTTTTTTACTTCCAAACTTTGTTTAGTATCATATTGCCATTTTGTATCAATTAAAAATGAATATACTAAACCTGCAAATAACCTAGGCACTTTAGTGGCAATCTACGTTTAAGTTTAGCATTTTTTTACTTCCAAACATTGTTTTGTCATGTCGCCATTTTGTATCAATTGAAAAAAAATATACTAAACCTGCAAATAACCTAGGCGATTTAGTGGCAATCTACGTTTAAGTTTAGCATTTTTTTACTTCCACATTTTGTTTAGTGTCATGTCGCCATTTTGTATCAATTGAAAAAAATATACTAAACCTGCAAATAACTTAGTGCGCCTTAGTGGCAATCTACGTTTAAGATTAGCATTTTTTTTACTTCCAAACTTTGTTTAGTATCATATTGCCATTTTGTATCAATTAAAAATGAATATACTAAACCTGCAAATAACCTAGGCACTTTAGTGGCAATCTACGTTTAAGTTTAGCATTTTTTTACTTCCAAACATTGTTTTGTCATGTCGCCATTTTGTATCAATTGAAAAAAAATATACTAAACCTGCAAATAACCTAGGCGATTTAGTGGCAATCTACGTTTAAGTTTAGCATTTTTTTTACTTCCAGATTTTGTTTAGTGTCATGTCGCCATTTTGTATCAATTGAAAAAATATATACTAAACCTGCAAATAACTTAGTGCGCCTTAGTGGCAATCTACGTTTAAGATTAGCATTTTTTTTACTTCCAAACTTTGTTTAGTATCATATTGCCATTTTGTATCAATTAAAAATGAATATACTAAACCTGCAAATAACCTAGGCACTTTAGTGGCAATCTACGTTTAAGTTTAGTATTTTTTTACTTCCAAACTTTGTTTAGTGTCATGTCGCCATTTTGTAGCAATTGAAAAAAATATAATAAACCTGCAAATAACCTAGGCACTTTAGTGGCAATCTACGTTTAAGTTTAGTATTTTTTTTTACTTCCAAACTTTGTTTAGTGTCATGTCGCCATTTTGTATCAATTGAAAAAATATATACTAAACCTGCAAATAACTTAGTGCGCCTTAGTGGCAATCTACGTTTAAGATTAGCATTTTTTTTACTTCCAAACTTTGTTTAGTATCATATTGCCATTTTGTATCAATTAAAAATGAATATACTAAACCTGCAAATAACCTAGGCACTTTAGTGGCAATCTACGTTTAAGTTTAGCATTTTTTTACTTCCAAACATTGTTTTGTCATGTCGCCATTTTGTATCAATTGAAAAAAAATATACTAAACCTGCAAATAACCTAGGCGATTTAGTGGCAATCTACGTTTAAGTTTAGCATTTTTTTTACTTCCAGGTTTTGTTTAGTGTCATGTCGCCATTTTGTACCAATTGAAAAAAATATACTAAACCTGCAAATAACTTAGTGCCCCTTAGTGGCAATCTACGTTTAAGATTAGCATTTTTTTTACTTCCAAACTTTGTTTAGTATCATATTGCCATTTTGTATCAATTAAAAATGAATATACTAAACCTGCAAATAACCTAGGCACTTTAGTGGCAATCTACGTTTAAGTTTAGCATTTTTTTACTTCCAAACATTGTTTTGTCATGTCGCCATTTTGTATCAATTGAAAAAAAATATACTAAACCTGCAAATAACCTAGGCGATTTAGTGGCAATCTACGTTTAAGTTTAGCATTTTTTTTACTTCCAGATTTTGTTTAGTGTCATGTCGCCATTTTGTATCAATTGAAAAAAATATACTAAACCTGCAAATAACTTAGTGCGCCTTAGTGGCAATCTACGTTTAAGATTAGCATTTTTTTTACTTCCAAACATTGTTTAGTATCATATTGCCATTTTGTATCAATTAAAAAAAAATATACTAAACCTGCAAATAACCTAGGCACTTTAGTGGCAATCTACGTTTAAGTTTAGCATTTTTTTTACTTCCAAACTTTGTTTAGTATCATATTGCCATTTTGTATCAATTAAAAATGAATATACTAAACCTGCAAATAACCTAGGCACTTTAGTGGCAATCTACGTTTAAGTTTAGTATTTTTTTACTTCCAAACTTTGTTTAGTGTCATGTCGCCATTTTGTAGCAATTGAAAAAAATATAATAAACCTGCAAATAACCTAGGCACTTTAGTGGCAATCTACGTTTAAGTTTAGTATTTTTTTTTACTTCCAAACTTTGTTTAGTGTCATGTCGCCATTTTGTATCAATTGAAAAAATATATACTAAACCTGCAAATAACTTAGTGCGCCTTAGTGGCAATCTACGTTTAAGATTAGCATTTTTTTACTTCCAAACTTTGTTTAGTATCATATTGCCATTTTGTATCAATTAAAAATGAATATACTAAACCTGCAAATAACCTAGGCACTTTAGTGGCAATCTACGTTTAAGTTTAGCATTTTTTTACTTCCAAACATTGTTTTGTCATGTCGCCATTTTGTATCAATTGAAAAAAAATATACTAAACCTGCAAATAACCTAGGCGATTTAGTGGCAATCTACGTTTAAGTTTAGCATTTTTTTACTTCCAGATTTTGTTTAGTGTCATGTCGCCATTTTGTATCAATTGAAAAAAATATACTAAACCTGCAAATAACTTAGTGCGCCTTAGTGGCAATCTACGTTTAAGATTAGCATTTTTTTTACTTCCAAACTTTGTTTAGTATCATATTGCCATTTTGTATCAATTAAAAATGAATATACTAAACCTGCAAATAACCTAGGCACTTTAGTGGCAATCTACGTTTAAGTTTAGCATTTTTTTTACTTCCAAACTTTGTTTAGTGTCATGCCGCCATTTTGTATCAATTGAAAAAATATATAATAAACCTGCAAATAACCTAGGCACTTTAGTGGCAATCTACGTTTAAGTTTAGTATTTTTTTACTTCCAAACTTTGTTTAGTGTCATGTCGCCATTTTGTAGCAATTGAAAAAAATATAATAAACCTGCAAATAACCTAGGCACTTTAGTGGCAATCTACGTTTAAGTTTAGTATTTTTTTTACTTCCAAACTTTGTTTAGTGTCATGTCGCCATTTTGTATCAATTGAAAAAATATATACTAAACCTGCAAATAACTTAGTGCGCCTTAGTGGCAATCTACGTTTAAGATTAGCATTTTTTTTACTTCCAAACTTTGTTTAGTATCATATTGCCATTTTGTATCAATTAAAAATGAATATACTAAACCTGCAAATAACCTAGGCACTTTAGTGGCAATCTACGTTTAAGTTTAGCATTTTTTTACTTCCAAACATTGTTTTGTCATGTCGCCATTTTGTATCAATTGAAAAAAAATATACTAAACCTGCAAATAACCTAGGCGATTTAGTGGCAATCTACGTTTAAGTTTAGCATTTTTTTTACTTCCAGATTTTGTTTAGTGTCATGTCGCCATTTTGTATCAATTGAAAAAAATATACTAAACCTGCAAATAACTTAGTGCGCCTTAGTGGCAATCTACGTTTAAGATTAGCATTTTTTTTACTTCCAAACATTGTTTAGTATCATATTGCCATTTTGTATCAATTAAAAAAAAATATACTAAACCTGCAAATAACCTAGGCACTTTAGTGGCAATCTACGTTTAAGTTTAGCATTTTTTTTACTTCCAAACTTTGTTTTGTGTCATGTCACCATTTTGTATCAATTGAAAAAAAATATAATAAACCTGCAAATAACCTAGGCGATTTAGTGGCAATCTACGTTTAAGTCTGGCATTACTTTTATTTCCAACCATTGTATATTTATATATTTATTCATAGCCATCTATAATTATTTTTCGGGGGTTTTTCTTCCGGGGTTTTTTTTCCTGGGTTTTTTTTTCTGGGGTTGTTTTCCGAACCCCAACTTTTATATTATATGTAGTGATGCCCAGAGTGTCAAGAGCTCTCAACTGCGATTCCAGTCTGTCATATGATGGAGAACGATTGATTTTTTTCTTTCCATTGCAGTGCATTGTCCAGTACCAACTTTCTGACGTACATCTCAACTGATATTTCATTTCGGGCAAAACGATTCATCAATTGTTTTACAACTTTATTCGAATAATTTTCTACCATAGCAGGAAAACTTTTAACTTGTTCTGTAACCAGAAACTGTTACTTGTATTATTATTATTATTATTATTATTGTACTAGATACTGAGGTAAGAGGGATATTAAGTAGAGTATGGAGGGGGAAGAATTTCTGGAGGAGTGGAGGGAAGGTTAGTTCCAATATATATAAAGGGCGGGGGGGGGGGGGTGCTGAGAAGGAGACTAAAGAAAGAAATAGAGGACAAGGGGCTAGTGTAGGACTAGCAGCAGGGTTTCAGGGAAGGAAGGCGGACGGTGGACAACATTTATTTATAATTTAAAGCGAGTGGTAAACAAGGTGTTTGAAAGAAAGGGAGGGAAAGTGTATGGTTTATTGTTGGACATTAAGGCAGCTTTTGTTAATGTAAATTGGAGGAAGATGTGGGAGGGGTAGGGGATATGTATGAAGAAACAAGGTGCACGACGAGTGTGAAGGAAGAGAAATGGGAAAGGTTTTGGACGAAAAAAGGTTTGAGGTAGGGATGCCCGTTGGAGATTGAGAGGAGGAGTTGCGGAGACATCAATTGAGAGAGGTGGTAATAGGGAGGATAAAAGTGTGGGTGTTAGCGTATGCGGACGACGTGGTAGTAATTGCGGATAGCGAGAAGGAAATGAGGGGGTTGATTGGCGCGGTGAAGGGATATTTAAGGAGAAAGGATATAAATCCAAATGTGGGAAAAACTAAAATGATGTGTGTGTTTCAAAAGAGAAGAGGAAAGAGGGAAAAGTAAAAGTGGGGGGGGGGGGGGGAAGAGTGTAGATGATTGAAAATATCTGGATTATGTATTAAGATACGATAATAAGGATGAGGCGCATATAAGAGAACTGGCAAATAAGGGTAATAGGATAGTGGGTAGAGTGTGGGGACTGAGAGAAAGAGTTTTTGGGAAGGATATAGGAAAGAGATGATGAATTTTTGAAAAGCTAGTAAGTTGGTTTTTCTTTTGTATATTTGTTTGCTTATTAGAATCAGCATACGGATCTTTGTATATTTTTTAATAAGAATAAGTACAATATACATACTGAGACTTGCCTTCTGCCTCGATTCCTTCATCTTCGTGCACCTTATTCAATTGATTCCAGAAGGTCAAGCAACCTTTTAACTCAACGTCGCAATTTTTCCACTCTAGTTTCGGTAATCGAAATTTTCGCTTAAGGTTACGGTTCACTTACTTCGGATGTTACCAGATCCTTCAAAATTAGCTTCATCGACTTTCCAAAACTGGGCAGGGAACTTTTCAGCTTTTCATCTAATTAAAATCATCTGTTCATTGCAGCTTCCACTGAAACGATCTCAGCATCGCATCGTACAGTTCGTCGTTACATCCCTTCTCCAGGGGATGTGTTCATCCTGTTCATCGAGTACTAATTTTTAGTGTTTGTTGGTCAACTGCTCCAAAAGTGTGGAAATAGCCTCTCCTTGTAATCGTTCTTCCAGGAAATTTGCAATTCTTGTGAAAAGAGGTCTGAGACTTTTCCGTTTATGTTTTAACTGATCCATAGTGCAAATAGGCACTTTTCACCACTTACGGTTTTCCACTGGAGTAATCTAATGCTCACCCTCGCCAATATTTTACGAATACACTCTCATCTCATATTCAATTTATTAACTATATTCACAAGACAAAAAAGAAGATATTGGAATGAACATGTGACAGAGGAAGATTATAAAAAAGCAAGAGACTATATAAACCTCAAGGAAGAAGAATAACTGTAAGAAGACCACAAAAAAGATGGGCTCAAATCTTCGGACACCGTGACAAAGTTTGGAGCGTGAGGAAAACAGAAAACCCTACAATAAAGGAAGAAGAAGAAGAAAAAGAAGAAGAACTGGATTGACATGACAATTGACTGATTTTTTTTTTCTTTTCTTTCTTCAGGTTTCTAACAGGTTTCTTCAAACCTAAACCGTTTCAGTAACGTATGATACTTATTAATAGGAAAGAAATATAGTTTTTGAAAAGTCATCGGATGATTAGAAATTGAAAATGAAAGCAAAGGTGCGGGAGGAAGTTGAAAAAAACAACCAGCAAAAAAATGAGGAAGAGTTAGTTCCCATCCCAATTTCCTGCAGCGAAGAGAAAATCGAAGGAGAAGACCGGAAATGTTATGTTTATATAATAACTTATAGAACGTGCATTGAACCCGAAGGTCGCAACTTTTTGCATAAAACCATTTAGCATCAAATTGGTTCCTGGGATCTGAATTCATTAATACTAAAATATTAGATCTCTAAATTAGTGAAAGGACTAGAAATTAGGTTCATCAGTTCAATTTAACACAGCAAGACCAAATAAACCCTAAAAATTAGGTACTGAAGATGTACCTAATCAATATTTTGGCCCTATCGCAGTTGTTTATGGGATAAAAACAAAATGGAATTATACTTTCTTAAATTAATAATAATAAAAAGGAAAGTGGTCGGTCGAAATTCAAGAATAATGCGAGTGGACATAATTTTAGAGCAAGATGAAAGTTCGCTTTTATTATTGCGTTTGTAATTAATGGACGAGCTAAAATTGACCCCTCCATTTATAAAATTACATTAGGTAGGTATCCGACAAGGAAAGTAAATCGGGGTAAATGCTCTGCTGCGTTTTTCATTTACTTTCAAGATTGACGGTATTTCCCTTTCATTTTGAAATAAAAGCAAAGGATATAAATACGGTTGTGATTCAATCGGAGCACTAAATCTCGTTCGAACTTCGTCGAGAGTTGTGCTAACTGGGATTAAAGTGAGTTTTTTCGTCTTAAAATGATCAATAGTCTCGCGGTAAGTTTTGCGGGGGGGTAATTTTTTTTTTGGGGGATGATTAGTTAATTTTGGTGCGTTTTTTAGTTCACTTCCTTGGGATTTTTGTTGGTCGCCCGTTTGTGCCTGGCGGGAGGTCTTGGAGGAGGGTAATTGTTGTAAAAAAATTGGATTATCGCATGGCTTAATTTGTGTTATTTGTAGTGAACATAAAAAGGTTATTATACATGTGCCTTACAAAGTGAAGACGATCCACCATACGCATACGATTGTCAAGCATGTTGGAGGAGGGGGACATGGTGGCGGCGGAGGAGGTGGTGGAGAATCGTTTAAGGTTATCGGATACAGTGGCGGCATTGATGAAGGGCATGTATTTACCCAAGGAGTAGGCGGAGGAGGAGGTATTGGTCACGGTTTCGGAGGTGGTTTTGGAGGAGGATTTGGTGGAGGATGGGCTGGCGGTCATGATGGTGGTATAGGAGGAGGTCATGGCCCGGGATTAATTGGTGGTTATGGCGGAGGAGATATCGGTGGAGGACACGGTGGAAGCGTTGAAGGATATGGAGGAGGCTTTGATGGTGGATTCGGAGGAGGTCACGCTGCCATCTCATCAGGAGCTGGTGGTGATTACGGCGGCGGACAAGATGGCGGTTATAGCTACGGAGGTGGTGATCATGGATCAGAAGGCATCCAAGGTATCGGTGGGGGTGGTGATCACCATGGATACGATTAATTACTTGATGAGGACATCTTCACCTCAAACGTTTACTAGTCTAACAAATTCTAACGCATAGGCTAAAAGTTGTTAATTTTGTACATTTTTGTTGATTTTTGATAGTTATTTATTGCTGTTCCCTTTTCTAAATAAAACTCATCTCTAATCTTTTGTTGTTTGACTTAAAATAATAGTAACGGATGCCCTTTTCCTTTCAGGTAGTTAATCATGTAAGTTGGTAACAGTGTTTTTCGTAAGTTTTAAATTTTTTCAGAATCTAATGATCGAATGATGCAGAAAACAAAACCATCTTCTCCGACAATCGCTAAAGGATACTTATTGTCAACAAATAACCCCCATAAACTCCATACCTACCACCAAAGTAAAATGTGAGGGTTGCGTTCTGTTGAAGGGACGGGAAAAACAGAGGTTTACGATTGACTTCTTGGAAAGTGAGCAAACACAAAAAGAATCGAAAGATATGCAGTAACATAAGGCTACGTCCTGCAATTTAGAGCTTCTGCACTTTTAGGAAAAACCGAAGGGTAACTTTGGAATTATTTGCGAACATATGAGCACAACCTCATCGAACGCTCAACAAAATATGTTCAAATGCAGTCGATGCAAGAGTTTAAACCAGTTCGTTTGAATTATTGCCTTTTTGACCGGGCCCTGAGCTAATGTCAATAAATGAAAAGAGAGAAGGGTTCGAAAGACGAAATGTCCGATCCTCCAAAATTAATTGGACTTTCGTTTTTCGTCCCTTTACTGTAAAGTAAGCGTTACCATGGCCACCGTCTTCGAAGAAAAATTGGTACTCCCACTGTGTTTCTTCATTTCGCCAGCACAACTCATTATTGGATGACTGTGAGAACTGGTGGAAGAAGTGATTCGTTCAGGAAGATCTTCAACTTCAAAAAACTATGTAAGCGTCTATCGTGTGAGGGCTGTTGTGACTTCAGACCGTCAGATAACAATAAGGGTGTTAAGTGACCAATTTAAATTGAAATTTGTACCGTGCACCAAATTTTAATTGAAGATTTGCACATGCGAAAGTTTTACGCCAAAATGGTGCCAAAAAACTTTACAACTGTGCAGGAAGACAATCGAAAAGACATGGTTCTTGACACTATTACCAATGACCACGATTTCTTCAGTCGTGTGTTCATGGATTTTTGAGTACAACTTTGCAACAAAGAGGAAAAGTCAAGTGTGAGACATCTCGACCGAAGAAAGCTCAAATGAGCAAATCACAGGTCAAGTCAATATTGATTCTTTTCTTTGATGTTCAAAAATAATTTTGACCTAGGTAAACTGCCAACCAAGTTTTTTGCAGGAGTGTCCTTGAAAGGCTCAGAAGAATGGTGTATCGTGTTAGACTAGACCTTGAAAACCCGTGGATGCTGCATCTCCATCAGGCAATTTTTGACCTCAAAAGTCATTTTTATGATTCTCCATCCCTCCACTCACCCAAGCTCACAGTTTTTGTGACTTTTTCGAGACATCCAAAAGAATGTGATAGAGCAGACAACAAGCAAAAAGCCATACCGGTTCAAGCCTTCCAGCGCTGCTACCACGAATGGAAGCAACGACTTCGCCGATGTGTAGTTGCATATAGAAACAATTTTGTTTGAGGAAAAACAAAAAAATCAGTCTCATTAATTTTCTTACCATTCAACATCACTTTCGGGATTCCTTTGCGTTTATTACCATATTTCCATTGGAACCCCAAAACATGCTATTTGGAAGACACTTTCTCTTGTTTTTGTTTACTTCGAGGCTTGTTATTTATATTTTGAGGATGGACAACTCTAGTGGTGCAACATTCACACAAAATTTGACATTGATTAACGTGCACTTTGTCAAAACGTTTTAACGTAGAGCAATATTTTTTTTGTTTGCGAAAAGTTCAACTCAACTTTTGACGTGAATTACTTCAACAGTCCATCGATCTTTGGTGATGAAGTGCCATCGAAAACGTCTGTATATCGGTGGAATACAGAATTTCGTGAATGTCGCCCAAAATTGGTTGTTGTGCCAAGAAATGCTATGGACGAAGTGATGTTTCAAGATCGGTATGTGACTTATTGTGAGATTGAGGCATCCTTGGGCATTAGTATAACCAGCAACATCACATCAACATTTGACCGTTAAAAAGATTTGTTCGTGTTGGATCCCGCACAACATGACAATCGCTCTCAAAAAGGAATCGTGGCAAATTGTGCTTAAAATACTCATCTACAGGAGTGATAAAGCTTGAATCTATGCATAAAAAAACAGAAATCTACTATGTGAGTCAAATCCAACAAAAGTTGTTCACGCACGAAGCAATTTGAAGCAGCTTGAGATGTTTGGTTTTGAATAGAAGGAAAAAATCCGACCTACTTGCTTGAAGCGTAAACTATAGAGTGGGTAGTGTACTCCCTCATGTAAGAGCCTTGGTGTATGTAATTATTTTTTTCGCCCTTACAGAGGTACCTATACCAGGTGAGCCATTTACCCTGGAATTTGAAAATTTCCAAAAATACGATATAGAAAAATTTGCCGAATCAAAACTTGAATATCTCCGAGGGGGAAATTCGTTAGTACTAAATTACACCCCACCCCCACACCCTGTAGGCAGACGGGTTGCAAATTTGAAATCTTAAATAGGAACCCCTATTTTTTATCGCAAATTCGGATTCTACGTCGAAAGTTACGTACGACTTGTCCGAAACATTGTTTTCGATTCGCGACAGAGGGTGCTGTACTCGCAAGAAATTGAGCAGAAGTCAAAAAACATATAAACACGTATTTAGTAAAATTCGACAGACGAACGCCTGTGTCCAGGTTGTTTAAGTTCAAGGTCACCATTTCGAGCATTGACTTGGTTAGTGAGAGGCAAGAGGCTTCACGTTAATCAAGCACTCCGAATGGAACATAAAACTATTACGTCATTGTCGTTGTTTCTGGGTTACGTTAACCCCCCCCCCCTCCACCTAACATCGTTGAATAACCTGTCGAATCTTACTAAATACGTGTTTATCTGTTTTTTGACTTCTGCTCCATTTCTTGCGATTACAGCGCCCTCTGTCGTGAATCGAAAAAAATGTTTCGTATAAATCGTACGTAACTTTCGACGTAGAATCCGATTCTGCCATAAAAAATAAGGGTTCGTATTTAAAATTTCATATTTGGGACCCTTCCCGTCTACAGGGGGTGAGGTGGGGGTAATTTAGTACTAACAAATTTCCCCCTCGGAAATATTCAAGTTTTGATTCGGCAATTTTTTCTATACAATGCGTATTTTTCGAGATATTTCAAATACCAGGTTAAATGACTCACCCGGTATAAAGCATTCTCAGAGCGTTCATCTTGAAATTTCAACTTTAGCCTACAAGGTACCGTAACCAGACCTGTCGCTACCTTTCGAATTGGAGGAGGTTCGAATAACTACATACATATGTATTTACTTTATGTTTGTCTACTGAATGTTGTCGGAGAACAAGAGAGGGAGTAACGGTAGTGGTTATTTTGGGTTGTGGCTCTGAGTACCGAATGTCAGTAGTTGACTATCGGGTTACTACCAAAACTGAATTCGATTATTATTTCTTATATCTGATCGTATTGTTATTTGTATTGTTAATGTTAATGATGTCGGTACCAAGTTTGCTCCTTGACCACATCGTGTTTCTATGGGCGTGTGTTTTTTCTTGTTTTTAGTTGCTTGGTCACGTAACCAAAGGTTTCTACGGCTGTTCTTCCTTCAGCCAGTTCCAGGTGAACATGCTTTATTCAAATTAAAAGCTTAAAGGAACACAAATGTCTTCTAGGTACCTCAATCGGAATGGGAAAAGGGTTGCGAAAATTGGTTCAAGCGTGTGCAAAAATAAATTAATCATCATGAAAAAGAATAAAGCCGTATTGGAATGAATCATTAATGTAGTGGTTATCTCTTGAATAATGAACGTTTCATTCTCCTTACTCAATTTCAATTGTTTATTGTATCTTTCTTAATAAGAATTTTTATACGTCTTATTAACCTAACTTTGGCGGTTGAATCGGGTCACCAGCAAGTTTTGGGAGTTGTGAAAACAACTAACATTTTTATTTACAAATATGTACAAGTTTTAACAACGCGGAATGCGGTTAATAATGGAGGTCGGTTGCCGGAGGGTAGACTGGTTCTGGAATGCAGTCTGACGGGTCGATTAAGACGGACTGGTCGGCGTTGGCTGCTTTCGTTGGCGGCTATGACTTCTGACTGATTTCTGCGGCTAACAGCGTTTGTTTATAAAAGATTCTGGCATGTGTCGACGCGTTGTCGTTGGTCGGCCAATGAGAATCCATCGTTACTCAGTATGTAAGCGACTGTGTAGCAGGATCATGTGGTCGCCACACTAACAAACAAAATAAATAAATAACTCTACTCTAAAAAACTTTCTTCATTCCTGCCCCCTTCTCTTCCCCGGTTCTTTCACCTCTAACATCTCCTTCATCCACCCCATTCCTACCCCAGAATCTCCCTTTCTCCCTCCCCTCTTCCCATAACTCCTGACATTCCCTCATCATATGCCACATACTTTCTCTCCGTTCCCTGTTCATTCTACCACGCCTTTTCTTGTCCTCCCACTAATATCTATTTTCATTCTTCTCATTCCCGCACCTAAATCTCGCCACTATTCTTTTTTCCTTCAATCCCATATCCCCCAATAGGTACTCGCCCTTGCCTTCTACCACAATCTCCCGATATCCCTAATTATACCTCCCCTAAGCTATCCTCGCACTCCTTACCTGGCCTTGCATATCCTTATTTCTTCTTACCAACTCTTCCACCATATCCCTTAGTTCCTCCTATCTTCTTTCTATCTCCTCCCTCGCATAACCCACTATCTCATAAAACATTCTCCTGTCCTCCTGTCCATACCTTTTTTCCTCATCTGTCTTATACACTCATTCACCATTACAATTTCATTCCTCTTCCTGGCCTCTTCCTCGTACTTCACCGCTCTCTTTCCTGCCTGAACTCTTATTTTCTCAGTTTGTATCTCTTCCTCCACCATATATCCTGGCGTCTCTCTATTCATCCACCTCCAGTATTTTACCCGAACTCTCTCCAATTTTTCCCACTCCTTCCACCGTCATATCTCTGCTTCGCGTACCCCTTCACGTTCTTTACTAGCTTGTCTCTTTTCCATATCCTTCCTAAAAACTGTTTCCCCCCACTCCTCACTAATCTATTCCCCTTATGTGCGCCTCGTCCTCATTATCATACCTTAATACATAACCCAGATATTACCATTCACCTACACTGTCCAACTCCTTCTTCCCCCACCACTCTTCACTTTTGAGGCACCATTACTTTAGTCTTCGCCACACTTCCACTTAAGTCGTTTCTCCCTAAAAATCCCTTCAATACGACAATTAATCCCCTCATTTCCTTCCCACTATCCGCCATTACCACTGCGTCGTCCGCATACGCTAACACCCACACTTTTATCTTGCCTATTACCATCCTTCTTATTATTATTATTATTATCGGTTCTGCGACGTTTTGGTCTATTGTGCTCCCAGGTGTTGTCTACCCTTCAAGAATACCTGTATCTTTCATAAAGTCCAAGATTTTAGTAGGGCGAATCTTCGTTACTTCCTCTTGTGTAATTTTTTCATTTCCAAGTAGGAGTTCCCTTGCCTTTATGAATGCCTCACATTCGAAAATGACGCGATAGGGCGTTTCATCTGCCTCACCACAACCCCTGCCTGTCGGGCTTTCAGTCAGTCCCATGTTGTGCAGGTGTTTGTTCATGCGACAGTGGCCCGTGACCATTTCTGTCGCAAGTTTTATCTTCATCCTGCTTAACTTTAAGATGGACGTACCTGGGATTTTCGACCAATGTCTGCAATGCTCTTTCGTGAGTATTGCTTGAATCTCCTCTTTGACTGTGTTATAAGTAATCCCACAAGCCGTTTCTGCTCCTATGAATGGTTTTGCGCTTGCCATGCTCGCAAGCTCGTCAGCAACCTGGTTACCTGCGATTCACGCATGCCCAGGTGCCCACAGTAGTGTGACTGATTTGCACTAACCTAGTGCGTTTAGCATTTGTGTGCATTCAAGGACTAGCCCTTAATTTACCACATATGAGTCTATTACTGCAATCGCTGCTTTGCTGTCTGTCACTATAAAGATTTTCATTTTGATAAGGTTCTCTTTTAATAGTTGAGCAGCCGCCGTCAGAATTGCATCCTTCTTACTCTCACTTGCTCTTTCGCCTGAAGCTATTGGCCAATAAGGGGTGGTTGCATTTCCGAAAACTTTCATTAGCTACCCCATTGGACTTGGTGCCCACTTTTTACCACGTATAGGTGCAACTTCGGAGTTTTAGACGATCTTCATTCTTTGAACTCAACTAATTGACAGATAACAATGAATCTTCAAGGTACATTCGACTCCACTCAATTAGACAAAGTCTTGATCAACTTCATTTAGATGCAGCCTTCCCACATTGGCGTAAAAGTACAGTAAAAAGTGAATTATCTCCAATCGTAATACAGTTTTTGCTCTTTTCACCATGGTACCTATTGTGTTTGCCATTCTTCTCTACTTATATCCTCTACTATTAGTATTGTTCTCTCCATGTCTTCAATATCTTCAACCTCTCACTCGTTTTTAATATCTCAAAAATGCAGAAGAGTAAATATACTTCCCTATTCATGCTATAAGCTAAACTCTTGTCAAAATTTTTTATATTTTGTAGATATGTAAATTTTTTACGTTGGTTATGTCCTACATTTTCTAACTGGAAGGGAGATGCTTTGTGTAACCATACATTATTTATTTCGATTCGGAGTTACTTTTGTACTTACCTTATCACCTTACAATCATACTTAAACGTAGATCATGACGGTTAAGCAGTACCATAGCGAAAGGTATGGGCATAACTCTGCAAATCTCCCCTGCTGGACATGCTTCGTTTATTTTCATTCTAGAATGCGTAATGTTTCAGACAAAGAGGTCTATGGATGGTAAACATGGTTAATGCAATTCTTAAAAAACATTGATAGCAAAATGTCGCCTTGCTCCATTTCGCTTGAAAGCAAACGTAGGTTCTAAAAGTTAATGGAATCATAAAAAGGTCCAAATAGTTTCATTTTTCAATATTCAGGTACAAAGTACACAAACGTTTAGTTTATTAGGCTTATTTAATAAATCAAAAATAAAAAAGACGAATACAGACGAAATTAATGGGAGGAGATCACAGCATAAAATTAAACCTGAGAACGAAGAAGTTGAAACCATAAATTTTAACTAATCCCAGCCAGATCCTCCACCGTGTCCACCCGAATCATGACCATGATGATGTATGGTCTTATATATTGTATGCGTATGTTTTATCGTCTTTACATTATATGGTACATAAATTTTAATGTGCTTACTAAAAAAAAGTTTTTGTTTGATTATTTTGATTGTTATACGAATGTACTTACTGTTCACCGCCGCCGTCGCCATATCCGTAGGTAATAAAGGACACCAAACACACTACGAGCTAAAAATTGTTAATTAGTAGGTACCACGTTAAACAAGTAAAATTTACCAATAACGCCAATTTCATAGCTATCAATAATTGTGCACTACACTGTTTTGATTGAATTAGTGTGAGTGATTTGGACGTCGTGTTTTATTTATTGGCTACGTCAACTAAGACATGGGGTGGGGAATTTTTGTTTTTCATTTATTAAAATATGTAAATATTGAATAAATTGTAGTAACTCGAGCAGAACGAGTGAAATTTCACTCTCTCCCGTTAAGAGCTAAGTCATACGAAGTAAAAATTAATAAAGGAAGAAAAACTTTCGTTGGGAAAATTATATGTTTGTAAATCAACGTCAACAACTCATGTGCATCTCTTTCCACTTCACTGCACTTGATGTATTTGGGTTACTACTAATGTCGCAGAGTAATGCAGGAAAAGTGTCCAAAACTTAAATTGTTGTATTTCCTGATTTCTAAGGGAATTAATTACAAGTTGCATGTTCACTGTTTATCGCACGCAATATGATGCAACCGGATATGCATTTGCAAAGGAAAAGTAAGTGTAAATAAAAATGACCCACTTCTTTCTTTAAAAAGTATAAGAATTTATAATTTCAGAATTACTCTTCGCAATGTGCTTGATTCTTTCGCTTACGCTGTAAAAACTAAATATTTGTTACTATATAACCGATTGAAAGCAATCCCATGTAGTATTTAATATTGGTGTAATATTGGCGTTTCATTGTAAATATATTGGTAGAATATTAATGTACAATATTGTCACAACATTGAAATGTGAACAATTTGACATATTGGCTAAATATTACTACCGATATTATTTCAATATTGCGGAAAATATTTATGCAATATTGGCCCATTATTGTTTTGTAATGTGTCCCAAAATAGGAAAAATGGGGGTGACCTGCACCAACCCAGAGCCCTAACTGTTCCGAGGGACTATTTCCCAGTGCGCAGCGCCTGCAGGGTTCCATGTGCTCCGCGGTGGTTCCTTCCCCAGGAAGTGTAGACTCGGAGGAGATCGGTGATGATGAAAAAGGCTTCTGCGTCAAGTAGAACTCGAACGATCGATCACCCGTTTAAGAAGTCAGTCATGAAACAACTAAGCTACGGACACTTATACAATTTTGGAATTTAAAGTTAAACACCATAAAATATTGAGGAGCGCGTGCATACTTATTATATTTTGATTATTTTGATATCTCTAAATCGGCGAAAATTAACATTCGGCGGATTTTGAGAAAGTATTATAACGTTATTATTTATGAATATTTTTTCCGTGTAGCCTAAACATATCATTTTAAATATTCAGTAAAATTGAAAAC
Source organism: Pyrocoelia pectoralis (assembly GCA_036250285.1). NCBI lineage: Eukaryota > Metazoa > Arthropoda > Insecta > Coleoptera > Lampyridae > Pyrocoelia > Pyrocoelia pectoralis. The sequence goes on from CM070081.1 coordinate 18,279,033, forward strand.
ACATTATTGATAAATAAATATTGACTCTATATTGCATAGCAATATTTAATAAATATTTAAATATGTATGCTATATTGCTTAAATATCGATTTTCAATATTTAGTGTTATTTTACACGCAATATTGGAATATTATTGTATGTACAATATTTGAATTTACATTGAATATCAATATTAGTTAATATTACAAATATGTATGTTATATTGCTTAAATGTAGATTTTCAATATTTAGTAATATTGTACATACACTCAATATTGGTACACTATTGTATGTACAATATTTGAATATACATTAAATGGCAATATTTACTAAATATTGCAAATATTGTTCTTATATTCACTAAATATTGTATTTGCAATATTTTTATAACATTACAAAAATATATTCACCCAATATTGGCGGCAGTTCGACAATATTGCTCCAATCTTTCTATATTGCGCTAATATTCCGCCAAGCTAACGCCAATAGACGGTGCTACATGGGATGCTACAGAAATAGTACCTAATTGCTGCTAAAATAACTAAGGAGAAGCAAGAGCATTACAGAAGACCCCATGGATATTTAAAGTAGCACGTCACTGGAGTTTACTTAACAAACTCTGCTACTTCACCAACTTTTGAATTACCTACACGTTAGTTTAATAGTCAGTAGTACTACGATGTGGAATTTGAAATAGAGTACCTAATGAAAAAAAGGAACTAATTAATTAGAATATCTTCAATAATTAGGAGCCTACATTCACTAAATATCTCAAGTTTTACTTTAGGAACTTTTATTACCTACCAGATAATTATGTTTCAATTTAGGACACATAAAACTCAAAATTTCGAGTTTACAATATTTTGATTTCCCAAAAGGTAGTTAACGGACTGAATTTAAAGTTCGTACAATATCGACATTAAATTTTAATTTGAAATTTCAAATTTCAACTTTAAAATTTCATTGAAATTCTGAATGCAAATATTTACAGCCATTTAAACGGCTACAAGAACTGTAACATGTGATATGAGAATTGGTATTTAAAATTATGTATTTGAATTTAAAACTTTTAAATTATAATTCGCGAATTTAAATTCCAAATTTCAAGGGAATGATAAGGATCAAATTTCATATATTTTAAGTTCAAAATGAATGTAATAATAAAACACTAGTTCTCCACTATTTTTTTAACTTTGAATTTAAATTTAAATTAAATTTGTTTTTATTATTACCTACGATTAGGTAATTATGGAGTTCCACAATATAAGTTTGGAGGAAATTAATTAACGAATAATAAATTTCAGATTTTCGCTTGAACTTTCACGTTTTATAATGTCACAAGTTTCAATTTTCATATTTTGCACTTCGATACAATATAATTTGAATTGTAATTATAGAACATTAATTATCAAAGTTTACATAAAAAATTACAATTTTAACATTTCAAATTTATGGTTTTGAAGTTTCGAATTTTAAGTTTCAAAAAGTTGTGGTTAAACTAGATTATTAGCGCAAATGTAATTAACGAACCATAAATTTCAAATTTGAAGTTTCGAATTTTAAGCTTCAAAAAGTTGTGGTTAAACTTTAAATTGAGATTATTAGCACAAATGTAATTATATAACTATAAATTTCAAATCTTTGCCTGAACTTTCTCGTTTTGTAATGTCACAAGTTTCAATTTTCAAAACTTGCACTTCGATACACTATAATTTAAATTGTAATTATGGAACATTAATTATCAAAGTTTGCATCAAAAATTACAATTTTAACATTTCTAATTTATGGTTTTGATGTTGGGAATTTTAAGTTTCAAACAGTTGTGGTTAAACTTTAAATTGGATTATTAGCACAAATTAATGTAAATTATCTAACCATAAATTTCAAATTTTCGCTTGAACTCTCACGTTTTATAATGTCACAAGTTTAAATTTTAAAATTTTGCACTTTGATACAATATAATTTCAATTGTAATTATAAAACATTAATTATCAAGGTTTACATCAAAAATTACAATTTTAACATTTCAAATTTATGGTTTTGAAGTTGGGAATTTTAAGTTTCAAACAGTTGTGGTTAATGTTTAAATTGGATTATTAGCACAAATAATGTAATTATCTAACCATAAATTTCAAATTTTTGCTTGAACTTTCACGTTTTATAATGTCACAATATTTTACACTGCGGAAAACTATAATTTAAATTGTAATTATAGAACATTAATTATCAAAAATTACAATTTTAACATTTCAAATTTATGGTTTTGAAGTTTCGAATTTTAAGTTTCAAAAAGTTGTGGTTAAACTAGATTATTAGCACAAATGTAATTAACGAACCATAAATTTCAAATCTTCGCTTGAACTTACACGTTTTATAATGTCACAAGTTTCAATTTTCAAATTTTGCACTTCGATACAATATCATTTAAATTGTAATTATAGAACATTAATTATCAAAGTTTACATCAAAAATTACAATTTTAACATTTCAAATTTATGGTTTTGAAGTTTCGAATTTTAAGTTTCAAAAAGTTGTGGTTAAACATTAATTGGATTATTAGCACAAATTAATGTAATTATCTAACCATAAATTTCAAATCTTCGCTTGAGCTTTTACGTTTTATAAGGTCACAAGTTTCAATTTTCAAATTTTACTACCTACTTCAAAAAGTTGCAATAAATCTTTAAATTAAAATTATTATCACAAATGTAATTATTATCCAAACTTAAATTCTAATCTTGCGATTCATTACGATTGGGCCATTTACTATTAACTTTTGAAGAAAAAAATACACAATAAGAAGATACCATTATGGCAGAAACAGAAGATCAGTCAGAGTTGTTTGAAGAATGTGAATTTGAACCTCCAGAGCATTATAAAGAACCGCTCGAAGTCCTCTCCAAAAATTTTAGAGATCGCTCCAGTTTAAAAAGGGCATAAATTTGTGATGATAAGTGAAAATATGATAACAGAAACGGAGACTCCGGATTCATATTATAAGGTAGGTAGTTAATAGGAAAAACTGTTACTATTGGATGAAGGCCATGAATCAAGAGTTGCAGTCGGTAAAAGAGAACTGTACATGGGAATTGACCACTTCACCTGAAGAAGGTAAGGTCATCGCATGCAAGAGAAAAAAGCGAAATGTGAAATTAATAGTAGCCATCTACGTAGATGATGGTCTGGTGATGGTTTCCCATCAGCAAGAGGCAGGGCTCTCTGTAAAAGAGTTGGAAGGAGAATTCAGAGTCACCGCTAAGAAAGCATCATATTTCCTTAGTCTACATATTGAACGTTCAGAAGACGGATCAGTCAAGGTTTGCCAGCAAGCTTACGCTAAGACAATTCTAGAAATGTTTACCTTTCAAGCCAGTGTCTACGCCAGTGATAAAGGAACCAGTGGCCAGTAAACCAATCAGAGAAAGTTACCAAAGAACAGACGTTCCCTACGGACAGGCTCTCGGTGCGTTAATGTACTTAATGGTGGGAACAATACCTAATTTGGCCTTCAACGTAAGTTTCCTTTCCAGATCTTTCGAGGGCATAGGGAGACGAGATTAGAGAGTGAGGTACATTGCAAGCACCACGAGACTTGGTATAGTATATCTACCAACCGAAAATATAAACTTTGAAAGCTACAGCGACTCAGACTTTGGCGGATGTAGTAGGACTTGGAGGTCAACATCAGGAGTAGTGGCCACCCATGTAAGATGTGGTGGTCATTTCTTGCCTGAGCCAAAGGCAAGGAATGACCACCACATCTACCACAGAGGCTGAGCCTGGTTGCAGCCAACGGTAAAGTTAAAGAGATTATTTGGAGTAGGCGATTCTTTAAAAGTATGAGAAGGATCTGCATCTTGACAATCTACAGTCAGATTGGCCCAGAAGACGAAGTTCATGTTACTCGCAGATATAATGGCGAAATCACTTCCAGCTCCCAGATTACAGACTCTATATGTTGGGATCTTGGACTATTTTCTTCAATCTAAGGATAAGGCTTCCCTTGAGTGATTGTCAGTTTTATTAGTTTAACGTAGGTGCTTTTTTTTGGTAGTAGTAATTCCAGGGGGGGGGGGGGGGGGTCAACTGCCTTATCCTGCGCCCCTTAAATGACCCCTGGATTAAGTTTGCTAAATTGTTGAAAAAGGAAGTTATTTTCGTTTTTCAAAAAACAAGTAAGTAAGTAGATGTTTTTAAAATTGTGATGTAAAAACTGCAATAATTAAATTTTTCTTTTTCACTTTATAAAACAACCACAATAATAATGACCTCCTTGAAACTTTCACTAATTATCTACAGTAACTATTCCTAATTATACAATCGGGTATAATCTAAAAAAAGCTATTACAATTTATTAATTTATTGAGAAACTTAACATTATTATAACTGTGTCTTGTAAATTGTTGTTATGTTCTTCTTGGTCTTTCCACTTGAACGAATCGGATTCGTAATGGTTTGAGTCACTCGATAATATTGCGGTAATGGTACCCACGACGTGGTCGGTGTCACAGTTACCACCCTCTCAGTTGAAGATGTTACATTCACCTCCGTCACCATTTTGTGATGGTAGACGCCGTGGCGATAATAATCGGGATCACTGTAGCTTTCTGTTTTGGGCGATTCCGTTGGTTTGGGTTCGTACAGGTGGACGTATTTCGGTACAAGATTCTTAGAGTCGATGGGTATACGATTGTCTTGATGAACGTTATAAATCAGACTGGGAGGAGGGCTCCCACTAGTTACGCTCGGTAAAGGTTCTTGTAATGGATACGCGGTTATTGGCTTACCTGGTTCGGCCAATCGCCACGAGTTTATTCGCGTCCATGAGCTGCTTGGTACCATTGCGTTACGACGAACATCGGAGTTCTTTGTAAACTTGATACGGAAGGGCATACATTTTTTTAACCCTTTCTTGATTCGTTTTATGTTTGAACCATTCGGCTTCTTTTTCTTCACTCTTTTCTTCTGCTGAGTTTGCTTGATGTACGTTAGTAATTGAATTGGTGTTGGAAAATGCTCCTGATGTTCTTCCATTTCATCTTGCTCGTGTTCATAATATGGGTCTGTATATCCGTGGTTGGGTTTGTAGATTATATGTGGTAGTACATAGTTCAGAGCAGCTGCAGCATGTGGTATAAGTTCAGGATGAAGGAAATAGAAGCGACGTGACGGTTTTTTATTGTCCACTCCATTGCTAGAAAATGAGAACGATACTTGATCACAATGATTATGGTGTAAGTACATATTAGTTAATTTTTTTACCCACAGAGCACAGTACGTAGATCTTACAAGGTCTGTTGTTTAAAGTCTTGTCATGGTTAAAACTAAAAAATAACGCCCCTTTATATGACAACCGGATTTTACATAGCAACGGCCGTTATTTTTTATAAAGCTAGCTTATAACGCCCGCAAATGTAAAATATTATACTTCATCAGTCACCACCATAGATACGGTCAAGGATGTTAAATGTCAGTCTGACAGTCTATACTGATTTTATTGTTATCATCTGTTACAATCATCTTAAACAACTTCTTGCAAGTATGACATAAAGTTAATAAGGCACCACGTGCGTTATGAACACAACGCCTACGGTCGACGTATATCCCTCGGGCCAGAGGCCCTCGGGCTATACACTGTTGACCTTAGGCGTTATTTAGTTCATAACGCCCTAGATACCTTAATTACTATAATGGCTTACACCCTAATATTAAATTCACACTATAGAGAGAGAGAAATGGTGTTTTGAACTTCTTGGATCTAAAAATCACTAGACTGTCTAAAGGTCTAATATTATTACTACTAAAGAAATGTACAACCTCCTTGCCTACAAACTCAAACTTATGGAGGATGCCTCTCATAAATATTATTATTTACCCTATATCGGTCCCGCGTCTATGGACAAAATTGATCCGTTGGATAAATCGGGCGTTTACAAACTAACCTGTGGCACGTGTGGCGCGATGTATATTGGTCAGACGGGTAGGAGATTTAAAACTATAATTTCGAAACATTTCTCATGCTTCATGCATTAAATATAACAACTTTGGTACGAATTCGTCCTTTCGCTAATCACATTTTGGACCTATGTGGTCATGCTTTCGACCCTAAAGTCAATTACGAGATTTCACATGTTTGCTATAAAGGCACCAAGTTAAATCTCTAGTTACCCGTTATTTGCTTCCTTAACCTTATTTTTTCAGCATGGTTTCAGCGTTCAAATTTTAAACCTTTGACCTTCAGTCCTGTGATAAAGTTTTTTAAATTATAATTCTAGTAAGTGCTTAATGGTGGTTGTTGCATTTTGTTTAATCCTTGGGTTTTCAGTGAAGTCGACATTATAATGAAATTTTCCTATTCGGAAAAATTGTACCTACCACCATCTTTCATTCATACTTCATTTCACAGTCAGAACTTTAATCTAAATGTAACTTTGAAGTAAGTATAGATATAAGATGTTAGTTTTAATGCTAGTATTACTATTTCAGCCTGATGATGACAATAATTATTGTCGAAACATGTTGGCACATTATATAATTAATTAAATCGTCAAATTTTAACTTTAATTAACTTTCAACTTCTTAATTTAAATAAATATACATATATCTATGGGGAAGGTTTAGTGACATTTTATTCCTACAATCTGCGTTCCATCCCATGTAGCACCGTTTATTGGCGTTAGCTTGGTGGAATATTGGTTCAATATAGAGTACCAATATTGGAAATACAATATTTAGTAAATATAAGAACAATATTGAAAATCGATATTTAAGCAATATAACATACATATTTGTAATATTTAGTTAATATTACTATTTAATGTACAATCAAATATTGTACGCACAATATAATGTACCAATATTGCGTGTGCAATATTACAAAATATTGAAAGTCGATATTTAAGCAATATAACATACACATTTACAATATTTAGTCAATATTGCTATACAATATAAAGTCAATATTTATTTACCAATAACTTAACAATACTGTGCTTTCAATATTACTGGAGATTGAAAATGATATATTTAGGCTATATGACAAATATATTCACAAGTAATAATGTTATGATACTTTGTGAAAATCCGCCGAATATTAATTATCGCCGATTTAGAGATATCAAAATAATCAAAATATAATATGCACGTTCCCCTGTCGATTTTATAGTATCCAACCTCAAATTCCCAAATTATATAAATTTCCGTAGCTCAGTTGTTTCATGGCTGACTTGTTAACCGTACGATCGATGGTTCGAGTCCTACTTGAAGCAAAAGGTTTTTTCAGCATCACCGATCTTCTCCAAGTGTACACGAAGCGAATGGAGTCCCTGGGCAAGGAACCACCGGAACACAGCGCTTTGCACTGAGAACAGTTAGGGCTCTGCGGGTGGTCCAGGTCCACCCCCTTTTTTACTATTTTGGGAGAAATTACAAAACAAAATATTGCATAAATATTTTCCCCAATATTGAAATAATATCGGTTAGTAATATTTAGCCAGTATGTAAAATTGGTCACATTTCAATATTGTACATCCATATTCTACCAATTATATTTACAATGAAACGCCAATATTGAACCAATATTAAATGCTACGTGGGATCCCATTTAGAGATTCGAGTTAGATTCAATCAATCTTACAAGGAAACCTTGACTGTATTTTTCTTATGTAAAAACTGTTCTAAATTTCGAATACTTTCAATTGAAAGCATTTTTATGTCAATCAATGTCAATCATTAGTTCCGCTTAGATTCCTAAACAAGTTAAGTGCATACGGGTAAGTTAAAGCCCCAAATATTTCCATCGCGGATGGAATACTTCGATTAAATATGCAATGAAGGATTTTCACTTAATGTCCTTGCGCTTTAACTTTTGGTCAAGCTCTCTATTATCTAGCTCTATGGCTGACTAAGGCACAGACAATGAACCCAACAAAGGGGGTAAGGATGGTTCTAACATTTTACTACGCTTCCTTTTACCCTAACATCCAGGTAAAATTTCCATTTTCTAACTCCACATTTTTTAGGAATTTATACAAAATGTAGCGTAAGAAATTTTTTCTTGAAAGCTGCAAAAATTTGTGAATCAATGCAACTAACCTTTTCCGACGGACGCAAATTTTTCTCTCACTATGTCTATTAGTGTATAATCTTGTTGTAAGTGGTAAGTTGTAGGTGGCGTTTTGAAATAAATTTTCTTGTCGATTGTATTGACTTGTTTGTCGTACACCATCGACGCCAGTTGAATACAATTGGCACACAGCGATACTATCTGCAATTATCTTAACTAACTTTGCCAGACATGACAATCGAAAACTTTTTCGCCTTTTGTAAAACTTCCCATCACTCAAAAGGCGTTCGCTACCAAAAAAAGTGCAACGTCGTAAATAATTTTAACTTAATTCTTATGGGGTCGAAAAAAGTGCTGCATACAAAGCTCCCGAAATAACCAAATATCAGGACAAATCTGGCGACAGGAATAGGATAAGTAAATTTGGTGCTTATGGTGATGTTATTTTACGCATAACTGATAATGTCAAACAACTTCAGCGGAAAGTGGAAGTATGATGATTACAAAGTTGATGGATAAGTGAGCTGTACATATTGTAACGAATTGTGCAGGATTACAACATGTAAGTTTTGCCAAACATTGGTGCAGAAAAGCAAGGAGATCATCGACCATTTTCTATTCATTATTAAAATAAAAACATGAGAGGCATGGAACTTTTAGATGAATTGATAGCACTATATCCAGTCAGAAAGAGAACAAGAGGTGTATATTATATAAATTATCTGCATTATGTTATCGGGGGGGGGGGGGGGGGGGGGTCATTAATGATCTGAGAAGAATAAGTGGGTTGTAGTATGAGGATTATTGAGTGATTTTGGCTTGCAATGTGCAGGTTCTGCAAAGCATGATAGACAGGGTAGGGGAATAATGCTTGTCTTTGACCAGGCATGTTGAGCAGAGTGGCTAAGAAAGCGATAAATATTGCATGGAGCCGCATAGTAACTAGGGCCGATCTCCCTGTCTCTGCGAAGATAAGAGTATTGGAAGGGTTTATAAGGGCTATGAATGGCAGATCTGGGGGCTCCAGGAGTATGATGGAGTAGAGGCGGTTACGAAGTTTTTTCTTATAAAAAGATGCTATTGCTTCCAAGGTATTCTCCAAATTAAGTGTTGGATTTGGAAACTGATTACTATGAGATGCATGCACAATATGTAGAGAAGGTTCGGAAATACCATGGGAGGAGGTGTCCCAAGATCCCAAGATACTGGGAGATGATGAGGGCGCGATCTGAGAAGAGTATGGGGGAGAAAATGGGAATTGAAGTGCCCGCGAAATGGGAGAGAAGGTATAACTGGCCAGGGATGTTGGAGATGATGACAGTAGCAGCACGGGAGGACTATTATAGATTAACGGCTGTGGAGGCAATGCAGAATTTGAAATTTTGTAGTCACCATAAACAGCTTTGTCAATTTGGGATCTGCAACCAGCACTTTATTAGTGAAGAAATGGCTCCAATCTTCAAGTTTTTTGTTTGCTTTTGTGGTGAAGATAACCAATGGTCATGGGGAAAGGAAGGAAAATGTTTCATTAAAAAAACTTGTAAGAATTATTGAGTAGACATTATCATTAATAAAGTAGATTATGGATTAATGACTAACGAAGAAGATCTTGGAAGCGAAGAACTCCAAATCAGTTCTGTCAGCTTGAAAAATGTATGGGCTAGGTTTCTGTGATGCCCACTTATTCTCTACTTTAATTCATCCAAATAACGTTAATGAGTTCCAAAATTAACCACCAATAATCTTTCAATTTTGACAATACAGATATTGTAATGGACCCAACGCTCCAAAAATAAATTACAACTACAAAATAGTACAATAAATACAAACCTGATCGAATGAACAACCAACACACACAGAACGTACAAATTAATCTTCATCCACATGTCACGATTTCATGCACAATAATGTCCCCATACCTTATACCTACCTACCTCAAATTTTCGACCGCAAACCTACTTAGATCTAGATCTTTTTAGGTGATTATAACTAGTAGAACAAGTAAAAAAACAACCTTAGCTGACCCCAACAATTCGAGGGTCACACTTTACTGTTAACATAATAAAGTACAATAAATTACTCGGTTAGTTAATACGTTATTTTTGTTGATTTTTTTGGTTTACGTATGCCACGCCTTCAATTGGTTTTTCGTATTCGATGTCTGACGAAATTGGACAAATACACGGCACGAGCTGTACGTTTTGAAGGTTTGGTGTTGGCGATAGTGATGCTTGGAGAGGCATCTGTATTGGTATCGCCGGAAGAGGAACTGACTGTTGTTGATCTTCAATTGGCGGTGGTACTTGGAATAATCTGGGATAGTACGCCGGTATTGGGTATGCTTGCATTGGACGTTGCGGTGTCGTTCTGTAATATTTTTATACGTTACGAGATGTGATGGTTAAAGGTAAAAAGGTGGTGTTATGGTGATGTAGATGCAGAAAGGAGGAAAGCATATTGCCGGAAAATGTAGTGATGTATGGATGATGAAAGTTTTTGGGATTCTGGATTTGTCTTTCAGGTGGAATACGTACGGTGTGCCCGAACTCCAGAAGTAAGCTTTTGCACACGATGTACAAACGGCCATTATTCCGATGCATATCTGGAAAAAAAAAGAAAAAGGTCTCAGTTATTCTCCATACAACAATATTGAGTTACACAACCTTAATTAACTTCAGATATAAGAAGCGTACCTATAACAAAACTCAAGGTCAGCTGCGCGAAAACCAATTTGATTTTGAATTTGGTTTCACCATGTATATAATGAGAGATGTTTTCAAATACAAACAATGTCAACTTACTTACTTAAGCAGTTCTTGTACCTTTCTGCTTTCTCCATATTTCTCTCCACATCTTCCTCTATCTTGCCAACTATCCCATCCAATTCCTCCCCTTCTGAGGACGCTTCTTCCATCCACATTTTTTTGTCCTCCCCCTTTTCTTTTTCTTCGTTGCTTTCTCTTCATATTATGTTTCATAAGTGTATCGCCTTCTCTTCTTTTCACATGACCGACACATTGTTCCATAATTGTTTAAAAACCTATTTTTTATCTTGCCTCTCTCTTTAAGTCATTTTTCTTCGTGTCTTTTCCAATTGGAATCGTTTCGGAATTTCTTCTTTTTATTTTCTGGTTAACCCATTCAATTCAGCCTTTCTTTGATAATATTTGTATTTTCTTTTTAATTATGCTTCAGGGTTACCAAGCGATACCACCACTTTAGAGCTTTTTTAATATCTGGAGGAACATCTTTTCTTGACTTTCCTTTCATTTCCCAAGCCACTCCGGCTTTCCTACAAGTATTATCCAATTTGCCTTTCGGTCCTTTTCAAATATTCCATCACGTGGTTTTCCTATCTTACTGCTTAACGTAATTCTCCTAAACTTAATAGCCCTTGCTGTTTCCTTTTTTTGTATATTGGTGTCATGGTGCCACTTTGCCCATTTCATGGGACCTTCTTTTTCACATTTTTGTATAATTTGTGATTTCCTCTCCTCGTTCATTACTCGCCATTACTTGATCATGTACAGTTACCATGGTATTTTCATTTTCTTCTTCTTCTTCTTCTTCTTCTTCTTCTTCTTCTTCTTCTTTTTGTTCTTCTTCTTCTTTAGATGTGTATTATGTTTTTTCAATCGCCTGATGTTCAATGTTCCATAAGTTTAGTAAAAATGTTTTGCCTTTCTCGTGCACTTAGTGTATTGGAAAGCATTTTAAAATTCTCTCCAAAACAATTGCTCTAATCTATTCATCAAATACGCTCCATGGTTCGTCATTACCTTCCTTTATTTGTTCATTTTTCCTCACATTTCGCATAATTCTCGATTTTTGTTTGCTTGATATTTATCTCCACAGCTCTTTTCTTTATTTTATTACCTTTTTTATTTCCACTGTTCACCATGTGTTTTGCTTTAGCTTCATTGCTCATTAAACTGTGTTCGTAATACTTCAATCTTTCCTACATATTTTGTTTTGTTTCTCTCGCGATTCTCTAATCATTGTCTTTGATAAGTTTTCATTGACACTCTCTTCCATTACTTTATATCTTCAAACTTTTTCCTTTGTTTGTAAATTTGATACGTATCCAGTTTAAATGAACATTCTTGTTTCAGCCCCCTCTTTCTTTCAAATTGTATGGTTGCTGTTCCTTGACATGCTTGTGTTGTTCTTTTAAGTGTTTCTATTGTCCCCTTATCTCTCTTATCTACTTGTTTTCTAGAGTTTTACCCGCACCTTCTCTTTTTCATCTATGAAACATGTAAACTGTTCGCTAGTTTGTATTATCGCAGATACTAGGTCTCGTTAAGTTGGACATCCCTCCTTTTTCTTAATTTTTATGTCACAATTTTTGCTAATGTTTCTTTTGGCACACCTGACACTTGCATTACATTCTCTATTGTCTCATTTTCATATTTCGTCATTATTATTCCATTTTTTCGATTCCCTTTCTTCTTATATTTTCCCATTCATTAGTTTCTTCAACTTCTTTTTGCTCTCTTCCGAATGATATCTTTCTTTGTACACGCTTCCTTAAAATGTTCCCTCCATCATTCCGTTGTTCTATATTCTTCACTGATTATGTTTCCTTCCTTGCCTTTTAGTTTATCGACACTGTAACCTTTTTCCTTATTGTAGATGCTATAAATATAAAACAATTATTGATGCTCTAAGTATGCAGTTTCTCGTCTTCTCGCAATATTTAATCAACGATTCTTGTTTTGCTTTCTTTATTTTTCCACGTTTTCATATTTTGTATTAATCTGAATTTTCCGGACTGACTGTATTTGTATATTTGAATACTTTTTGTTCATAGCACCTTGATCTATTATCCTGTCATCGACAATTATTTTCATTTTATTGTTTGATTGTTGCATCCAATAGGAATGTTTCGAATTTCTACCACTTTGTTCTATTGATGAATGATTCCATCAGTTCCTTTATGTATATATTTTTCGCATTCTTCTCTTCGATATTTATTTAACATTGTGGCATTTGTTTTATAGTTTACTTTCAATTTCCTTTTTTCTTTTTACTTTCGCGTATGCTATATTTTTTTATTTTTACCAAGCAAGGATGACTTCGACTTTTGTGACCTTTGCATTTCTGATTATTTTCTAATTTTCTTTCCTGATGAGAGAATAATCAATTTGTCTTTAAATTTTGAATTTTACATTGATTATCAGTCATTCTTTCAGTGCATACTTCTACATTCCCTTCACCATTATTCACGATTTTCATACCTATACGACCCTTGGTTCTTCACATCTCTGGATGGTCAAAGGTTTCCTCTATATTATGTTTTTCCATTTTTACTTTCCCGTGCATATACAGAATACACACGTGTAAATAATACACATAGGTTAAGTAATGTAATCGAAAAAAAAATCGATCTCGAGGTTTTGATGAATGTCAACGTCCTCTCCTGAGTTCAAAACCACCATCTTTGAAAAATGTTTGTCTGTGGGTGCGTGGGTGGGTGAGTGGTTGCGTACGTTAGGGCTGTGGAGCCTAAACTACTATATCGATTTTGATGAAATTTAGGTGTATAAAAAAACTTCATCGGTAAAACAAGCTTCTCTTCAAAATCGGCCCAAAGGGGCCCAAATTAGGGGCGTTATTTTAGGAGCAATCATTCAAATTTTAACCCAATCTAATTACCCTTGGTGAAAAGTTAGTAGACATGGTTAGAAGTGAAACGCCGTTTTTCGTTTAAGAGTTGTTTTATTTATTTATTACTATTACCCCCTTTGTGGTATCTGACCTACAATGGATTTTTGTTTCTAAATTCAAAATGGCGGCCAATATAGCAATTCTCCAAGTTTTTACTTTTTAGGGTCTAGCTCAAGAACCGTTTAACTTAATTAAAATTTGAATATTGGAAATCATAGCCAAAGGATGACTAGAACTTTACTTGTAGTAAAGAAAAAAAATTAAACGTAGCCAATTTATTGGTGCTCAACGTTGGTCAAAAATTAAAAATCGATTTTCTCAAAACCTGCTCCGAGCATTTTTTAATTTTTTTAATTGTTATAAATATAGTTCATGAAAAACTACTGGCACTACATTTATTTCTTTATATCCTCTAGAGGAAGGGGCATAAATGTTTGAAGACTATTTTAAAAATTCATAACTTTTTTGATAACACAGATGAAAAAAGGAAATTGTACAGTAAAGTAGAGGACATACGACTCTTTTAATCGAGTATAATATGTATACCAATTTACTTCCGGCCTAGCTGGAAATGAAAAAAAATTTAAAATATTTATGACATACCCTGTATATTATTTTAGGAGAAAATCAGAATAAATAAAACTACTCAAAACCTTCCCATTGACAATGAAATTTAATAAGCAATTGAGTCAGATTTGGATGAATGATGGGATGAAATTTTATTTTTCGTTATCATCAAAATGTCACCGTAATAATGGCTGTATTCTTAAATTTTTGTTAACTCTAAAAATGTTTATTTCTATTTTATCCCGGGCCCTTAAGGCTTCGGATTTGTTGGTATGTCTAATTTCAACTAGTGTTTTTGTAAATTTTATTTATCTTCGCCCCTTTTGACATTCATTTTTGATGGAACTTGTATCTTTAGTTTGTTAATAATCACCCTTTTCTTTTGCTTGATAATGAGACTAGCTTGTCTCGAAACATGTCGCATTCCCATTTCAATTTTTGTTAATAAGTCAAACTTTATGATGTTGTGTACTTTCTATACAAAAAAAATAACATTTCATCCCATCGCATTCATCCAAGTCTGACTTAATTACTTATTAAATTTCATTGTCTAAGGAGAGGTTTTGAGTAGTTTTATTTATTATCATTGACCCCCTTCGTGCAAAGCTGACACATCATGGATTAGAAAATCAGAAATCGTTTTCTGATTACAACCATACTACACACTAGGTATACAGGGTGTACCAAAAAGATTAGTCATAAATTATACCACAGATGCTGGGTTGAAAAATAGAAAGAGCATAAAATACTTTGAAGGTTTTATTTGGGAAATTACTGTTTATTTACAACAGATGGCGCTGCAATCGTTAAAATCGATATTTTATCATTTATTTTGTATTTGGGTGACATTTTCTCTTTCTGTTTCAAATAAAGAATAAGTTTCCAAATAAAACTTTTATAGTTTTTTTTCCTCTTTGAATCTGCAATAAAAAATAGGAATTTCCATTTAAAATTTTAAAGTTGCCCCCCGTTGCCGCCCCCCCCCCACTGGGGGTCCGGGGGAGGCAAGGTTAACAGCATCAGATGTCCCCCTCAAAACCGTTAACTTTTTATTCGGGACATTTTTTGATTCGACGTAGTGTTGTAGAATTATTGCAGGTGGCGGATTAAAATGGAACACTCGGTATACAGGAAGGAGGAGGTCATATTGAACACTTGTTGAGTTAATCTTAATACCTTGTTTGTGTCTAAATTGCAATTTAATAATAATGAAGGTTTAATATTTATGAAAATGTAGAGTTGAGATATTAAATATTTTGAAATTGGCATTTTACAGAGTGGCTGTATCTTCTAAACTAAAATGTTTATAAAGAAATACAAAGAGGCAAAAAGTTGAAGAATAGACGTTTGATTCCAATGGCATTCCATATTTTGTTAAAGTATAACCCTAAAGAAAGTTGGAGGGTAAAAGGAATGTTCATCCCCTCTGAAAATCCATAATAATTAAAAATAATTGAATGCGACTGTTTCCAATTTATTGCTTATCGTCTACTAGTATTTCGTATAAATTTTCATAAATTAAAATTGAACCGTTTTAGAGTAATGATAAAAAAACTTATTTAAATTTTTATCTAAATCACCCTGTAACTTTCTTTGTATGCACTTTTGTATATAGGTAAGTGAGGTTCAATCAACCTATTTTTCACCCAAGAATATGTTGTATAATTTATGACCAATCTTTTCGGTACACCCTGTATATTAATTTTATTATTTTTTTGAGTTAATGCGCAAAAACTATTTTATTTCGAGTTCTTATGAAAAAAACAATTTTATTTAATACGTCATTGTAATAAACACGAGAAATTTGTGGCAGTTTACTGGTCATTTAATTTCACTTTGCAATTGATATTTCAAAATAATCATTTTCAAAAGTTTCAGCAGCTTCTTGTGGTGATGAAAATCACTGTCCGTCCGCATTCTTTGTCTTACATAAAAAATGTTGTTAGGCGTTAAATCTGGTGAATACGGTCAATGATACATTAATTCAATGGCTTTCTCTATATTATAATGAATAGATGGACGTCCTGAGTTAGAGCTGGCATTGTCGTGAACGAGCATGATGCGGCTATTGATTTTTCCTTACAACCAGGTTAACTAAGTTAGGAAAGTTTATAAAAACAAAAAGTTCTCTAACTATAAGTACAAAGTTTGTAAGTCAGAAACTTACTAGGTACCTACTCACTATCCCCGAAGTTATTGATTTAAAGGCAAAACCGAAATATTTGTTGCGCATAACATTGACGATCGTGGAGTAGATAGGTCGTAACCATGAAAGCTAAAATTTTAATTTTAATTGTGTTAATCGAAAATGCAAATGCGTTTTATCCTAGTAACCGGGAGGATGGTGCCTTTAATGAATGCGTGACGCGTATTGCTAATAAACTCTTTGAAAATGAACATTGCGTACATGTTATTACGGATAAATCTGACAGTGAACTTCATCAACGTATTGAACAACCAAAAATCATATTGAATGTCAATGTAACCAATGTAAGACATACAATTAAAAATCCTTTAATTGTAAAAAATTTGATGATTGAAGTTGAAGATTGGAAAACTCTGGAAACGGCCATAATGTCTTTACAAATAACTCGAATTTGGGATCCTGTCGAAACGCCAAAAGGTACCTTCCTTGTAATAATACCAGTGGAAAAAGTGAAGATAACATTTGAACATTTATGGAAGTACTTTGTTCACAATGCAGTGGTGCTGGTCATGAACAAATTAAAGGTGTACCAATCAAATCCACAAATTATAGGGAATGGTTGCGGAAAAACGGCAAATATCGTCAATGTTCAAAATTGCGATGGTTTCCAAATAATGTTCAAAAAGGGTTATAGAAAGTATTCTGGTTGTAGCATGGGGCTTAGAAAAGATTTCTTTCATAAAGAAGGTGCAGTCAGTAAACGACGATTGCTTTCAATTGCAACCGTAGATCTACTAATTAAAAAGTTTCAGGTAGCTATCTACAATGATATAAATGATATCCACCCCAACTTTTTCCATATCGCTGCATATATACCTGAAAATCCAGTTCAACATTCTGAACTACTAACCAGAGAAAAAGTGATTGTCGTTCTTCCACTTCCCAATAGAATTTCACCATTAATGGTATTAGTATCAATTTTCCAAGTGGAGGTTTGGATAATGGTAACGTGTGGATTCTTTATCACCATTTTCTTTTATGCACTCCTGCTTGTATTGCACGGTACTCGTATTACCTTCACCAACTTATCATTGATTAATATTCAAACATTCTCATTAACGTTATGGGGATCCTGCGCCTCCTTTCCGAAACAATTTTCCATCCGTTTCCTGCTCGGATTTTACATATTTTACTCCATTGTTGTTCAAACTGGGTACGTATCACAATTAATACGCGTACTTACCATACCACAACATGAAAAACAAGTCGAAAATATAGCGGAACTTGCTGACTCTCCAATTCCATTATGTTTAACTTCACCGCTTACTTTTTCCGGAACTGAGGTTAGGGAAAAGCTATTGCGCAAGGTACGATATATGGTTTTAAATGGTCCTAAGAATCAAACTGTGTCGGAAATCATGCAGGCTTATAACTGCTCAATGGGAATGCGTGAAGATGATGCGGCATTTTACCTCTCCAAAGACCCAATGATACTAAATAAAAAGCTTTTCGATAGAGATGGCGGCTCTTACTTCGCATTTGTTACACGAAAGGGAGATTATTTTTTGGATACCATAAACCAAGCTATTATATCTTTAAAAGAAAATGGTATTTTTGCAAAAATTGAAGAAATCGTCGGTACAGAGTATGACAAGACAATGGCACAATTTGCTTATTCAGATGAACCTCAAGTATTAACCGTGCACCACCTTCGAGGACTTTTCATTATTTGGGCATTTGGTATAGCTATCTCGTTTTTGGTGTTTATTCTAGAAATTCTTGTACATCTATCTTATGGTTGTTACATACGTCGTCGTATTAAGAATGTGGTACCAGCTGTTATGGAACCAGCTGTTGTGGAACCAGCTGTTGCGGAACCAGAGCTGCGTTGTGTTGAAGTAGAATAAAGAATAATTTATTGTAATAATACGTTGTTTGTTTGTATCGCACTTTTCAAATGTATTTGTCAATAAAGTTGTAGAATCTCAAATCTCTCAACTTCTTTACAGCACTCATGTTACGACAGGTAGATAATTTTTTATTTTAGTCTTACTCTAAAATTAAAATGGTGTCCTACACATTCATCACTTTAATCACTATATAATAACCGAGACGTGTGTATATGTTTGTGTTGCTGTGCACTTTTCCGACAGTCGCCGAATCCCGACGAATGCGGATGTGATATTTTAAAAGCAAAGCTATTATAAATTTATAACCTACAAATTAATGCTACAAGCTACAATTATAGATACCCCGCAAACTACGTAAATATCTGCACTAATTTTTTTCAAAGTAAGTTTTAAACATTTTAATATAAAAGTCCGTCATCTTATTCAAGCGGTGTGTCTAATAGTATATTATTCAACGAGCGTATAATGATGGCTATTAATCACGAGGTAAGTTTATGGCCACGAGCCGCAGGCGAGTGGCATAAATTACCGAGAGAATAATAGCCATTATACGCGAGTAGAATACTATACTTTATCCACGACTATAAATGTTAATTCAATTTAAATATTTATTTAAAAATTCTCTAATTGACTGTATTGGACGGTTACCATGGAAATATATAAAATAACAGTGAGTAATATTCATTACTCACGTTGCTAATGACAATAACTTATTAATCACTGATAGTCGTGGATAAAAATATATTTTCTTTACTTAGAAAATACGTTCAAAGTTTCCTTATGGAGATTACGTGTAAAATAGAATTCGTTATTTGTGCTTATTTATGGGTGAAAATTTTGTGTAAACATGCAAAGTTTGTCTGTCCGAGGTCCGCAACCCATTTCGAACATTAAAACAATGCCAGAAAGTATTTTCGCGAAAATTTTCAAAATGAGAAGTATCTATCGGAAACTTTTTCTCGATAACATGGAAATTTAATTATTTCAATTTGAAAAGTTATTTAAATGATGAAAAATGATTCTATTATGCCTCGCGTTAACATTATCATGGTTAAAATGATGTAAAAAGTAGTAACAGCATTCATCGTAGACTAATTTATGTGTCCCGATACCTTCTTTCGGTAACTTTCGAAATGCACATGTTTGTGTGCTTACTGCTTATTTCGAATTTAGAGATTTTGAACGATGGACGATGTTGTAGGTAACATAGTCGAATGTTTTCACCGAGGTAGGTGGCAAGTGTATTGTTACGTTACACCATACCAAAGAGAATACCTATACTTTGACTATACTTCTAAATATACAACTTATATTATAATTAAGAGGAAGTAAAATCCATATTTACTGCTGTACATATAAATGATGATGCCTTTAGTTAGTGAAATAAACAAAAATTTGAAACTGTTTAAGGTAGAGAAGGTCTTTCTATAAAACAGATGTTGAACGATGAACGATGTCGTAGGTAACATATATAGTCGAATGTTTTCACCGAGAAAAATGTTTTTGTCTACACATTTAACTTAATATCTATTGATGAAAGTAGATGGCAAGTGTATTGTTACGTTTCACTATACCAAAGAGAATACTTATACTTTGACTATACTTCTAAATATACAACTTATATTGTAATTAAGAGGAAGTAAAATCCATATTTACTGCTGTACATATACGTGTAAATGGTGGCCTTTAGTTAGTGAAATAAACAAAAATTTGAAACTGTTTAAGGTAGAGAAGGTCTTTCTATAAAACAGATGTTATGCAACGTTAGACCAGCTTCTATTTGTACATTTTATGTTTTATGGTATTTTTAGTTTTACTATAGTTAAAGATGAATGTTAAAACGTTCTCCCTAAGGCCATTCGTATTCCCAAAAAGTTGCCAGTGTCCAAATTGAATTCTTTTACATTCAAAATTCATTCTAAACTATCCTTATGAAGTTCACACGGAATTTGTTATATTTTCGTTAATTTTTGGGCAAAGACTATGTGCAAAGACGTAATTAACATTGTGAAAGGGCCATTATGTATTTTTGGTCTCAAATCTATTCCAAAAAGTTTGAATTTTACATTTTTTTTAATAATTGGTAAAAATTTACAATAAGTAGGTAGGAACGAATTCGTATATCTTTACCAAATATCAACCCATTTTTGTGATTTTTACGTCAAATGTAAGTAAATGTAATCCTTTATTTTAGTTACTTTAATAACTTACTAAATTACAAATACCTACAGGGTCAAAAATCTGAAAAGGTACAAAAATGTAATTTTTTTTTCTTTTTTCAAGCAACTAAGCCAGCTCAACAAGGTGTGATATTTTAAAACAAAAGCTATTACAACCTACAATCACAGATACCCCCTCCCCCCAAAGCACGCAAAACGCGAGAATTGCGTGTACCCCCGTTTATAAAATAATATGCGCGTAATCTTTGTGAACTCATGAAACGAGAGGACAAGAGAAACAGAAATTGCAGGTAATTTATTACAATAAATTTTGGAAACACCCAGGTCAGTCGAAGAGACGACTGCGCAACTCGAAACCAAAAACAAACCTTCCCGCCAACTAACTGAAACCCCAAGGCACGTGATCATCAAATTACAAACCTGTCATTATACTTTTCACACCGAGAATTCAGTATTGCTAGCGTATAGGCAATGCATTTTAAATGGGAGAAACTCGAGCAGCGTTGCCGTCACTGGCATGTTAGTGACAGGGTCGGCTCGCTCTAAAGAGCACACGGATACCCCACAGATGTTATTCATAATTTGCAAGCAATATTAATAAATAAGGATAAAAAATACCTTTGATTTTTGTATAAATTGTACATACTTAATAAAAATAAAATGCTTTGTTTATAAATGTTCATAAATAACGTTAAAATAAAGTTAGATCCGAGCGGCGCAGTTTAGTTGAGGCCACACCTGATTTCTGAATCCATGCTACATAAGGCAACGGCGCACTCCGTAAGGCCCGATACTGAATTCTCGGTGTGAAAAGTACAATAGGACTCTACGTTGTGAACGAATTGCTCGAGCATCTGTGGATGCTACTCCTCTAAGGATCGATAATTAAAACATAAGAGATGGGAAGAAATTAATAATAACTTCAAGCAAGGGTTGGCCTCTCAAACTACGTAGAGGCACAGAAAAAGTACTGACAAATGCTAAATGCAAATAACGGTTACATTAACCTCTACAAAATTTGAGAGTAGCTCTCTGGCTCTTCGCTGACTACAAGGAGAGAAAAAGGGTTACAGAAAACCCTTCAGGATATTTACACTTGCCTTCTAATCTGGCTTTTAAGATTATCGGAAATTTTGGTAACTTCTGTCACAACCTTTCAAGGGATATGTTGACTGTGGCTGTAATGTAACAGATTTTGGCTTGGTTATACCCGACCCACGGTAGAATAATTTTTTATAATAATTATTTAGAGGTTAAATGCTATTTGTAGTTGTTTGTCATTAACGTCTTGGACACACTGTATATTGTAATATTGATCGCAAAGGGGGAAGGAGCGTTATGGTACGAAGATGAAGAAGAAATAACAGAGAAGATCTACGAGGATAGAGTGAAAAGGCAAACGAATTTGAAAGTTCTAAAGAGGCGTAGAAGAAAATTGAGAAGTCAATGTGACCTGATAAGCTACGAGGTAGGGGAGTGCATTCTTCGAAAGCAGTACATAGAAAGTAATGAAAGGCAACTGACTAGCGAGGTAGAAGAAGGGGTGGAATTCAAATAATTTCAAAGTGATGTACCGAGGGCTTAGAATTGAAAAAATGAGAATGCTTTCGAAATTATGACCTTTTTTTGTAGACGAAATCTGTAACCTCTCAGTATTCCCAAAACGTCTTTTGGAATATCGAGGTTTCTCTTACAATAATTCTAAAATTTTCTACCAGAATTCTAAATTTGGTATAAACTAAATGATCTTGAAGCTGAGACCAATACACCGCCGTATACATATAAGGCAAGCACCAAAACAAATTTCGGCCAATTCTTGCTGCACGTTTAGGGATTTTTCTTTTTTGAGAATTATAAAATTTTTCTCTTTTTCGTTTGGGATAAAATCATGTGGAACAGTTCTGTAACATTTCTTCAAGATTCTGAGATTTTTGTGTGATTATGAAACTTTTCTTTGAGATTTTCCCTCGAACTACTTTAACATTCTGTAATTTAGTCTCTGAATAATGAGTTTTCAAGGAAATGAAATAAGTGATTTTGAGTCTGACGCCAATACATTGTCACAAGGATATCGTGCAACGTAAATTTATGTAATTTGAAAATCATTTCTCGCAATTAAAAGACATTTTTCCAAGTTCTGGAATATTTTCTCAAAATATTTTTTCCAATTTGGGTTTTGTTTTCGAATTATAGACTTTTTTTGTTTTTTACATATCTCTATATCTCCATTATTTGTAGACAGATTTCAAAAAATCAAAGTTCTTTGGAATCAATAGTTTAACATCTAGGTCCAACGTTTGTTCAAAATTTTTTACAAAAAAAATTTAGAACTGCAAAATGGTGGTCATTTTAAACTATAGTAGTAGGTAGAGTAGATTTTGTGCTATTAAATTTCCAAAATTTAAAATGAACCGCCATTTTGCTTTTGAAAACTTTTTGTAGAAAAGTTTTGAACAAACGTTGTAGATATTAAACTATTGATTCCAAAGAGCATTGATTTATTGAAATCCAACTACAAATAATGCAGATACAGAAATGTGTAAAAAAACAAAAAAAGGTCCATAATTCGAAAAAAATTATTCAAAAAAACGTGTTAGTTTTGACGAGTTCTATAACCTCTATTACTTTGTCCACTAGAATAGAAACACCCTGTATAGACATAGGTAGGAAAGGTAATGTAATCGAAAAAAAGAATCGGATTCGAGATTTTGATGAATCTCGACGTTTTGAGTCTCCCTGGGTCCAAAACCACCATCTTTGAAAAATGTTTGTCTGTGGGTGCGTGGGCGCATAGGTGTGTGGGTGGGTGGATGCATACGTTATGGCTGTGGAGCCCAAACTGCTAAACCGATTTTGATGAAATTTAAAACTAAAGCCTATAAAAAAACGTCATCGCTAAAACAGGCTTTCATCAAAGTCAAAACATATGGTTATAAGTAAAACGTCGTTTTTCGTTTGTTTCTAAATTCAAAATTGCGGCCAATATAGCAATTCTCCAAGGTTTTATTTTTTTAGGGTGTAGGTCAAGAACCGTTTAACTTAATTAAAATTTGAAAATTGGAAATTATAACCAAAGGATGGCTAGAACCTTTACGAAAATTAAAGTAGCTAATTAATTGGTGCCCAAAATTGGTCAAAAATTAAAAATCGATTTTCTCAAAATCTGCTCAAAGATTTTTTTTATTTTTTGATATGTTATACACACAGTTCATAAAAAACTATTGGCACTACATTTATTTCTTTATTTCTCATAGAAGCGGAATGAATGTTTCAATTTGAAAATTTTAAATCTTCATAACTTTTTTGCTAACAAACATGAAGAAGTAAAATTGTACAGTGAAGTAGAAGACATACGACTCTTTTAATCGAGTATAATAAGTATACCAATTTACTTCCGGCCTAGCAGGAAATTAACAAAATATGAAAACTATTTATGATATACCCTGTATATCATTTCAGGCGAAAATCAGAAATCGTTTTCTGATTACAACTATATAGTCGAGGAAATAAAGCACTGAACCTACCAAATTTTTGTAGTAAGACGGATTGAGATGAGGTTTTTTGCATTCGCTTCCTAAATTTAATAAGAAACTTTGTACCTACTTTTCATCATGTTTTTTTTCGAAATTGCATTTGTGCAGTCGAAAATGCATCCTGAAAAATGCATTTTCATTCGGTATAAGCTTCTAGAATCGACTCAATTCGGGTTCGAGGGTGTTTTCGAGGTCGCTGATCCCGAATATGACCTCCAAATTGCCTCACCGCCCACCTGGAGCTCAGGATGGCCGAGCAACGTCATCTCCGAAGCTTTTTCTGAAATTCACTCTCAAATGATTCTAGACATCTCATCCGAGGGTTTTTAGGGTTGCTGATTCCAAATCAGGCATTGGAAACCGTCCCCCGCGTACTTGGTGCCCCGCATCCGAGCATCAACGTCATCCTCTTGAGTTTCACTGAAGTTTCAAGCCTATAGGGAACTGAAAATTGTTTCCGGGTTTTTTTGGGTCGCTCAGATCGAATCTGGTCCCGGATACTTTCTAACGGATACCTGGTGCACCACACCGCGGCGGCATCAACGTCATCCTCTGGGGTTTCGCTTGAAATTTTCGCTCAAATGCTTTCATTCTAATGCTTGTTTCATCATATCAGGAAATCATGAGGTAAAATTTATAATGGAACATTTGAATAGAATGATGTGGACATTTTCATTTTGTGAAATAAAATTGAGATATATATATAAAAATGTAAGTTTTGTTTAATAACATATATTATCATCCAAATGTACGAAATTAATTTTATAAAATATTTAGTTTAAATTTAATTTAATTTAATTTAATTTGTTCCTTTTATTACAGATTAAATTCGTATGTAAAACTCCTAATATAAGGTTGGTAGTTAGAGTAGTTTCAAAATCTCGTGGAGAACTTCGGAATCCGCTTCTGCAGGCGGGCTATGTACCGTACACGGCTGGTCAGGTCCCGATAGAGGTCGTGGAAGAACCCCGTCCTAGCAATTACAAATTCTTTCGGTTCACTAAGCTTGAAATTTTAGTGAAACTCCAGAGGATGACGTTGATGTCGCCGCGGTGTGATGCACCAGGTGTCCGTTAGCAAGTATCCGGTGCTACATTCGACCTAAGCTAACCAAAAAAACCCGGAAACAATTTTCGGTTCCCTATAGTCTTGAAACTTCAGTGAAACTTCAGAGGAGGACGTTGATGCCCGGATGCGGGGCAACAGGTACGCGGGGGACGGTTGCCGATGCCTGATTTGGAATCAGAAACCCAAACAAACTTTGTATGAGATGTCTAGAATCATTTGAGAGTGAATTTCAGAAAATCTTCGGAGATGACGTTGCTCAGCCATCCTGAGCTCCAGGTGGGCGGTGAGGCAATTTGGAGGTCATATTCGGGATCAGCGACCTCTAAAACACCCTCGAACCCGAATTGAGTCGATTCTAGAAGCTTATAACGAAGTTATGAATTTTTTCTATGGAAATGCATTTTTCAGGATGCATTTTCGACTGCACAAATGCAATTTCGAAAAAAAACATGATGAAAAGTAGGTACAAAGTTTCCTATCAAATTTAGGAAGCGAATGCAAAATACCCCATCTTAATCCGTCTTACTACAAAAATTTGGGAGGTTTAGCTTATTTTAGTGCTTTATTTCCTCGACTAATACTACACAATACACATTATATTATATTACTTTTTTGAGTTATTACGCAAAAACTATTTTATTTTGAGTTATTACGCAAAAACTATTGTATTTAATACGTCATAGTAGTAGACACGGGAAAGTTGTGTGCCAGCCCTAAACTCAAAAATTTCTTGCGAAATTCTTAAATTTTTATGGAATTCTAAAATTTTGTCTACCTGTAAGTTACGGGTTTGAAAGCAAATAAATGAGTTTCAATATAATTCTAACACACTATCTTATTGTGTTCCCTCTGTAACCCTTTGATTGAATTTCTTCCGCCAATGTGCGTTTTAGATAAAACCCGTTTTGAAACTCTGATCAAAATAAGATTTTTTGAAAAATAATGAGGTTGCTTTTGAACATTTTGGCAAGAGTCTGAGAACTGAAATTCTTATGGGTTTTGATTTTTTTTCCGGTTTCAAAAATATTCCAAATTTTGGAAATTTTCCGTGTTCTCTTAGAGCTCGAAATTTCAAATATAATAAGTAATTTTTCCATTGATTGTAACACTTTTCTGAAAATTACAGAATCTCTAGAAATTCGAAAATTTTCTAGAAATTTCTAGAATTTCTTACTCTGAGTTTTTGTTCAGGAATGGGAAATTTGGTGTTTTATTCCATATTCTGGTACTTTTCCTCAGAATTACAATAAATTCTTACGAAATCGTGGGAATTTTTCATGAGAGATTAATGAGAATTAATAATTAATAAATTAATAATTAATATTAATAAGTAAACGATTCTATCTGGACTTTTGAGGTTCTTAAAAAAATTGTGAAATTTTTCATGACAATTACGAAGGTTGTCTTTAAATTCTTATGTTTGTATTCAAATTCCAAGAATCTGTTTCGGAATTATCATGTAAGTTAGCCGCTATCGCTAAACGCATCTAAAGCACAATGTACACTTTGTAACCTTTGGATTTATATTTCCAGCCGCGCATGAACTGTGTAATTCAAAAGCTAAAATAGTACCACCGTAAGTTCACACATTCATTAAAATTTGTAGAACTAACTTGACTATCGCCGCGAAAATTCTTGGTGCTGCTATGGAAACATTTAAAACTTTACTGACGGTTATAATGGTTTCTTCAATTGCTTTGGGATTTTCTAGCCCTGTATGTACAGCGAGAGACTCCCTTATTATTTAACATCTTTCATTTTCAGAAAGTTCAAAGAGAAATATTTGACGCATGGAAAAGTCAAAGTGAAAAGGAAAGTCCCGAATGCGTAACGACTACTGGTGTGACTGATTTGGAACTTACTCTATACTGGAATGATTATCAGCTATCCGAGACCAGAAACTTTAAGTGCTACCTCGAGTGCGTTTATGAAAGTTTCCATCTTGCAAATAAAGATGGCACGGCAGACAGAGACCAAATGGAGCAACAATTGGATGAGATGACGTACCAGATCATAGACACGTGTGATAAGACGAGTATGAATCAAACGGATCCATGCGAAAAAGTGTACGAGGTTGTCTTTTGTGCCATTGACACCGCTAAAAAGAACCACTTACCATAAGCTAATCTTACCGCTTTTAATTATTTAGGAAAATCTTAGTTTTCATATCTACAAAAAATGTTATATATTCATCCTGTAACTTGTTTTCAGTACTTACATTAAGGAATAATGAGCATGGGAAATGTGATTAATTATTATTATTAATACATATAGACTTATCTTGATCATGAATCAGGGTTACAACGTGGTATACTTATTATAAACCTCTTTGTATTCAAATTCTGATTTTGGTATACAAGGTTAGTATTTGGATTACCTACTTAAGAGCGCTAAAAATTTGAATAATAAATCATATTGAGTATAGTTAAATAATAGATATTTGTAAACTATATTTTTATTAATTTTTCTCTCGGCAATCGATTTCGGCCGAATTTGGCCATCATCAGGCCATGCTGAAATTGTGTGTGAGTTATAGTGGGTGGGTTACAGACTTATAATTATAATTACCGTCAATTGGAAATATGAATGGCATACAAATAAACAGCGAAGTGATAATAATGATAATAATAATAATAATTTATTTATCCTACAGATTATAAATCCATTTACAGGACAATGTAATGTAGTATTATATTGGTGCGTACACTTGCCTGCTATAACCAAAATAAAACAATAAAATAAAAAAGTGATAAATGATGAGTGCGATCTGTAAAAGAAAATTATTATATTATGAATGATTATTATTGTCAGTAGTTTATTGTAGATCAGTAGTGATATCGTCGAATAATTTTGACTTAAAATGTATAAATTAAAAATTACCTAATGAGAGGTGATGTAGCATGTGGTTATGTGTTGAGAAGAGGCAAGTTATAGATTACAGTGTGTCAGATTAGTCCGCTATAAGTTCATGGCCGTGCATTATAGGACAGTGTTGTAGTGCGCGGTTTTTCAGGGTGGGTTATGTTTATTGAATGGAGGGAGTAGTTTGTAGAGGTGTGGATCATGAAAATCTGTTATTTCGTTAATAAGGGTTTTCCCGTCTTTTTTGGTAATGTCGATGGCAGTTTTCAAGAAAACTGGGAAGATAACCAAAACGGTTAAACTGTTTGAATAGAATTTTGTATTACACGGGTAGCCACAAAAACGGTAAGACACTGGCTCTGGAGTGAACGGGAGGGGCGCACGAGGTACCAGGAAACAGAAACCCAGCAAACACACATATAAAATATACATACAACATAATATATAAGAATGAAGTAAATACCCCTATATATGCTTTTTTATATATCAAGTATGTAAGTGTTCTTTAATAAAGTTATATAAACCGCGTATGTCACAGATTACGTATATTTTACATAATAGTATAGAAACTTATGGATATTCTGTATACAGAGATTCATATAATATATACATATAGATAATTACATATTACCCATGAAATTTATGTGCTGTCATATTTATATGATTAGATTTATGTACGTTATATGTAAAATATTATATGTAAGAAGTATTACATATTTTTTATGTATGCCCTCTGTAAATATAATTATAAATTATCATTACATATATTATATTGTCGAAAATAAAAGTCCGTTTCTATTTGCGCCGTGTAATTAATCGTACGCGCGGGTTTTCTATAACGCCAAAAATTGTAATTCACGTACCTTTAATATTACATCCGTATCGACTAAAATGCGTCTAATTTATATAGAAAATGAATAATATAAAATAAATTAAATCCTGGCCATTTTGAACATAAACGTAGGTATAATCATTGAATAAGACTTCACTCAACGATATAATCAAAAGTAATTTAAACTCGCGAAACAGTGCAAAGCTAGGAAGAACGAAATAAAAAAAAGGAATGTTTCAGATTAGCGCAGTGGTACAATGTCGGATACAAAGAAAACACATGTCTGGTTTCGGAATTTGCAACGCCCACCCGCAACGGTTCGAATCCGGTTAAGGGAAACTTTTCAAGCAAATATATAATATCATAATAAACTGTCGGCTTTCAGTTCAGGTAAAAACGGCTTCGTGCAAGAATTAATTTAATTAAAAGTACAGTTGCACGTAAAAATGTAGTTTTTCCATTTTTTTGTATGAAACTGCTTAAATAATTTTTTACATTGGTAATAATTACATTATGCTCGAGTAGCGCTGCAATTTGCTCATCGCAACGCTTTCACAACTAATATTTTTTATGTGAATATTACATAAAATATACATAAAACGTATATAAAATCTTATTTTGAAAATTGCTGACATCCTGACATTAAATATCTCTTATTTTTCTTGCAGTTTTATATAAATCTAAAAAGCTTTTATATGTATAATTTATGTATTTTATATATAAATGTGTTTGGTGGGAAACGATCGTGTTCCAAGCGGAAGTATAGCATACGATCCTGGCAGCTGCTGTTTAACTATTAAAAGAAAATCTTGCTAAAACGAGAATCTTTATAGTTATAATAAACCCATCAGACAAGTGTAAAACTGTTATATTTGTGTAAGCACCCGGTCCTCGCAAGTTGGCGGGAGTTGCGAGCAAAAAAAACGCCCAACCGGTCTCTGGGATTAAACGTTTTCCGGCGTTATTTCCATACTTGAATTATATCGCGTTGTTTCCATTTTATAGACAAAAAAATTTAAAAAAGAAACTGTTTTAGGTCGCCTGGTCGCAAAGAAAAGTCTCGGGGGTATAAGACACGACTTTTTAGCACTTTTTGACAACTAGTGACTCGAAAAATTTCAGTTTGGTCCCAAAGACGAGACCACTATCGACCGGTGCTATCAAACAAATTTTATCTTAACCACTATATTTATGTGTAAGTAAACGTAATTTCATAACTGAATTTAACGAATTAGTAGGTATAGCAAAATATGGGTAACAGTTTAGAATCCGGGGCCATCCTAATTTCGGGTAAAAGGTCTAATGTAAACGCACTTGGGCATTTCAAGTCAAGAGTAATATAAAAACGTGATACAGTGGGAAAAGTCAACGTTACGCCCCGGAGCGGTTTTATCTTACCGACTCTGGCGGCAGTGGGAGCTTTCGTTGTAACAGTAAAGTAGTACCCGATACATAAGGACACGTGTCTAATGTGTGTCAGTAATAAATGGAATAGGTTTTAGCTAAGTGGATCCTCTTCCCAATCTAGGACCGATCAATGTGTAGAATTGATTACCGTTAGTTTAATATCGCTCTACATAAACAAAACAGAGACATGTAAATTGCATTATACAGGGTGTCCTACTGCTCCGTAATCGGTCGATAACTCAATGTGGGTTGAAGATACAGAAAAAAGTTTCAAATAAAGGTTGCTTTGATTTGAATTGCGCATCTTTTGAAAATACTCTTATATCGACAATGTGTTGCATTTTCACCTGGCAGGAAAATGTCACTTTTTTTAAATGGCACATCCTGTATTTTTTTCCCTTCATGTATCGACCAACCATTTTTATATGACGCCTGAAATTTTATTTTATATTGGATGTGCGGTTGCCAAATTATTAATTATTTTGTCAAAATTTTGTACAATTTATGGTCGGACTATAATATTCATAACATAACTAAGTTATTCTTAAAAAAAGGTAAAACTTATTTGACGAATAATATTACTCTAATGTCGTGTTACTCTACCAAAAAAACTAAGTGATTAATTTTATACCGAGTGGTTAAAATGAGAATTCAAAATTTGTGAACTTCAAATAGAATTTATACGAATATTTTAAATGGAACACCCTTTATTTTTATTTACCATCAGATTCTCGACAAAAACCCTATTCAACGGTGTATTAACTTGGCAACCGCACATCCAATATCAAAAAAAATTTCAGGCGTGATATAAATATGGTTGGTCGATACATGAAGGGAAAAAAATACAGGGTGTGACATTTTCCTGCCAGGTGAAAATGCAACATACTGTAGATAAACGAATATTTTTAAAAGATGCGCAATTCAATTCAAAGCAACCTTTATTTGAAACTGTTTTCTGTATCTTCAACCCACATTGAGTTATCGACCGATTACGGAGCAGTGGGACACCCTGTATACTTGCGGATGACCTGTAAGTGTCGCTGTACATAATCGATAATCCACGAAATTGTAGAATAAACAAAATGGGAGTGGATAACCTATACAACGGTCGTAAAAGTTAACACAAGTTGCAAAATTCAAAATTGCTTTAAAAAAAGGAGAATACAAATATAAATGTAAATATCCATTATTTTTTATGGACAAATCCTCCAAGTTTTGACATTTTGCTATTATTTATTTATTGATTTTTGAAACAATTAAGTGATTTGCGCTCATTATGTAATTGCTTTTCTTAGTTGTCTCGTAATACTCTCTTATAGGGAAAAATTTGAAACGGTTTGGTGCACGGAACCGGATCCTAAATAATTACGAAAACTGGACTGCACAAAGTACGATAAAATGTGAATGCAGAATTGAAACATTTTTGTTCAATAAGAATATTAATTTTTAAAGGCAGGCGTAAACTATATATTTTTCCAAATGAAATGGCCGCAACAGTGCAGTTCGTGAGGATTGAGAAATGTAATGAAAGCATGGTGAGATACCAATTTTAGGTTACAGATCAATTATTTATAGAGGCGTTTTGAAAAATCATACGATTTATAGTAGTAGTAGTAGTAGTAGTATTTATTAACACCAAAATAGGTACAGTTACTATTGAATATAGCCAAAGAAAATTACACACAATGAAATAAATAATAGATACAGTAAACACAAACAGTAAATATCGTTTTACATAAACACATTAAAATTTCATTTGAAAAAACTCTTCTAAAGAATAAAGCGCTTCATTGACCAGAACATGTTTTATTACTTTTTTAAATTGACCTATATTTGCACAATTCCGGAGGTCATTAGGTAATTTATTAAAAAACATTTTGCCCATATAGAATATGGACTTCTTACACAAGTTAGTATTAGGTTGAGGTAGATAAAGATGTGACTTTTGACGCGTATCATAACTATGATGATCTTGCCCAGTTTGCTGGTAATATCGGTGCTTAAACATGATACACAAAGTTTCTAAAATAAACAATGAGAAAATAGTTAATACATTAGTTTTAATAAATAACTCACGACACGACGTTCTATCAGGTGCATGATTTATTATTCTTATAGCTCGCTTTTGAATTTTGAATAATAGATTTAGGTTCTCATTTGAGGTAAACCCCCAAAAGGCAATTCCATACCTCAGACGCGATTCAAATAGAGAGAAGTAAATCATTCGTAGTAGCTTATTATCCATTTTGCTACTACAGGTACGAAGAGCGAAACAGGCAGATGACAGAACTTTAGACAAATTTTGAATATGAACAGTCCACATCAGGTTTGAGTCAATTGTAAGTCCTAAGAATTTACAATGACGAGACTCCACAATATTGACATGATCTAGCTTAAGATCAAAATTATGACAGCGTTTATAATTTATGAATGTAGTTTTATTTAGATTTAAAGTTAATTTATTATTTTCGAACCATTGTTTTATGACCACTAGATCCGCATTTATTTTTCGTTGTAATTCAAATGGATTGTTATTGCTCCAGGTGATTGAGGTGTCGTCGGCGAATAAAACTATATTGGCGTCTATAGGTAACCTACAGAAGTCATTAATAAATAAGATAAAAAGGACAGGCCCCAGGATAGAGCCTTGCGGAACTCCATGTTGGATCGGCAAGGGATTAGAGTAAAAGCTATTGTGTTCAACTGTTATTCGAACTAGTTGAGTACGATTTTTCAAATATGATTGGAACCAATTGTACGAGTTTCCGCGGAATCCATATGCTTCTAGCTTTGCTAGCAAGAGTGAATGATTCACGCAGTCAAAAGCCTTAGCCAAATCACATAATACAGAGACGGTAAATTGATTGTCGTTTAAGTGTTTATAGATGTAATTTGTATAATGGAAGATTGCATCTTGCGTGTTTTTTCCTGGTTGAAACCCATACTGTAACCTAGATATTAGGTTATGTTTACTTATAAACGAAGACATTCTTGAAAACATAAGCGACTCAATTATTTTAGAGAAGCATGGAAGTAGTGAAATCGGTCTGAAATCCGAAGGCGAGTTCGATTTACTACCTTTGTGTAAAGGGACAACTATTGCCTTTTTTAGACACGAAGGAAATATTCCTTGAAGGAATGAGTCATTAATTATGGTGCATAAG
The DNA here is from genome assembly GCA_036250285.1 of Pyrocoelia pectoralis. NCBI lineage: Eukaryota > Metazoa > Arthropoda > Insecta > Coleoptera > Lampyridae > Pyrocoelia > Pyrocoelia pectoralis. The sequence continues at coordinate 18,312,416 of CM070081.1, forward strand.
GCTTTTAAGGAAGAAATTGGAAGGTTTCGTATTATTTTTAATGGAATACCATCTATGCCAGAGGAATCTTTATTTCTTAATTTATTGATGACAATATTTAGTTCACTTAGGTCTGTCGGAAAAGCAAAGAAATTTGAATTGGTTACAATATTGTTGAGAGGGGGTGTAGATGATTTGGTGTCAATATTACCAATCAATTTGCTGGCATATTCCGAGAAAAATTTGTTAAAGCACTCAGAAATCTCGTAAGGGTTTGTCAATGGTTTTCCGTTGACTATGAGGTTTGGTTTTAAGTCATGAACGGGTCTCTTGTAGTTTGTACACTCATTTACTATTTTCCATATTTCTTTAGCGGTGTTCTTAGATCTACGTAAGCGAATGGCAGTGATTCGCCTTTTTGATAAGGAAATTAGTGCTTTTAATATTTTTTTATAAGTTGAAAAATATTTATGGAACCATATATCATCAAAAAATGTTTTCGCATAGCTTAAGAAGCGTTTATTTTTTAGTGATATTATTAGTCCTTTGGTCAACCATGATTTTTGTACTCTGATTTTAGTACATTGTGTAGGAAACGCCAAGTTACATTTATTAACTATGATTGAAGTATACGCATCCATTTTATCATCGACAGTACCAACAAGGAGATCATTCCAGTTAAAGTTTTCGAGAGATTTTCTAAATCTATTAAAATTTGTTGGGCTAAATTTCCTACCAACGGTAGTTTTTGTTTTTTTTTGCAAGTAATATTTAAATTCAAAAAACAATGCTTCATGGTCAGAAAGGCCTGAATTTATAACTAATGCTTCATTAGTCTCGGGTAAGTTTGTGCAGATATAGTCTATAGTTGTCATACTTACTGATGTGACTCGGGTTGGACAATGGACACGCATAGTTAAGTTAAAAGATAAAAACACATTGTTTAGCATTATTACTTTCGAAGAGTTTTCCGTAAAATTTATATTCAAGTCGCCTGTTAAAATGATTATGTCATTAGAACTAAAATGAGATAGTAAGGTTACAAGATTGCGAATGAAAATATCAAAATCACCTGATGGTGATCTATAAATGCATATAATGTAAATGTAAATGTTTGAGGTGCTGTTGTTTACTAAACGAATACATGAAAATTCGAAATTGACCTCTGACAGTAAACCATCTAAGAAAATCGGTAAGCACTCTAAACCATCTACTGATAAAATAGCTGTTCCGCCATGAGTTTTAACAGTCCTTTTGTAAATGGACACAGTTTTATAGTTACTTATAATTAAGGATTCATCATGTGACAACCAGTGTTCGGTTAAACATACAATAGCAGGAAACTTATGCTCTTGCAAAAAAGCGAACAATTCATCAGTTTTATTACGGATACACTGGATATTTAATAAGAGAAGCTTCGAATTTTTGTTATGAGATAAAGTACATGGTGAATTTTCAACAGAAGTATTACTCAATTGCTACCTAAATTTAATATTAATCAAGTTGTCTGAGTTGATATAGTATTCGTTGCTATAGTCTTGAAAATTATTGTCGTCTAATATCGTGTTTGCAATATTTTTAAACAAGCACATTTTGTTATCACCACTAGCGTGTAAGCTACGATCTGCGACATATTTTGTAAACAAGGAATTTATGTCGATAAAGCGAATGTCGTTAGAATTTTCTAGTATACAATCATACAGTTGTTTGTTTACGTTATATACAAATTTATTTAATATAGAACGGGAGCTACTAAATGGAACAGATACAAAAATAACATTAGTACTTGCGGTAGCTGCTACTGTTGACGTTAAGATACTGTTTTTTATTGTGGTACCACTTAGAGCGTTGTTTGCACCAGCCCAAATTATTAAATAATCAGTTTTAGAAAAGCCATTTACTAAATTAGCCACATCGGCGACGGTGTTTTCCCAGGTACCATTAGGCTTAAATATACACTGGATATTAAATTTATCAGATGGTAGTAATTTTTGTAGCATAGTGACACTATTACGACCATTACTGTCGCTTAACAGTAGCACCTTAGATTTGGTTGCACAATTTTTTGTTAAACTTTTAACTTGAACGGTTTTACGATTTTTTGTTAACGATGGATCAACAACTTTATCAACAACGTTATTTTTTTCCAATTTGGCGGTACTGGTATTATTAGATTTCACGTCGGTTTCTACTTTAGAAATAGTAGCAGTGTTTGGTTCTTTGATTAGATTTGGTTTGTTAATGGGCTTACCCATCTTCGGTGAATATGCGCGGGAAAGTTCAAACAGTTTTTTGTTGCACTCTACCAATTTCTTCATTTTAGCTTCTAAAAAACTAATCCTTCTATTAAGGTAGACCAATGTTTGATCATAACAGAATTTCTTTCGCACAGTTTTCGGTTTTATATGATTAATCGAAGAACTACTTTCTGTGTTTTCAGTGACATAACTACAATTTAAATGATCTTTAAGTTTATCTATTAACTCAATTTTTTTACCAGTCGTAGAAATTTTCCGTTTACTTAATTCATTTTTTAGTTCAAATACTTTTAATTCTGATAAGCGTTTTGGCATATTGGCCTCGAAGATAATTTAACTTTTAATTTAATTTTTAAATTTTTAAATTTTTAAATGGTGCAGGTGTATTTTATCTGCACTAACAACACACACAAATTTTTTTAATAAAATACTACTACACAGTATAATCACTAATCAAATACAATTTAATATAACACAGGTTATATCACAACCTCGACAATGCGTGTTACCGCTATTATTCTTTAGCACTTCTTTGTTAAAAAAATTGACTAAACATTTGAAATTTATATATTATTACAACAATTGATATTTTCACGCGGTAAAAATGTTATTATAATTCGCCCCAACAATTTTGCAAAATATGCTTTCAAAGTCAGGTGATGAAACTCTGATAATAGCTCTGGAAGGCCATTTTTGTAACTTAAATTAAATAAACACGTATCATGTAGTACGATCCTCAGATTCTAGGTTGGCTGTTCTAGCTGAAAATGAAATTGCACATCAAGTAGAATGAAGTTGTGGATTTATTTGCCGACAAACAATGCACGAACGAAAGAGTTACTCTGAAAATAATATGACCAAAGTAAGTATTATAATATACAGGGTGGGGCACCACATATGGCATGGAATTTGGTGCCTAAACTATAACAATTTTTAAAAATATTTTTATATGCATACATGTAGGTCAATAAGAGCTACATTATAAAAAAAATTTATAAATATACAGGGTGGTTCAAAAAAATGTGGGGTATCAAAGTTATATTTTTTTAAATAGAACACCCTATATATCATCATATATTCGCATTGTACGTTAAAAAATAATTTCTCTTTCTTAACAATTCCCTATACCTATCTTTTATGGTTTTCGAGATATCTCGGTTTTTCTCGAAATACAATAGGTCACAAAAAAAAGAATAATGGCAAAATGGGTAGGCGTCAAAGAAATTGGTTTGGATCAGTTGATTTTAAGCATTTTGACAACTATTTGCAATATTTACTATTATGTAGAAATGTACAGGGTGTTCCAGAACGTGCGAAATATCATTGACTCCTGCTAACTTAAATAACTTGCTTATTTTAAATAGAACACCCTGTATTTTTTACCCTATCCGATACAGTAAAATATTCTCTTTCAAACGATATTAGCGTTCCATATAGCCAAGTATAGTATCTTCTTAGAATATACCTCTCTATAATCTAAGAGTATCTTTCACGTAACCAATATGTAGGTCACAAAAAAAAAGAATAACGGCAAAATGGGTAGCCGTAAAAAATTTCTTTGGATCAGTTGATTTAAGGCCTTTTGGCATTTGCCATATTTACTATTATGTAGAAATTTACAGGGTGTTCCAGGACGTGCGAAATCTCATTGGCTCCTGCTAACTTAAATAACTTGTAATGTATATTTTAAATAGAACACCCTGTATTTTTTTAACCTATCCGATACAGCAAAATATTCTCTTTCAAACGATATTAGCTAGGGTTCCCTCTATAGCTAAGTAGGTATAGTATTTTTCACGTAACCAATAGATAAGGTATTATTGTAAACAATACCTGAAATTATTAAATTTACTGTTATTAGACTTTTCCTACACCCAAGTTGTTGATTTGCGCTTTACCTACATCATTTCAGTTCAATATTAAAATAGTTGAAACCAAAATATTACAATGAATTAACTGTAAACATTGAATAATCACTCAACGCTGTAAATAATTTATTGTAATATTTAATAATTAGCGAGGCTTATGAAAAATATCAACAACTAGACATAACATTGCCAGTAATTGTAAGAATTTGAGGTATTGTTCAGGTATACTCCTAATAGATAGATATAGAGCTGACACGTTATCTATTGGTTACGTGAATAATACTACACTTGGCTATAGGGAACCCTAACATCGTTTGAATGAGAATATTTTACTGTATAGGGTAAAAAATACAGGGTGTTCTACTTAAAATAAGCAAGTTATTTAAGTTAGCAGGAGTCAATGATATTTTGCACGTTGTGGAACACCCTGTACATTTCTACAAAATAATAAATATTGCAAATAGTTGCCAAAAGGCTTCAAATCAACTGATCCAAAGCAAATTTTACGCCTACCCATTTTGCCGTTATTCTTTTTTTTGTGATCTACTCTATTTCGAGAAAAACCGAGATATCTCGAAAACCATAAAAGATAGTTATAGGGAATTGTTAAGAAAGAGACATTATTTTTTAACGTAAAATGCGAAAATGTGATGATATATAGGGTGTTCCATTTAAAAAGATATAACTTTAATACGCCACATTTCTTTTGAACCACCCTGTATATTTATAAATATTTGTAAAATGTAGCTCTTATTGACCTACATGTATGCATATAAAAATATTTTTAAAAATTGTTATAGTTTAGGCACCAACTCCGGTGCCGTATGTGGTGCCCCATCCTGTACTATGTGAAAATGGAGCAAGTGATCGTATTCTCATAAAAATGTAAATAAATTAATAAGTTACTAAGGGTTAGTAGGTAAACGGGTTGCTATTAGCAAGCGTAGCGGTGCCATGGGTAATTCTGCAGGGGGGCTACTGTTTAAATCCATGCTTAAGAAACACTATCACTGCTTCAATATTACAATCTTTTTTTTTACTGTACCTACTTGTTACTAAAAAGGACTCGATTGTAACAAAAAGTCAACAACGTTCACCTTATTTCTCGAGAACGAATCGGTAAAAATAAAAAAACAAAAACAGAGACAATTTTTAATTACTTTTCCATGAATGTTATCACTCGGTCCTTCTTCCCGTATATAAAAATTCACGGGGGATGAAGTTAGAGAAATGCAATAACACGTCCCCTTTAATACTATCAAATTTCACGTGTCTCGCCGTACAAAATTTATTTACAAAGATTTTTGGAGTGGACTGTTTTCCCATGAACACCCCGTATATTTTCCCTTTTAATCATTAAAATAATATTAAAAAAATGCTTCATCAAACTTATAATTATTATACAATGCTCAAAATGTGTTTAAAATCTCGAGTTGTGGAATAAGTACCCGGTGCAATATATCCAAAATCTAGACTCGTTCCCTTAATAATAAATTATAGACATCACGATGACCGAATTTCAATCGTTACGATACAAAAAATTGACAGCTTATATTTCAATCTTCATAATGAGACGGCGTAAATTAAACCGAAACGTTTAGTAAAAGAAGGTTTTGTAAAACTTACAATAAATCGACTGTAGCGGAACATTTTTTTGGTAGCCAAAAATCGAATCACTTCACCACTTACTTTGATTATAATGAGAATGAGAAATAGAAGCGGAATGATTTTATAGTCCCCCTGGTTAAACCCTTGCCCGCGCCCTATTCAGTTGACTGACCAACTGACCAACAGGTATTAAGTTAGATTAGATTATGGACAAATATTTTAAGTAGTCTCTAAACTAACAAAAAAATACACGCATTTTTTAAACACATTTTTCATCTCTATCACCGTTTTTTTTTTCCTTCTAGTGTAATAATTAAGCTTAGTAGGTACCCTTTCATCATAGTCAACACGTTCAATAATTACGAGCCCTTGAATTTTTCTATGAAAATTTACGTTTTAAGTCAGAGTATCTCCGACAAAAATGTATTCATGGAATTTTAAATGCATGTATAGATTAGTTTTAAGTAGGCACACCGACTGGTTATGGAAGGGAGAAGGGTATAAGTTTTTAGACCGTGAGAGCCGGTTAATCAAAGAAGAAAAAAAAAGTCATAAACCTTTACGGGAAAAAATACCAGAAACAAAAGGAATAGTAGCCATACTCGATATTTTATCGATAGAACCCGTTATTATATTCATAGATGATTGGAGATTATAACTTCCTGTAATTAACGAAACGTCCCGAAGGGCCATTATTCAGGTTTATAATACATGGATGAAAGTTTCTTATTACTTTCGCACGCAGTGAATTTTAATTAATAGGTAATATATGTGGGGGGAGGATCAATAATATAAAAGTATGTGAAATTTTCGATTTAACGCTGAATGTAATCGTCATCTGATGATTGTATGATCGAATTATAGGCCCAAACGTGCTATTGAAATGGTTATGAGAATGTGTGTAATTCGCTGATTCAAAATAATTTGATCGCCACTGTGATACTTAAAATGAAAAAAATTACGCAGAGGAATAGTACAACAACGGGGGGGGGGGGGGGGGGGGGGGGCCACAACAAAAAATAAAAAGAAAATTATTTAATTTGTTGCTTAAAATTGCTTAAAGGACCAGCTGACGCCAAATTAAGCAATAGCAAATGAGTGAACCGAACCAAGAAAAATTGAGAAGACACAAAATCTTCCAAAAAAGTAAAATCATTGCGAGAACACCAGCAAAAAAATTTGAAAACATAAAAGACATTGATGAGGTTCTAAAAGCTATTGCGGATCTAACAATAAGTATGAAATACAAGTAGGAAATTAAATGTAAGTTTGGAGCTGCAGAAGACAAAACAAGAACTGAAGCAAACAAAGGAGGACATGAAAAAGAAACAAGTGGAATGGAAAAAATGATGAGAAGCAAGAACTAGTAGAAAGAATACAAACGTTAGAGAATAAGTCGGAAAAAGAAGAAATAATATTGTTATAAAGAACTCAAATATAAAAGGAGAATAAATAGCAGAGAAAGTAGTTGAACTCATCAGTGATAAAACAAGTATCAAAGGGCGCGAATTCTTATAGAATTCTAATTTAAACCAACTTCAAATCTGTAACTAATTATGGCATATACTATATACAATATATATGTTTATAACTCCCTCCCCCCACACCTCAGCCAGAAGCACCGCGGATTCTGCAAAAATGAGTCATTGTTTTTCTTTCCATCCTTAAAACGGACAATTTGTAAATCACGAAAAATGGGCGAAAAAAAAGTTAAAAAGATCATTTTTCTGGGGACATATGCAATTTTCCGCCTTTCCACCCCCAAAAAAGGGATTGCAGTTGGGGTTGAAATTTGCAATTTGAGAATAGTTTTTATGGATAATCCAAAAGTGTAATAAAAAATAGGTGTTCCCATTTAAGTTTGCAAAAGTTACCCCCGCTCCACCCCACAGGGTGGTGAGGGTGATGTTTACTCAATAGGTTTCAAAAAATAAAGGAACTGTGTTTTTTTCTTTTTGTAATTGGATGTGTCGTTCTCGAGATATTAAAGGGTGTATATTTTGACTTTAATGGCGTCCCGACGGCGAACGGGTGACCCGATCAAAAAATTTATTAGAGATTTGAAATCTGTAGTACCTATCCACAGTTGGGTAACCTATATTTTAGAGATCCCACAACATGTACAAATATCTGAAAAGTAGTGGCAACGTCGATACTTTTGTTTCTACTCGTAGATCCATCTGGCGGAGGATTTTGTGGAAGGCCTAAGGCGTCCTAACCTTAACTTTCAACTTTCAGCATGATCATCTGAATTGAAACCGTGAAGTAGTAAACATCGTTTTCATTTGTTTTATTTTTGGTGACTCCATTTTAGTGCTATCTGCAGCCAGGTGATATGCTTTCGATTATTATGTTATCGTGTGTAGAATAGTAGATCTGTCTTATGTAATATCTATTTGTTTTCATTTTAAATATGTGTTTGAACTCATGGCATTTCCGAAATTTAATCTAATGTGTGTAGTTAGTAAAAATATGAAACAAAACCTTTAAAAACAGACAGTCGAAAATGGGGAAAACCCACGTCTGATCTGATTTCGATTTTTATTATGATTTTCTATTTATGTGTATGAAGTATTAATTGAGGGACATTCCAAATGAGTTTAAATTGAACATATTATGTATTAAATATTTGTGGATAAACAGAAAAGATGACTCTATTGTACCTACTCGAAAACCGTACCTCACGGTGTCCTTTGTGTATTTATACCTGAAGTTGAACCCTCTTGTAACTTGTGTAGATTTTGATCTTTTAAACTTTCTGGACCCTTTTATTTTGATATGCATTGTATTTTATTTGGTTTGATTGTTTAATTCAATTTAATTTGCTTTGTCTCATTCTGTGTACATTCGTTTCTCAATAAGAGCCACACACTTGCTGGAAGCTTAAATTTAGTTGCAAACATACTCCCTCATTTATGTAAGAGCCTTGGTGGATGAACTAATGATGTTTTTTTTCTCCCGTGTCAGAACCGATTGCTGGGCGTTTAATAGCAATTTAGCACTCGTGCTCGAAATACAACTATAGCCGTAAGTACCGCAACCAGGGCTGCGTGTACATTTCGAATTGGAGGGGGTTCGAATAACTAACTATTTATATGTGCTTTTACATGTCTTATGAATGTGGTAGTTGTCGAACAAGGGGAGGGAGTACAAGTAGTGGGTAGTTCAGTTTGTGGCCTTGAGTAACGAGTGTACATTGTTTTGCCTTGTATTACATATATAACTGAATTTGATTATTTATTGTGCTATTTACAACTGCTGCATAAAGTATTTAAAGATGATCGAAGCGTATCAACAATGAAATTGTAAATGTTTTGTCTTGATATTATTTAACAGTCTTGTTGCTATAATTTTGTATTTGAATTGATGTCATGTATGTAATTATGTCAAAGGAGGAGTTTTTTTAGTGTTCGCACTTTTTCTCCTCCTGAATCGTCGAGTAACTGTCAATAAATGAATTATTTTGGTACAGTTAATGTTGTTCCCGATCATAGTTCACGACCAGTGTATCCGTACCTATTACACGATAGAGGGCCTGTTAGACGATCACGAGCTTGTGTCATTTGGGGGTTGCTGTGTTTCGGAGGGAAAGTTTAAATTTTGTCGGTCATGTTTAGAGATTCCCGCTTCCATTTGAAGTTTATTAACGTAATGGGTGAAGTTAGTTCTTCGAACTTTAATTTAAGTTAGTAAAGGGACCAGGGGGGTACATTACAAATGAATAAAGAATTTCCTTCAATATGACACCACTTCCAGTTTTCTAAACCCTGTAACATCGACCAACGCACAGACACACAGACATTCGGACGAATTTAGTAACCAACTTTTTGAAGTTGGTTGATTACAAATTATAGTCATGTCAACTGAAGCACATGAAATTGTAAATGGAGTTATATGAGCGAAAATAAATAACTGGAATGAAAAAATAAGCGTGATGAAAAACAAAAGCAAGATGAGGGATGCAGAGGTGTACCAGGTGTACAACTAAGAAAGGAGGTCGGCCATAGCTCAGAAACTATTTGAGATGAAACAGTAAAATAAAAAATCTTTAATGAAGGTGGCCAAGAGAAAATGCTGGAAATTATTTGTAATTTCCTATCATTGCCGCCAGAGGGTGTTTCATTGATTTCAAATTGAAATTCCCATTCTTTGGGAAATTTTCCTTAGTAATGTATTTAAAAAAATATATCCGTTGTAAACTAACTATCAATATGTAAACTTTGTTTGATGAGTTTTTACGATTGCTGTCAAAATAAAGGGAGGGGAACCAAATAACGTGTTACTGGAAAAAATCGTGTAACTTCGAAAAGAGTTGCTTGGAATTGTTAAGATTGTCAATTTTGTCAATAGTAATGTGCCTGTTATATTTATTTATTTATTTATTTATGTTTATTCCAATTATATATTACAACGGCTTACTTTAATAAAACTTAGAGCCACAGGACAAATGTCCCAAAACGGCTCTCATAAACTATTGATAACGAGACGAAATTAGTAGATTATTCTAAAAAACAACTTTCAATTCCTAATATACCGAGAAGACATACTTCTTACCACTTAACATTCTTAATCTAATCACCTAACAATTTGATTATACATTTTTTAAAACTAAGTTTGCTATTTGCAAAAATGTCTACCGAATTCACTTTCCAATTCCATGCATTGAACAGGGAACAAGCATAATTTAAAACATAATTCCTATTCAAATCCGTATTGGCTTTGTTTATATAAAATAATTCCGAGGACCTAGCCGTTATTCTTGGAACATGCAGGTTCAATTGGCTCAACAAGTCAGGACAGTCAACCAGATTGTTTAGGAGCTTATATATTATCATAATTGCTGCTGCATCACGCCGTTCCGAGAGTCTGACCAGTCCAGCAGCTTCCCGTAGCACCTTCGTAGGCAACCCAAATGGGCAATGGACCTTATACTTTTTGAAATATATATATCTAAGCATACTATTTTGTACTACTTCCATTTTGGCCCTATCACCCTTCCCACATGGCAACCATACGTTGGAGCAGTATTCTAGTTGACTTCTTACTAAAGAGTTATATAGCAAAACTATTGCTTTCCAGTCATTGAAGTCCCTCGTGCACCTTTTGACAAACCCTGACATCTTATATGACTTAGTCACAATCATATCCACATGTTCCGAAAACGAAAACTTATTTGTAAAAATCACACCCAAGTCCATAACTTTTGGCACCGACTTAAGCATAGATCCTTTCATGTGATACTGAGCAGCATAATTATCTTTCTTCCTTGACATGGACATGACTGCACATTTTTTGACATTTAATCTCAGTTTACTTTCTTCACACCACTCACAAAACTTGTCCAAATCTTGTTGCAATACAGCTATGTCATCTGCTCCCTCAATCTGCCTATATAACTTCAGATCATCCGCATACATCAGGCATAAGGATTGGAAAATCCCAGTAAGGTCATTCACATACATCACAAAGCATAGTGGACCAATTTTGCTACCTTGACCCACCCCTGATAGGGGTGTAATACTCTTCGAAATATGATTTAAAAAGTGAACCTTAAAGCTTCTGTTCCTTAGATAGGAGCAGAGTAGTAACAATACTGCCTTACTGGCGCCTAAATTGCATAATTTCGTCAACAGGATGTCGTGATCCACTACATCAAAGGCCTTAGAAAAATCTGTGTATATGACATCTATTCGGCCACCCTTATCCATTGTTTTGGTCACATAGCTTGCAAAGGTTAACAGATTGGTTTCGGTACTCCTACCAGGCATAAAACCGTGTTGGAGAGGACTTAATAGATTTTAACACTTCCGAATAACAATTTATAAATTACGTTTTCAAGGACCTTAGCCGGGCTATTTAGTATTGATACGGGCCGATAGTTCTCAATCTCGGCCTCGGATCCAGATTTATAAATTGGAGATATTTTAACTTGCTTCCATCGCTCAGGGAAAATGTTACTACTCAAAGACAGGTTAACAATATAATGAAAATGCTCTGCTAAGACATCCTTAAGTTCTTTGAGTACATGTGTAGGTATTCCGTCCGGACCACTGCTTTTCTTCCTTTTTAGATCATTAAAGGCTGATAATACATCCTCTACTGTAACTTTCCCCAGGTTAAAAGAATTATTATTTATCTGGTACTTATTATTGTTCATGATCTTATCGATATTATACTCTGCAGGGATACTGCTATGCACCGAGCTAAAGTACTCCGCAAAAGCGTTCGGAATATCTTTACTTTACCTTCATATTTAACATTATTAAAGAACATCTCGTCTAGGATTTTAGTTTTCGATCTCAATAACTTCGAGTAGGTCCAAAATTTGTTCACGTCTTTGGAGATAGACATTTCCACATCCCTGATGAATTCGGAATAAGCTTCATTAATTTTAGTTTTGAGAAGCAGTCTTATTTCTCTAAATAGGTTATCAAAATACACTGAGAATTTCCTCTTTTTGGCTAATTTTTTTTTCTTTTTCAAGAGTTCTAACACTTCCCTACTAAACCAAACCGGGTATTTCTTTTCCGTGGCGATTTTCTTCTTAGGTATACATTTATCAAATACTTTATAAATTACTGAATAGAAGAAATCGACTGCCTCATTTACATCAGAGCAGTTATATAGAGGTGCCCAGTCGTACTCCTTTATACTACACCGCAGAAGATCGAGCTTTACTTTACTAAATTGATAATATGTGACATTACAGGATTGATTCTGGCTTTTGGCGTGTACATATGGATTATTAGGAACCTCCATTGAGATACTCAGAGCGGGATGATAGTCATCCACCTTTAGCACCGGATAGACCTCACGACTAACTTCTACGTTTTTTATACTAGAAAGCACCAGATCCAATGTTTTCATTTTAGAATTCAAAATATTATTTACAGATATTAGATCATATAAGGACATGAAGTTTTTGATACTCTCAACCTTACGGTTTCCTGCCTCAACTACATCCCTAGAGTCATTTACACCATTGCTGTAATTGCAAGAAAATTCTGGCACATTAAAGTCCCCAATAACTATAATGTTTTCCGAGAGTTTACCAGTAGCAAACAAGTCACCAAAAATTTCAAAGAAATCCAAATAAATAGAGTTATTACAATTAGGTTTAAAATACACTGCGCAAATGACAATTTTACTTCCCTTAATGTTGACACTACACACAATTGCGTTGGTTTGGTGAGTGGAGTAGGCCCTCAGTACCATTGGCCGCAACGACGACCTAATAGCAAGGAGCACATTTTTGACTATATCTTCGGTACTATAAGAGCTATTGACATAATTTTATTTAAATTACTTACATATTAATTTTCCTTCAAATAGCAGTGGAAAAAACGTTTGGTACCATTTGAATTTTTTGGGATAGTTGACCGTTGTGTTCCTTCATCAAGCTGCGCCCTCTATTGGTAGACGGAGATAATAAATTGTTGTGATTTTGGATTTTATTGGTAAGATCATTTTCTTGACATGGAGACCCATCTTGACAATTCCAAGCAAGCCTTTTCGAAGTTATAAGATTTTTTCCAGTAACACGTTATATGCCTCCCCCCACCCCCGCCCTTTATTTTGACAGCAATCGTAAAAAATCATTAAACAAAGTTTTACATATTGATGGCTATATTTTTTTAAATACATTACTAAGGAAAATTGCCCAAAAAATGGGAATTTAATGGGCGACCCTCTTAGTTGTACACCCGGTATATTGAAAATCATTTACTACCAAATTAACAGGGTATTCGGAAAGAATTGAGGCAACTAGCTAAAGAAAAGGGACAGCAAGGAAAGCGAGTCAATCTAGACTGTCAAAAGATAACGATAAATGAGAAAACATACCAATGGGCGGCAATTCAAAAAGATTTAAAATCGAACAACTAAAAATACAGCTCGCAGAAACGGAAAACGTGAAGACGGCAAAAGCAAAGAAATAGGTATGTGTAGATGGAACATAAGTTTATACAATGTTGAGACCAGGAAACAAGTACCTAGCGAAACAAATAACAAAATATAGAACAGACATAACTGCATTGCAAGAAATCAGATGCAAAGAACATGGAGTTGATTAAACACGGATGGGATAAATTACGGGAAGAAATATTTAATCTAATAGAGACAATATGGAATGAAAAATCGATCACAGAGAAATGGGAAGGGACAACAGTAATAATATTATATAAAAAGGGTGACAATAAGCAATGCATAAACTATACAATAATGTACGTACAACATATTGACAAAGATAATTCATAATAGACTTAATAGAGATACCAACGTGGTCCACATAGAGGTAATCCTAGGAAATTTCCTCATTCGTTTGCTAAGCATGAACTGAACGAACAAAGCCTTCTGAACTCTCAAATTCTGTCCTTGGTGATTGGCGTGTTGTGCTACCCAAAGATCAACGAAAACGTATCATCCAAGATGCAGTATCTGGAAGATCAATGTACACCATGCGGATGAGTATAGGGCACCTGATAATAAATTCAATGAAGGGGGGGTTCAAGACACGTTCGAAAATAAGGATGACAGACCAATCAAGATTGTGGCTGTGAGAAAGAAGACATACTATAAGACATGCCAAAGGGTTGAATATTCTGGACGCTCTCAACATCAAGGAAAAAGGAAGGAATCAGTAAGGAGAAAGGAGAAGACATGACGAGGAGAGGACTCCTCTGTTCATGCTAACCTTTGACAAAGCAGAGAATATTCTAAATATGAAAGTAAAAATGGAAAACTAAAGGCTTGATACCGCAGTGCAAGAAATGCCAGAGATTCAAACACCCAGATATATATTGCAGACCAGAGGCTAGATTCTGTCAAGTGTGCAAGAAAGCAATACACAGCAGAGTGTAAAGATCGGAAGGACACACCACCCCAATTGCATAGGGGAGCACCCAGCGAACTATCGAGGATGCGAAGTTGCAAAAGAATTACAAAAAGGCCAGAAAGAGAGCCAAAGCACACTGAGCACCAAATAAAAGTGCTTTGAACAAATGCACAATCAATTGCACAAATCAAAGAACCTATGCTGAAGCAGTGATTTCCATGGAAAACGTACCCACTAACTGCGGGGGGAGAAAGAAAAGAGGGAACCAGAGGTACCTACAAGAAATATTGACATCACTGATATAGTTAAAGCGTGTAGTAGTGTAGTCCGTTGCAGGGCCGGATTAACACCTTCAGGTGCCCTAAGCACTTAAAAACATTAGTGCCCCACTGCAGATATAAATAAATAAAATTATATTATTATTTAAGTTTCCACGAATGCAACTATTATGATTAGAAGACATCTTCTGGAAAATTCGTGTAAAATAACGTTTTAATATCGTTTCTACGTTTCGGTAGCCTTTTCTTCGCTGCCTTTTTCAAGAATAATGATTGATTAGTTTGACACTAGATGTGAGATGTCATGTCACTTGATTTTAGTTTTCACTCTTGTTCTGCTGCGAGTTGCAGGGCCTGTGTATGTGTCTGTGGCTTCTGGTGGATTTTGAGGGATGTTGGGTAGTGGAAACCAATAGTTAAGAGGATCCAAATAGCTCACAATCACCATACGACACTGCCCAACCACAATCTCTTCTGTGACCCAACATCCCTCAAAATCCACCAGAAGTCACAGACACATACACAGGCCCTGCAACTCGCAGCAGAACAAGAGTGAAAACTAAAATCAAATGACATGACATCTAGTGTCAAACTAATCAATCATTATTCTTGAAAAAGGCAGCGAAGAATAAATAAAATTATATATATATATTTTCTTTTGTACTCTACCCACTGAGATACAGGTCAGTGACTCTACCTCCGTGGCAATTTGCGAGTAAATATACAGGGTGAATCGGAAGGACCGCACCGAACTCCAGGACTGCATTCTACACATCAAAATAATAAGAAAAAACTCAAATGTTCTTATTCGATTCTCATTTGTTAAATTTGTTAAAGAGGCACTAATTCAACGAATAATTAATACTTCAAGATAAACAACAGCAAATAGGACAAGCAACAGGCGCTGTTTGCAGACGAGTTTTTTCTTATTATTTTGATGTGTAGAATGCAGTCCTGGAGTTCGGTGCGATCCTTCCGATTCACCCTGTATTAGGTGTACCGGAAAGTTGTCTCCGTTTCTATACAAGTTTGAAACATTTTTTAAAAATGGGATATACAAATATGCCCTCACGCTGGCATTAATAGTAACTCAGTCATTAATAATAATGGCAATTATTCAATAAAGTTTATTGATGATAAGAAAAATTTATATTTTGTTTTATTCCATAAACGGACAGAACTTTCTGGTAGACCCGATATAAATTGTAGGTTATTAAAATGTTCTAATAATAGGTGTTTTCTTTTTGCATGTTGTGGTAGACTTAAGTCAGCTCTGTCAATAACACACCATTCATTTTATAAAAATAATTTGACTCAGTTCTCAAAAACCCTATTCGTTTTAAAAGCTTTACTTAAGTTTTATATTAACCTGAGGCAGAAATGTCTACATGACGCAAGGCACTTCAATCACGTGATGATTGCGACTTTACCTAACCCTGTGGCGATGCAAAAAGAAAACACCTAATAGCACACCTGATAGACAAACAATATTTGTCTAGGGTGCGAATGTTCAAACCGCCAACACAAAAATACACACGAATGACGAAACACAGAAGAAGTTGTATGGTGATGAGAGTCACTGTCTACGATCTGAGGCCTGTTACGGCTGTTACACAACATTCTCAGGTGCCCCTTTGTCCCTGGTGCCCTAAGCACGTGCTTATTGTGCTTAATGGTTAATCCACCACTGGTCCGTTGTAAATAATTATCCTTTTTAACAATTTCAAAATTCGGATGTACAGAGATCAACAGGTGCGTGGCGATTGTATAAATTTACGAAATATGAATCTAAATTACTTTATTTATAGCGGTGTTGTAAACTTTTTGTTGAAGTTTGTGTGGGGTACATTTTTTTAGTAGAACCCTGTAAAGTCGATAATGTGAATTTGGAATTAGTCGGTGCAGATACCTGTAAGATTATACTAAAATTTCGCACGGTTATACGTAGAAATCTGTAATTTGTTTCAGTGTAGAACGCTGTAAAAAATAGAAATCCTCTACATGACGGATGCGTAAATGTGATCTCGATAAAATCATTGGGTGCATTCAGAGAACGTGAGCATATACAGCTACGCTCCCGATACGCTACCGTAACAGTTCTTACGTCGTCTGACATGCACTTTTCCACTGCATAGGTTCACCTCAAGTAGCGAAAGCAAAATGCGCTACGAAAAATGGCGACCGCTACACAACACGTTGTAAAAGTAGCGGTCCTAAAAAGAGACGTCTTCACAACAGTTTTGTAACGGTTACGTCCGCTGAATGTACCCAATGTTAGACAACCGGAGGTGTATCTGCGCCACGACTGATAGATGGCGATTGTCACGTCCTATTTAAAAGCAATGCTAAGGTACTCGCCATCTATCAGTCGTGGCGCAGAAACAACCTCCGGTTGACTAACTATCTTCTTAATAAACAATGATAAAATGAATAAAAATGAAGGACGGCGCGAAAGATGAAAGTTTAGAGGGAACTGAGATGCAACCGCCAAGTAACGTGACACATCGAGCTGGATTAATAACGCGTTTTATCGAAATGTTTATCAAAGAAAGCCGTCGTCGGAATGAAATGTTTGAGCGTTTGATGAGAGAAACAGCATCAAGTTCTCGATGCGATGATCCAAAATCGTGCTCGAACTCAATGGATTGGCGAAAGAAATAAATAGAGAGCACCTCTACCAAAGAGAAAATGATAAAGGATCATCATCATTACCGTAAGAGGAAAGAGCGAGAAGGCGCAGTCTACACGTACCAAACTGCCAGCACACGGGGGAAAACACCAAATCACCATTGAAGGCATTCCAAAACGTAACCAAACTATTTGGCTATTCAAAGATAATATAGTGAGATAGGCACCATCTTCCAGGAACCCACAACCAAATGGATATTAGGCGAGCAAGTTATGAGAATCCTAGTTCCAGCAATTAGATTGGAAATGGCAGAAGGTCATATTGTCCACCCAACAAAACATGAATCTTTCTGTGAACAGCACTACCAAGGGTATATGACGGCGTTCAACCCTACATTCAATTCAGACACTATGGATTCACTAGGAGAAGCCAATCGAGGGAATGGGGATCCAGTACAAGTTCAGATAGACACTATAAGGACCATACGTGTAGAGAAAAATCGATATAAAAGTCAATACGATAAAAAGAGACACCCTTCTCCGATGGGAGGAGAAATGGGATGTTTCAAAAGAGGGTAGACTATATCATCCCTAATGTTACGAAGTGGTTCAATTGTGAGTAGGTACCGCAATCTGAATTAATTCACGACACAATCACGTTGCGAGGTCGGACGACTATAGTCAGAGAGGCAGTACAGAGGGCCCAACTTGTGGGCTAATTACTCGAGGAATAACTCCACACTCCTATCGTAATCCAGATCCAGATACACACGTAATGCCTTACGGGATAGGGAAGAAGGGTATACCGGTGTGTAACTACTGTGGTTTACTAAACGGTGGTACGCAGCACTGTGGCAGGTGGGATGGGAAGTGAACGACATTGGTGACCCAGGTGGGAGAGTTCAACCCCCAACGTTTCCAAGATAATGCCAATAGTGGTCGAGACGAAGGAAGACCAAAAGAGGGAGGGCGACCAATCATTATAGATCGGTCTATAATGGAGGTTGAAGGATAAATTGCAAAAAAAAAGATTTTTTAACAGGAACAACTTTATAATAATTATTATAAATATTTGAGGACAAGTTCGCCTACATTTTAAAATAATTAATACTTTGGGAAAATAACGCTACTAAGGCACATTCCCAAATCATACGATTTTTCACAAACATCCAATATGTCATGTGTAGAAGAATCACATCTCTTAATTGACCTTACGTCAACGTCTGGAAGAAGAGTCAATACGGTATCTATATTAAAGGTGTCATCTGTGTCTAGTATATAGGTTTTTTGTTGTATGCATCTTATAAAGCACTTGAAGCATGGATCGTTGAAGTAAAGTATATCATTCTCCCATTTATTAACCAGAGACCATTTAACGCCCGTTTCACAAACGCAGCTATCTACAGCGGGTAATATTAAAGTAAGCCTTTTTTCTTCTCTACATGCTTCGTCGCACACCTGAAACGTAAAAAGATTTGAACATGTGGGAACAAGTTGCTTACATTGTTACCGGCGGATTCGGTGCACTTATTGAACCTAAAAGCTGGAAAAGCACTAAAAATAACAAAATCATAATTGTAGAGGATCCTTGCAAGTCAAGTAATGTTTGCACAATGGGTACCTACGTGCCTAAATTCAATAGAATGAATGTTATAATCACTTTGCGAAAAGTCACGTCCTGTTATCAAAATGTTCTATTGTCGTGTTATGCTTACCTATGCGTTACATTGTACTCTCTCATTGGGTACTTTCTACGGAATCACTTTAATACAAAGGCTGCGTAAACTCAATACCCTTACGGGTTTGGTGAAACCTTCAGATTTTTATAGTCACTATTCTTTTCAACCCATAGGCACAAAACATTAAATTTTATCATTTAAAGTGACTACACATTAGATGGCAGTGTGGAACCTGTCTTTGCCAAGGGAGAAACAAAGGGGAGGGGGGACTTTAAGAGCACATAGATTAGACAATCATATTGCTCCATCTATTGAAAATGATTCCATCTCCCCTTGTGCATCAATATCCTAAGGATATTGAAATAACTTGTATAGATACTCACCGGACACGAGTCTAACAGAACTATAGCACCATTGAAACATGCTAGATAAGTGCATACGGAATCGACCAGTGATCTGCTTGAAGAAAAGTGGCAGAACATCTTTCAACTTCCGTATTTTAATTAGTAGCATGTAAAAGAGCATGTGTGCTTGAAGGAGTACAGATACAGAATGAGCAGTATTTGTTAAATTTAATGTCTAATTTTTCAATTTTGAGTTGAAGTATACTAACATTAACGGAAAACTGGTATTATTTTAACCGCTTTGTATTGCAACTGATTACGACATTACGTAGTCGCCGCGTATCGTAACTACAAAGTAGTACTACTAAGTAAATATCCAACAAGCCGAGTATCGAACCCGTTAGGGTACTTCACATTGAGGGGGAAAAAATAGTGAGGTCATTGTGCACAATTAAATGGAGATTTTAGTACAAACTCTAAACTAACTATAATAGTGTTGAATCATATAGCGTGTCTATAACGCAAGCACTTGTTCACTGAACGGTGAACATCTCTGTTTCTAGCACACAAAAAATCAGGTAGCTTAAGGAACGTAGAAGAATTGGAGCGAAATCCTGCACCCACAAACTGCATATGTCGGGAAACAACCACGTCGTGCGGTTGTCGTCTCTTGTACAAAGATCTCGACAAGGTTTTACAGCACCAATCTTGTAGACCATTCAGTCCCAGAAGTGTTTAACTTGGTGTGGCCGAATGTCTCAAGCGAAAAGCTGATAACCTCAGCAGCAACCAAATTTCCAAGGCTTAAAGCAGATGCAGGTCGATAGATGTCTAGCATACATAGTTACACAGCTGTGTAGAGGTGGGACTCTTTTCCCTAGTTGCACGTTGGAATTTATGGAAGCTGTAGACTCGAGGAGCAGAACCCGAAACCAATGGCTTTACAAGTAAAGTTATGGAAGGGAAAGGGCCAGATGGAATACAAGTGGAGCAGTGGAAGTACGCGGGGGGGAAGACAAGAGAGAAGATAAGAGGGATACTAGGGGGTGTGTGGCGAGGAGGAGGGATCCCAGATGAGTGGAAAGAAGCTAGGATAGTGCCAATATATAAAGGGCGGGATAGGAAAGAGGCGAAGAGCTATAGGGGAATAAGCATTACGAGTGCGGGGTATAAGATATATGCGGAGGTGCTGCGAGCAAGGTTGGAGGGGGAAGTGATCGATACAAAGTTGGTACAGGACTGGCAGCTGGGATTCAGGGAAGGAAGGACGGCGGTGGATAATATTTATGTGCTGAAGCAGTTGGTAAATAAGGCGATGGAGAGAAGAGGGGGGAAGATGTATGGGCTGTTTAAGTGTTTATGGATATAAAAGCAGCCTTCGATCATGTAAACAGGGAGAAAATGTGGAGGATGTTCAAGAGATATGAGATAGGAGAAGAGCTGGTGATGGCGATAGAGGAATTGTACGAGGAAACAAGGTGTGTGACCGGAGAGAGGGGAGAGGAAGGAAGAAGGTTCTGGACGACAAAAGGCCTGAGACAGAGATGCCCGTTGAGCCCAAGTTTATTCGCGCTATACATATGGGATCTGGAGGAGGAGTTGCGGAGACACCAAAGAGGAGGGGTAGTGATAGGGAGGGTGAAAGTGTGGGCGCTTGCGTACGCGGATGATGTAGTGGTGGTAACAGACAGTGAGAACGAAATGAGGGGGGCAATGGGAGTGATGAAGGGGTACTTGCGGAAAAAAGACTTAGGGGTAAATGAGGCCAAGACGAAGATAATGGTATTCCAGAATAGAAGAGGGAGGGGAGGGAATTGAAAGTGGTGGTGGGGGGAGGAGGAGTTAGAAAGTGTAAAGGAGTGGAAGTGTTTGGGATATGTAGTCAGGTATGATAATAAGGACGAGGGACACATAAGGGAACTGGCCAAGAGAGGAAATAGGGTAGTAGGGAGTGTGTGGGCGATAGGGGAAAGAGTGTTCGAGAAGGACATAGAAAAGAGGAGATGGTTATTTGGTAAGTTGGTGAGGAGCATGATGGGATACGGGGCGGAGATATGGGGGTGGAAGGAGTGGGAGAGTTTGGAGAAGGTGCAAGAGAAGTATTGGAGATGGACGCTGGGTTTGCACAGGGAGACACCGAAGTACATTGTGGGGGAAGAGGCGAAAGTGGATAAATTGAGAGTGCAGGCGGGAAGGAGGGCAGTGAAGTACGAGGAGGAGATCAGGAGGGAGGCAGAAATAATAATGGTGAATGGATGTATGAAGGAGATGAGGGGGAAGCGGATAAAGTATGGGCAAGAGGACAGGAGGCTATATTACGAGAGGGTGGGGTATGCGAGGGAGGAGGTAAAAAGAAGGAGGGAGGAAGGAAGAGAGATGGTAGAGGAGGTGGTCATGAGGGATAAGGATGTGCAAGGGCAGGAAAGGAGAGAGAAGATATCCGGAGGGAGGTATAATGAGGGATATGGAGAGATCATGGCAGAGGGCAAGGCCAAGTACCTGACAGGAGAGATGGGACTGAAGGAAAAAAGAATTGTAGCGAAGTTTAGGTGTGGAAACGAGGAGAGAGAATAGGTATTGGCGGGAGGAGATGGAGAGAGTTTGCAGAATGTGTAGGGAGGGGAGGGAGAGCATGGCGCATATGTTAAGGGAATGCGAGGAGATGAGAGAAGAGAGAAGGGAAAGAAAGGAGATATTAGGAGCGAAGGGGGAAGCGTTGGGATGGATGAAGGAAGTGCTAGAAAGGAGGGAAAAGGTGGAAAGTAGGGGAAGGACAGGCGGGAGTAGTATGTGGTATTGTGTATTTGATTAATTTGTAAAAAAATACAATAAACCAATTTGATTTGATTTGATTTGAGTAAAAAAATGTTAAATGACTCTTAATAAATAAATTGTAGTGGCTTTGGTGTTGTGTTTAACGGCCACAAGGGTTCCAGTTCTTCTAACTAGCCCTCATAATGGAACAGACTCCCTGTGACAACACTGTTGGGAAACAGAGGTCGTTGAAGGGAACAGGGAAGGAGACGCGAGTGAGTAAATGGAATTGGAGGAACCTGCGGATGGAACTGCAACTATAACTAAGAAGGCTATTACGACTAAGATAGTTCAGATAAGCTTGCACCACTCAAAAGTGGCTACGGCAGCCTGGAGTGTGGAGAATTCTTGAACCTGCATAAGAGCCAACCAACTTATTAGAATGTTGACACTATGATACTGAAGTTACCGGAACTTTGTAGCAGCTCCAGTGAAAGTAAGAAGAAGCAGAGAAGAACTCAGATCCAGATACCTCCTATAGCACCCTGCCACTTACCGAGAATCTAAAAGGGCGACATCTTCAAGATAATTAGTCTGACATCATTTCTTCTGTAGCTAACAGAAAGGAAGACTTACTAAGAACGAAGTCTAAGGGAGTAGAGCCCTAAACATGAACCACTACGCTTACCAAACAGGAAGATTGAGTTCTATGCAGAGCAGTGGTTGCAGTAGAAGAAACATGGCGTATTTGATAATACGTTTCTAAAGTCATTCACTGATAGTGTAGAAAACAAGAGAACTTCCCCTACAGTTGTCAAGTGTAAAAAATAGACTGCGAGTAGGGACACATTGTGAGAGGGAAAAGAAACACCACTTCATATACAGTATCATTGCTAGAGATACATCTTCTCCTCAGGTTGGTTATTATCAGTATTATTAAGTCAAAGGGGTTGACGAATACATAACTTTCCCATCGTAACAACAAACCCCCCAACCCCTAGTTCTGAAGGTTCTGAGTGGAGGTTTGACATCCCTTCACCGAAATGGCACAAACGAACGTAGGGATGACACTTAGCATATGCCACCGAACGTCCCCAAGTGGAGATAAACCAACCCTATCCGCCGCTGGATAATGCGATAAGAACGGTAGGTAACTATAGTGTTCGGGTGGAATTGAGCATTTCATTGTAAATATATTGGTAGAATATGAATGTACAATATTGTCCCAACATTGAAATATGAACAATTTTATAATATGTATATTGACTAAATATTACTAACCGATATTATTCAATATTGGGAAAAATATTTATACAATATTGACCGATTATTGTATTGTAATGTGTCCCAAAATAGTAAGAAAGGGGGTGTGTTTTGTAGGGGGTGACCTAGGCAACCCCAGAGCCTTATAATTGCTCCGAGAGACTCCTTTCCAGTGCGCAGCCCCTCCGGGGCTCCATGTGCCGCGATGGCTCCTCCCCCAGGGACTCGATTCACTTCGTGTAGACTCGGAGGACCTGCATATTATATTTTGATTATTTTGATGTCTTTATATCGGCGAAAAAAAATAACATTCGGCGCATTTTGAGAAAGTATCATAACATTATTATTTGTGAATATTTTTTTCATGTTGCCTAAATATCCAGTAATCTTGAAAACACAATATTGTTATGTTTTTGATAAATAAATATTGACTTTATATTGAATTGTAATATTTACTTAAATATTGTAAATAGGTATGTTATACACCGTGTCCAAGATAAGAATGCACAGCATGGGGATCTTGAAAACGGTAGAAGATACAGGGTGGCTTAAATTAGAAAAAAGTTGCGCTATTTAGAGTATGTTCACATGCTGGCCGCAAAAGTTCATTATTGTTTATCGTTTTCAAAGTTCTCAAAAAAATGTGATTTTTTGGAGTTTCGTTTCTTTTCATTTTTGTATTTATTTTAACTGATATTAAAAAACTACCGGCACTTTCTCATTGCCACTTTTTAAGCTCTACAAAATGGCGTGTTCAAATTTTTAATCCGACGTTTCGTATCCAAGAAACCATCATCAACTTTATTTTTTATATGGCCTCAAACAAAGAGACACTCTGTATTCGGTAGCATTATTCATTACAAATTCAACGATGTATCACATATGGTTTTGAAGCCAAAAAATGGGAAAAACGTGAGTTATAGGGTTTTTTATTTTTTAAATTAGTAGGCATTGGAATAATCGCAATATTTATGTTTTATCTGTCACATTATTGTTGAAAACGTAATTTGGTGTTGTGTAAGTTGTTTTTACGGGAATTTGAAGTGTTTTAATTTTTGTTCTTGTTAAAGTTACTTATTCGTTAGTTTGTTGCTTCGTGCCTTTAATTTATTTACAAGTGTTACCATGGAAAGAGAACGTTTCACAAACGAAGAAAAATTTGATATGTTGACGTGTTACATCTTGTGCCGCAAAAATTGTGTAGCTGTTGAACATATGTACTCTGATAATTATCCTGAACGAAGACAACCTGAAAAATCCATTTTTAGACGTTTGGTATCTAATTTAAAGGAATTTGGCTCATTTAAAAAACCTGTTGTATCTCGTAAAAAACAATCCAACGAAGAAAAGGCGACTACTGTTTTACAAATGGTTGTTGAAAATCCTGAAATATCAACAAGACTAATTGAACGTCGAACTGGAGTAGCTAGATCTACAGCCCATTTCGTTTTACAAAAGAATAAATTTCATCCCTATAAATTTAGAATTTGCCAGGGTCTTAGACCTGGTGACGAGAGAAGGCGAGCAAGTTTTTGTGAATGGTATACCAGAAAATGTGAAGAAGATCAAAATTTTCCTTTTAAAGTAATTTGGTCTGATGAGAGCATGATAACCAACAATGGCATTTTCAACCGGCGTAACAAACATTATTGGGCAACAGACAATCCTCATTTAATAAAAGAAGCAAGGCATCAACATCGATTTGGATTTAATCTGTGGGTAGGCATTTTGGGTGGCAGAATAATAGGACCTTTTATTTATCACAACAATTTAAATTCCGAACGATATCTCGACCTACTGCAGATTGATTTGGAGAATGCCTTGGATGAATTATCATTACTTATGGTTAACAACTGCTGGTTTCAGCAAGATGGTGCCCCAGCGCATAATTCAAGAAATGTGCGAGAATATTTGTCCCAGAGGTTTCCTGGAAAATGCATTGGAACTCACAGTGAAGTAGCCTGGCCAGCCCGATCACCTGACTTAACCCCATTGGATTTTTTCCTGTGGGGTTATTTAAAAAACCAAGTGTATGACGCCATTTTTGAAAATGAAGAACAGTTATTGGCATTGGTTTTAGCAGCAGTTAATACAATCACACCAGAAATGTTAGACCATGTTTTGAATTCTTCTGTAGACAGAGCATACTTGTGTCTAGAAAATAATGGCAACCTATTTGAGCAATTATTATAATTTTTTGACATTGTGTTTCTGTTATTGTACCAGCGCCTACTAATTTAAAAAATAAAAAACCTTATAACTCACGTTTTTCCCATTTTTTGGCTTCAAAACCATAATGTGTGATACATCGTTGAATTTGTAATGAATAATGCTACCGAATACAGTCTCTCTTTGTTTGAGGCCATATAAAAAAATAAAATTGATGATGGTTTCTCGGATACGAAACGTCGGATTAAAAATTTGAACACGCCATTTTGTAGAGCTTAAAAAGTGGCAATGAGAAAGTGCCGGTAGTTTTTTAATATCAGTTAAAATAAATACAAAAATGAAAAGAAACGAAAATCCAAAAAATCACATTTTTTTGAGAATTTTGAAAACGATAAACAATAATGAACTTTTGCGGCCAGCATGTGAACATACTCTAAATAGCGCAACTTTTTTCTAATTTAAGCCACCCTGTATCTTCTACCGTTTTCAAGATCCCCATGCTGTGCTGAGTGTGCATTCTTATCTTGGACACTGTGTATTACTTAGATATCGATTTTTAAAATTTAGTAATATTGTACACGCAATATTGGTACATTATTGTGTGTACAATATTTGAATTTACATTAAATAGCAATATTTACTAAATATTGTTCTTATGTTCGCTAAATATTGTATTTTCAATATTTGTATAATATTACAAAAATATATTCAATCAATATTGGTTGGAGATCGACAATATTGCCCCAATCTCTCTATATATCGCACTCCTAGTTCAATAGAGCCACAACTGCAAAAACCTAGTTTTTGAGTTATTCAAGAAACAAATTACTAATGTTAATATTAAATCAACCATTACACCTACATTGCTAAAATTAGGTCAGTAAAATAAACGTTAATTGTTTTTCCTCAGAATGACATAATTTGGCTTGTATTTAAGAAAACACTACCCTGAGGGTAATTTTTGACAGATATGGCAGTATTGCATTTATTTATTATGTCAAAAACACAAAAAAACCGAAGCTTGTGTCTTGTAAAACCACACACAACTCCAACCGCCAAACTGAAATCACGCAGCAATAGAGCCGCAAGTGCTAGTTGTGGCGGTCTGATATTAACCAATGCAGTGAATTTGAAACATAGTGCCATAAGTGTGAGATATGGCTTTAGTGCACCAGAGATTTGCTTTTATTCAATATACAACTATCTTACATAGGATTCTACGTAATGAAAATTTCATTTAGGGCTGTATTGCATCGGGTTCTATACACCTTCTAGATATACAATACAGCCATAACTCAATTTCGCATTTTTTTGCAGTTGTGGCTCTATTGAACTAGGAGTGCGATATATTAGGCCAATATTCCACCAAGTTAACGCCAATAAACGGTGCTACATGGGTAATCGTTGTTTCGCAAACAATATTTTTGAGGATA
Source organism: Pyrocoelia pectoralis (assembly GCA_036250285.1). Lineage (NCBI taxonomy): Eukaryota > Metazoa > Arthropoda > Insecta > Coleoptera > Lampyridae > Pyrocoelia > Pyrocoelia pectoralis. Next base: position 18,339,510 of record CM070081.1, read on the forward strand.
TCTACCAACTCTCCGTATCTATGACTCGACATGTATAATTAGGCAGGTAAGATTTGACACGGAGGCGATTTTGCACGTACCGATAAGCAGAGCGTAAGTAAATGTAGCCTTTAACTGATGTAAAAGTCAAAGTCGAAATGTGGTCCTTACTGTTGATGTGTGCCCTATTTAGTAATGTACTTGCAGATGCAGAGGTACCAAACAAATTTTAATAAATTTATATCTGATTTTGGCTCTTTTCAGAACTGTAATACAGAATGTAAAATCAAAAAGAGAATCAATCTCCTTTTACCTCACTATACTGAGTGTATTTGTTCGAGTGGAGTTGACGTGAACCTTGCATACAGGTGGTTATACAATAGAGAATTTTTTAACGATCCTTGCTTTAAGTGCTTTATAAGATGTATACAATTCAAAATTTGTGTATTAAATCCGGACGGCACCTTCAATCCAAATCTTATACTACACGACTTTCCTGGAACAAACGCCCATGCGCTTAAGGCTTGTGGTACTTCCACCGCCGACATTTTGGATGAATGTCAAAGGTCATACGAGCTTGGAATATGCATAGTTCATGTTATAATTTAAAATGTAAACTTTACGGGCCGGTCTGTCCATCTTCCTGTTACATTATTTTAAAAATAACTATTTGGTAAGCGATTACAAATATTACTCATAGAATAAAGCTATCTGAAGATGGAAAGGTCGAGCCTTTGGGACATAATATTTAAATAATAAATAGCTACACCGGTCTACCCTACGTTTTTCATTCAACTGGGAATGCATGTACATTGTACATGGTTCCATTATGTTAGTCCAAAATTTTTAAAAGGAAGAATTTAGGTTTTTTTCAGAATTTTAATGGTATTTTGTGATTATTTGAATGCGATTAACAGATTCAAAGAGTTTGACCATGAAAGGGGCCGTCTAGGTTGTTCACCATAGAACAGGCACGCAGAGTGATTCCTAATTCACCTTTACCATACTTGGTGGAGGACATAATTATTAATCCACCATCAATCAACAGATACGAGAAGTTGAAAACGGAGTTCATCAAACGGATGCTTCACAGAAAAAAAGTGAAGCGAATTTTGATGCATCACGCCCAGCAAACACAAATATATAAAATACACATAAATTATGTAAAAGCTTTTTAGATTTATATAAAACTGGAAGAAAAATAAGAGGTATTTAATGTCAGGATGTCAGCAATTTTCAAAATAATATACATAATATATGTCTATTAGATGTACATTCTTTATATCTGTAGTACATGAATTTATATACGTTTTATGTATATTTTATGTAATATTCACATAAAAAATGTCAGTTGTAAAAGCGTTGCGATGACCAAATGGCAGCTACTCGAGCATAATGTAATTATTACCAATGTAAAAATTATTTAAGCAGTTTCATACAAAAAAATGGAAAAATTACATTTTTAAGTGCAACTGTACTTTTAATTAACTTAATTCTTGCACGAACCCGTTTTTACTTGAACTGAAAGCCGACAGTTTATTATGATATTATAATACTTGCTTGAAAATTTTCCCTAACCGGATTCGAACCGTTGCGTGTGGGCGTTGTAAATTCCGAAATCCGACATGTGTTTTCTTTGTATCCGACATTGTACCACTGCGTTAATCTGAAACATTCCTTTTTTATTTCGTTCTTCCTAACTTTGCGCTGTTTCGCGAGTTTAAATTATGTTTCATTATATTGTTGAGTGAAGTCTTATTCAATGATTATACGTACCTTTATGTTAAAAATGACCAGGATTTAATTTATTTTATATTATTTATTTTCTATATCAATTAGACGCATTTTAGTTGATACGGATCTAATATTAAAGGTAGTACGTGAACTACAATTTTTGGGGTTATAGAAAACCCGCGCGTGCGATTAATTATGCGGCGCAAATAGAAACGGACTTTTATTTTCGACAATATAATATACTTATGTAATGATAATTTATAATTATATTTACAGAAGGCAAACATAAAAAATATGTAATCCTTCTTACATATAAGATTTTACATATAACGTACATAAATCTAATCATATAAATATGACAGCACATAAATTTCATGAGTAATATGTAATTATCTATATGTATATATTATATGAATTTCTGTATACAGAATATCCGTAAGTTTATATACTATTATGTAAAATATACGTAATCTGTGACATACGGCTTATATAACTTTATTTAAGAACACTTACATACTTGCTATATAAAAAAGCATATGTTGGGGTATTTACTTCAATCTTATATATGTTGTATGTATATTTTATATGTGTGTTTGCTGGACGAGCTTGGTGATAGGAGCCTCTCCAACATCTATCTGGACTTCCTATGCACAATTTTGACCAGTCGACTTCCTAACATCACGTAGACAATCATTGTATCGCAAATAACATCATCATTGGAGGTGTTCCCTGAGCTTGCTGATCGAATCCAAGACATCGCGTCGTTCGCATGGGACTACAACTAGCATAAATGTCCAATGCTCCAACACGTAGTCGTTAAATTGCCGAGTGCACGAAACTATCGGAAGTTTCCAATATGTTGGTATCATTCCAAGTTTTGCGACCAAGCTAAGCAATGTATGAAACCCTGTGATTCCAAGCCGGGAAACGCGACCACCGATCGCTCAGGTTCCGGTCGCCTGTTTTGTCACCAATCGTCCTTCGAAGACGCAATTCTTCGTCGGCACTGGTATCGCCGCCTGTGTCTTCCCACGAGCAGCACTCCGACAAAACATCGTATCAGTTTTGCGCGGCGAATGCTAACGTCATTTTGACATACGCGTAGGTACAACTCACTTTGAACTTGGGCTTGGGCTGCGACTTTGCTTGATAATTTATTGTTGCGGATGTAACTAAAGCCATCATAGGCTTAGATCCTTTGTTCCACTATAATTTAATTGTCGATATCGGTATCTCATTAACAACGTAATTTGCCTCATGTCCCCAGCTTCACTCGCAAAATCACCCAACGATATATTTCTTCGGTAAAACTGATGACTGGCATGACAGGTCATCATGACATTCTGCGGGACCTTCCACAAATCCCCCCCCCCCCCCCCCCCGATTGACAATCCACAATACCGTGCATTAGGTACATAAAAACCTCTCCAGGCCCACCCGTGTCCAATACACTTCGTGGTCTAGCGCCTGACAAATTAAAAGTCGCAAAAGACGAGTTCGCTGAGATGCTTAAGACTGGAACGGTTAGGTCCTCGGATTCGTCCTGGTCATCGCCAGTACCCCTGTTACCGAAAAAAGACAATAGATGGCATCCCTGTGGTGGATCATGGGATCAACTATTAGAGAGTCCCTATATAGAGAGAGTACCGCAATTGGTTTGGGCGTTACTTTGGAGCTAAAATGGCGGCTGCATATTATGGTTGTCTTGTCAGGAATCAGCTGTTGTCAGTTGTCAGCTGTCAGTTGTAATAATTTTTCTATCACCCCAATAACATTTCTTCAATTCAAATTTCCCGCCATCGCTTTTTTTTTAACTTTTGCCGCTCAGTATCAAGCTCCACTGAAGCCATTTTTAACTAACTGGGTTGAAGGTTCACTTTGGAGCCTAGGAAAACGAAGCCTTCGCCACTTGCCAAGACGGTCTTTGTAAATCGGCACTCTTGGCGCACCAGGACTAGAGCTCTAAACTGGCTTTAGTCACTGATGCGTCCGACACGCCGATAGGCGCAGCTTTACAGCAGCTCAAAGATAGTGAGTGGCAACCATAACCTTTTTCTCGCGCAAGTTGATACCATCACAATTAAAATACTCACCTTATGATAGGGAGCTCCTGGCTATATAGACAACTTATAGACACGGACATTTCTTTGTGTTTCAGCAAAGTGAAGTTGCCAGGAACTCATGTCGAACTGTACTGTGATGAGAGTAGCAGCACTCCCAGACCTTACGTGACTAAATAAAACTATGCGACGCCGAGTGTTTGATAGTTTGCATTCGTTTGGTCATCTAGGGACAAACGTAACTATCAAGCTCACATCCGAGCGCTATGATTGGCCGAGAGTGGATCAGATCATGTGTACCATGCCAAATCGCGAAGGTGACGCGACAATAGGTAATTTTAAGCTGCTGTAGATTTATGAATATAGTTATCATAGGACTCTTGTAACCGTGTCAAGAGCACAAGTATTGATCTCACAGCCTTTGATCGCTTTAAACGACGGCCAGAGGTAATATCACTTAGGTTTATAGTGGCGAAGGCTCTACATTTCCCACCGTAAGGTCTCCTGCGCTGGTAAAAGTAGAGCAATACTCATCTTTAAACTCTAGAATCAATTACATTCGTTGCAACATGACTGTTTGGACGTTGCTATCGAAGGAGAATAGGCTTGGCTTGGTCCAAAGTTACTGATCCTGTTTGAAATTATAATTTTAAGTAAGACAATTCCTTACATGGTACTTACTATCTATTCTAAATTAATTTACCTAAGAGAATAGGATTGAATTCATAGTGTGATTCACTATAGCAGATACCAAACTGATATGCCTTTTCACAAAGATCTAAAATACTAGACGAACTTGTTACGCAAGCATTAAGTGCACGTTTGTTTACTTTGGGCCACTCCTCAATTATGAGGTATACATTTATGGTACCATCCGGGTGCATGATGGAAGATTTGAAATACATACAACTCAGAAAGCATTTAAGGTAAAGTTCATTGGAGAATTCCTTCTTGTATAGCCAATTTTTCGCCAAATCGACATCGGCATCAGTTCCGCATAAGCATTCGGTGAAGTAGGGTAAGAAAAAATTCCTTCTTTTCACTAGATCATAATTGGCGATACCCTAGGTATTATTATTATTATTCGTTACAATATTTATATCTGTATTAGAACTTACATCTGACATCTCCAAGGCTAGTAGGCAGACCAGAACTAACAGCATTCCTTTCCACATATTTGGGTACAAATACATTAATTCGTGCCTACATGTCGATTTTCTAGCGTTTCGATCATGTACGTGCTGAAACGAACTAAGATATGGTACATTTTTAATTCTCAATCTCTATGGTTACATAGTAATAGCACAAACAGTCCCGGACGTGTACCATATAGGTCCGAGATTCAATACACGCACTATTTGTAATGAGTTATGGCACCGAAACTGAAAGCTTGTTTTTATGGTTACAATGGCTGTAAAAAATAGTATATTAAAGTATAAGTGGATAACCAGGTCTTTAAAACACGCGTGAGTTTTCAAGCACGACGGCGCAGCCGGAGTGCTTGAAATAGAGCAAATGTTTTAAAGACCTGTTATCCACGAATACTTTACGCTATTTTTTTTATTGGTTCACTTTGAAATCTGGTATTAAAATGGAAATAAGAACTAATAATGTGAAATGATTGAATTCCTAATGTGAAATCACTATACCTTTCGTTGTCATGGAAATGAGAAAAACGGAAATTAATTTGCAATCTGTCATTTTATTTGACGTAACAAAGTACTCCTGTCAGATCAATAACCAATAAGAATTCACGTTTTTCAAATTGATGATGATGCCATGGCAACTTTAAAACACGCGCGTTTTTGAAAGCGCCATGGTCTTGGGGCGTGGTTTAAAAGGCTAAAATAGGACACCAATAAAAAAAATAATTTTGTGTTTTACAATCGTTCTTCATATCACATTCTTGGTGGCGTAGTTAAAACAAAGAATTAATCTCGTTGCATTTCGTTCCATTTAACCCATACGAGTTGGATGGTATCGTTGTTTTCTACTTGCTCTAGTGTGTAATGACATTAGGATAGGGGTAACCCAAAACCTGCAGAGTGATCCTACTGTCACTGTAAATTAGATTATATTTTTCTTGCGCTAAACATTTCCTCTATCAGTTTTTCCTGGAATACAGTTTGAAGTTTGTCTATTGGTTAAGTGATATGGAAATTCAGTTTTTTGAAGTAAATAACAGTGAATATGGCGGATATGGATGTATTTTCCGCATCGAGATCCTAAAACACATTACGAAAGGAGTCAGTTCGATCTCCACCGTTTGAGTTGCCCTGAAAGGACTTACAACCAATATTGAGTGACCTCGCCCATTCCTGCCGTGCACTTGAGAGTCGCGGCCCTTAATGGTCTGTGTAATACACAACTTTCTAGAATGGGCCTTCCAGTAGTATAGAGGATTAAGTATGTGGCAAATGTGCCATTTTCAAAGATCAAAGATCCCTCTTTGCTAGTGAATTTCAGTCTGTATGACCTTCTGAGCAGAGGACGTAGAATCAAGAGAGTCTCCATAGCTGTTCTATTGAACATTGGTCTTGCCTCTCTAATATCAACTCAGGTCTTGTTCCTCCACCCTACCTGTGACGCACTTCCAAGGATGTATCCCCTTACTGTGCACATCAAATTTCACTGACTCTAGACACATATCTTCAAAGACTCCTCAAATGATTTCCTTCCCTTTGCCCCCCCCCTATGAGGAATTTTGGAGTCTGGCACCTTATGGAATTCTCTCAATGTCCCCACCGTACCTTCTCCAAGAATCTCGTTTTGCCTTCATAACTACCTCATTGTATTCAGTAAGTGCGGTTCCGTATAAGCACCATTCCCTGTGTTTTTTCCTGTATTAAGAGCTTTCTAGTCTGTACTCGTAATCGGGATAGTTCTTCATGCCACTGCTTTTTGTGCTTCCCCTACCTTTCGAACAATTGGAATCACATCCGAGCAGAATCTGTCATTCCTTTTGCTGTTTTAGAGTGTTCCACCAGTTCGTTTAGCGGATTGGTCCACGGTGGATAAGGTCAGTCGTAGTGGAACTACGCCAATTCTTCCACAATCCCCACCTATATTACCCATGAAATTTATATGCTGTCATATTTATATGATTATATTTATGTACGTTATATGTAAAATCTTATATTTATATGTAAGAAGTATTACATATTTTTTATGTATGCCTTCTGTAAATATTATTATAAATTATCATTACATAATATATTATATTGTCGAAAATAAAAGTCCGTTTTTATTTGCGCCGCATAATTAATCGCACGCACGGGTTTTCTATAACGCCAAAAATTCTAGTTTACGTACCTTTAATATTAGATCCGTATCGACTAAAATGCGTCTAATTTATATAGAAAATAAATAATTAAAAATATATTAAATACTGGTCATTTTTAACATAAAGGTAGGTAGAATCATTGAATAAGACTTCACTCAACCATATAATCAAACATAACTTAAACTCGCGAAACAGCGCAAAGTTAGGAAGAACGAAATAAAAAAAAAGGACTGTTTTAGATTAGCGCAGTGGTACAATGTCGTATACAAAGAAAACACATTCGGATTTCGGAATTTGCAACGCCCACCCGCAACGGTTCGAATCCGGTTAAGGAAAACTTTTCAAGCAAGTATATAATATCATAATTCCTAATAAACTGTCGGCTTTCAGTTCAGGTAAAAACGGGTTCGTGCAAGAATTAACCCTTTCCGTACGGCTCGATTTTACCTAACATTGCTACACAGACGGCGCCAAGTAGTCAAACCGTACGGACGGATGTCGACTATAGTCGACACTTTTTTTTCGATTATCTAATTAATAAAGTAATTAAAAATTGGTTTAGCAAGAAACATAACTTTAATAATAATAATATTGCCCATAGGAAACAATACTGCACAAAATAACGAAATTTCACAAAAAGACCAATATGGACGAATCGTTGCAGCAGTCGATATATGGCGACTTAAGTCGACGTGCAAGTAAAGTCGACATCCGTCTGTGGGGAATGTTTAATGTATCGACTAGGCGCCATCCGTCTGTGGGGAATGTTTAATGTGTCAACTATAGGCGCCATGCACGATATAAATACTAAAGATAGGATGTTGCGCATGGTGGGCGGTCCGCAAATATGACGCGTGACGTCACTTGTAGAGTGAATTACATTTGAGGAATACTCATTTGATGTGTTTTTCGTCTGTACCGAGTTTATTTTTCGAGATACAAAAAATTTCATAAGATCAAATATGCTCCTTATGATGTCTTTTATATGTTAAAAATAATAGGGTAGCTCAATATCTCTCAGTTAACCTGAAAAATACTTGTATTAAGTAGCATAATTACATCTGATGGTGTTTGCGCCGCGACGGCACAAAAACGGTGCTAGATAGAGGAAAATTGCATATGAACAAATTTGTAGAGCACAAAATTTACTAAAGAAAAGTCCGTGGTAGGGTGTCACGATCTTCGATAGTTTAAGAGTTACAGGCGTCCAAAATGATGCAACCCTTATTCGCGCAACTGTCCACGCCGCTTTTTCCCAAACTAATGGAGATAATTACACCCTCTCGCGGACTTTTCTTTAGTAAATTTTGTGCTCTACAAATTTGTTCATATGCAATTTTCCTCTATCTAGCACCATTTTTGTGTCGTCGCGGCGCAAACACCATCAGATGTAATTATGATACTTTATACAATTTAGGAAATTTCACTCTCTTTTCAAAGACTCAAAAATATATAGGGTGGTTCGTATGAAAAAATGTAGTTTAGGGTTGCACACAAAAAACCAAACACCCTGTATAAAAACTATTTATCGCGATGGATTCTACGCAAAAAAGTACTCTAAGAAAGATTTTGCCAAAATCAATTATCTTTAATAATAAGAAAGTTATGGAGCATTAAAAAATCGAGCAAATTCGAGAATGCCCCCTAGCGTCCAAACGATTAAAGATAGCTCAATTCTGTTTGCGCTAGTTATTTTCTCATTAAAATTGAGCTCCAGACACTTTGGTCCATTTTTTTCTATCTCTTAAAATAAAGGGTGTTGCCATAAGAAAGTGTCCAATCTGAACCACCCTGTACATGTACACTCTTCTCGATTTGATCCTTGCAGCCCAAGGTTCTTGGAGTTACATCAAAATATGATGATTAGTAGTGTATTCATTGAGGGTGGCGAGTCTCGTGCCACCCCACTGCGATATATATGAATTTTAACAGCCTTCGTCATTAGAAGATTTACCGCTGGTGGAGTGTTGCGATTTGACGCAGTCTATTGTGATTCCGCTGAGACTTACAAAGCTACTGTTGGCTCCTCCACAGACCACACTCTATTTCCGTCATCTCCACTCCCTGCTATAAAGCTACTCTACTTAGCTCCAATTTCAACTAGACCCCTGATACTTGTTCTGCACGTGCACGTGTACTAAGCGGTTTGTTTGTATCATCAAATGCGGTCAGCGTTTTCGTACCACTAGCCTTTGTGGACTCGCTTACCAATTATTATATGGGTGTAACTTAAAATATGTCTGTAATTCGCCGCTACTAAAGAAAGTTTAGAAAAAAAGCCACGATATTGATCCGACCGATGAATGGCCACTACTGAGAACTGCATTCATCGCCCCACACAAAAGTCTAGTACTGCGCTCCCTACCGGCTCACTCATCTTTTTAAATGTGGGACTTCCTTCTGTTCTACCATGTCGGTAGACCGGGTAAAATCTAGGAAGGAGAATACAACGTTGATTATAATATAATGCGGAAAATTTAGTACCTACCGTGTAAAACTGTAAATTCTGTAACATTGTGTGGCACATACTGTGGATATTTAACTTTTGCGGTGTATTAGTGTAGTCATTATGGATTCACTGAACCATGAGTGGAGGGTGGATGAAGCCTAAGTGCACGTATAGGCTTAACATTTGAGCCCTTTGTACTACTTATACTGAAACGACACTCAAGCCACCCCACATATGCGATATCGTGGGACAATTACAAAGAATGTACGTCGTCTCATCGACAGAAACCATGCGGTGCATGTGCTTCTTTAGTTTACAGTGCTCAAAACGTATGCACACCATAGCCCTAAGTTCCATCCGGCATTTGAATAAGTCGGGTGCCTCAAGATATAGAGTTGCCTACAATTAATACTGTAAGCGGAATAGTCAGCCAATCAGGACAACGCATTGGGTTAACCATATCCTTTCATCCATACGAACTCGAACTGCTTGAGCTGCCTCTCGCCTAGTAACAAAGCACTGGTCTAATCACCGCAATGTACAGCCATAGGGCAACTTTCGAAATGCGCCCCATCACCAATAATTGTGCTTTGGTTTATCCGCTTTGTGCTAGATGTGCTTACTTCTGTTCAGTTGTTGTCAAGAGCGACATCCAGATAATTCACTGATTTTTGAAAACTGGAAGTATTTTTGGAAGAGTGAAGTAGAGTAGAGGGTATTCGTTATACGCATACACCGGCCTACAATAGTAGCTTTCAAAGACGACAGAGGAGGCTGTTTATGGTTATGTTCAGCAACACTACCTGTGCAAGGTGTACCTCCGTGTTTCGTAGTTAACAGAATCCAGTTTCGTACGACACCTTTTCAGCCATGATGGTGTTCAGCAGATTTTTTATTAATGTTCCCAGGATCGACTGTTATAGTGCGCCAGTGAATCAGTAGATCTTTCCTAATGAGTACGCATGTGAAACGGGAATCTTATTAACGCCGTATCTCTCTCACAATCTTTTAAGGGTGAAAGACTCTAAACTGATTGAAAGGTATGTAATTAGTGAAATCATTTAATGTTCTTTAGTTATTATTATTTATTAAATTTAAATTTGATAAGATCTAATGTTATATATTAATAACAATTTTATTAATAACAATCATACATCATTTGGTAATGATCCAGTGATACTTTTCTGCACAATAGCTGTTGATTTTCGATTAGTATTTTTAAAGGAGATCTCTAGTGAACGTAATGTCGTTTTTTTTTCTACATGTAACAAATAATGCCCTCGATATTCAGAGTAGTGTAATTGCCTACGTTACTAGACAAGTAGTCAACTCTATGGTTTGTAAAATAATTCAGCATACGGACCAACTCTTTACACGGCCAGCGATTATTGTTTAAATTTATATAAGAAAGTGAACGATGGTATTCCTTTAGAGAGCTATAGTCGATAACTTTTAAATGGTTGCCTTCTAAATTTAATCCGACAAGGTTCCTCATTGGATAAAAAGCAGTATCGTGCACCCTCCAAATATTATTGTTCGATATGTCTAAGTACGCCAATTTACGTAAGTGCGAAAACGTCCCGATAAGGAAAATATCCAAAGTGTTATTAGCCAATATTAAAGTTTCCAGTTTGCTTAAACCAGCAAAGGATTGCAAACCCAGTTCGCTTAGGTTATTGGTCCTGAGATCTAAAATTTCCAAAGACCCAAGCCCAAGAAACGCATTTGGTTCTATCACCTCAATTTCGTTGTGACCAATTTTTAGAGTTTGCAGATTTTGTAGACCCAAGAAGTTATTACTTTCTAAACGTTTTAATTTGTTATAGCTTATTGAAATGTAATTTTTACGTTCAACCACCATCTGTAGACCGTTAAAGGCACCGGGACCAACAGTGTGAATGAAATTGTGCTCAACTGTTATCGACAACACGTTTTGGATTCCCGAAAACCAACCAAAACCAAGGTGGGTCAATTGGTTACCATTTAAATTAATATTACTCGATTGTTGAAAACCTAAGCCACTAAATACGCCAGGTGACAGTTTATCAATTCTGTTGAAAGATAAGTCCAACTCGCCGATTTGTTCTATTCCAAAAGCTGCTTGGGGTAGAATTTTTAAGAAATTATTGCTTAAGTTTAGCGTGTTTACAACATTAAGCTCACTGAAGGCGTTGGAGCTAATATTAGTAATAGACAAGCCAGAGAGATCCAAATTTTTGTACGAATGTAGATCTCTAAACGCCTCACTTTCGATATTTTCGATGGAAGTTCCGTTAAAGTCCACGAACTTTAAACTGTCAAGATTGGAAAATGCAGCACTTTCTATTAAATTGAAGTAATTGTTGCGCAATTCAACAAACTGGAGTTGAGGAAGATTACTAAAGCAGTTTGCTTTAATTGCAGTACGATTGTTATCACGTAACGATGTTACCTTATTCAATTTTAGATTTACAAGCCGTGTTAGTCCCCTAAATAAATTTGAAGGAAGAGTGATAAGGGTATTAAATGACAGGTCTAGGAATATTAACCGTTCTAAGCCATCAAAAGCTCCGAACTCAATGTTGTCGATGATATTACCGTTGAAGCTTAGGTTTTGAAGGTTTTTTAATGCAACAAACCTATTTGCTTCCAAAACCGCTAATTTATTATGGCTAAGGTCCAGGTTGGTTAACTCTTCCAAACTCTGAAATGCTCCCACATATATTACCTGAAGGGTATTGTTGCGCATTGACAAACTCCGTAAGTTCACCAAATCAGTGAAATAATCTCCCTCAACTACTGACAAATGGTTGTTGCTCAAGTCTAAGGTTATCAAACTTGTCAGCTTTGAAAATTGGCCAGGTTGTATAGTTTGAATGTCCGTATATGACAAATTCAAGCTCGTTGCCTTACGAAAATTACCCAAAATGCCTCGAAATGACTCAAAACCGACACCAATCAAACTGACGGATTCTGCATTGAATATATTTGATGGATCTCCTTCCGTTCTATTAATGGGATTAAAGCTCAAATTTATATCCGCGGCAAGTTCACTAAAAATGTCTACGTTTAGAATCTCTAAACTATTATTACTCAAATCTAAACTCATTAAACTGCGTAGTGAACTGAATGCTCCAAGTCTTATTTGTCTTATCGCAGAATTCCTTAAGTACAGTGTGTTCAGATTTTGCAACCCTTGAAACGCATCTCCGTTCAATTCATCAATGCGATTATTGCACAGATTTAAAATACGTAACTTGTGAAGTCCAAGAAAGCTGTTTGAGTCCAACTTTTGTAGGTCATTACTTTGCAGATAAAGGTGTTGGAGAGAAGTCAGCTCTGAAAATATTTTCACTGACAATGTTCTTATATTATTCCTACTTAATTCCAAATTTTGTAACATCCCAAGATCATAAAAAGCTTCATATTCCAAGACTGATATACTGCAATTCTCTAAGTAAAGGTGTGACAAACTCCTCAAACCAGCAAAAGATCGTGACTTCAACGTTACTAAAGGGTTGAAACTAATATTCAAAAATTTTAAAGTATCCAAATTTTTAAAGATGGAGCTTTCACCATCGACAATATTAGTAATTTTGTTAAATGATAGATCTAACTCTTTAAGATAGGAGGATGCTATACTGAAGGTTTCAATATTATTATTCCTTACATGTAAACGTTCCAATTGATGAAAAGAAGTATCCTTAGGGGAAATACTTTTCAAATTATTATAATTTAAGTTCAAATATTCCAGATTGTTCAAATTTCTTAGAAATTTTGTGTTCTTGATTTCATTATTTTCCAAATATAGTCGACGCAAATTATACATGTTTATAAAGGCAGTTGTAATTTTTTTTATGTGACAATTTCGAAATGAAAGTTCGTAGAGGTACTGTAGACCATAACCGTTTGGAATTGTAGTGTCATCAAATATTCCAATCGTGATGTTTTCAATCGCTAAATGGCGAACATTCGACTCCAAATAAGACTCAATTCCTACTAAACTTTTACAGATGACCATTTCGTACCCCGAAGAAAAGTTCTTTACACAGGATTGGAATGCGTGTGTTTCCAATTGGAGTAACGCCAAGAGCAATAGGAAAATGCTTGTCTTTCTATCCATCTTTTCTGAAACAAAACAAATAATTAAATGGTTGTGCACTGAAGGGTGCCTATTTTTGTTATTCACCCAGCTATGAGAACAAACGGATTGATTCAATACTGCTTGAAATATTCATGCTTTAAGCGCTTTGCGGTTGTCGTCCAGAAGCAGGACGAGGAGAAAGGAATCACGTCGTTTTCGGCGGAGTAAATGTAATTTGAAGAAATTAGAAACATTAATTATTAGAGAGGATAAGGGAAAATCGAAAGCAAATAGAAGGACCAAAATGAGAAACTAGACACGAAACTAAATCTGACAACGACAATAGTGACAAAAAGAGCACCATTTATGACCTTTTAATTTGAAAATTTCACAAAATTGGTTTTTCATAAAAGCTACAGATTGTTGATCAATTTGGGGTTCTCATTTCCTCAGTTAAAACCTTTGCTGAAGTAGTGATAATGCTCCTTTGGGGGGGGGGGGGGCTTAGATATATCTATCAGGTGGTACCATTTATGGTTTTGTTATTCTCATCGATTCAGAAAGTTTCTCTTCAGAAGCTTTTAATTTTAAATAGATCTCTTATAACTTGGGGAAATATTCATTTTCTCCATTTTAGAATTTCAAATTGAAGAATCTTTCCAATAAATTAATTGGGCAATAAACTGGCACACAACTTTCCGGTGTTTACTACAATGACGTAGGTATTAAATAAAATAGTTTTTTTTGCATACCTACTTAATAAATAATTCAAACTAAAATAGTTTTTGCGTAATAACTCAAAAAAATGAAAAAAATGATATATAGTGTCTACAGCCATAACGTACCTACCTACGCATCCACCCACCCACGCACCCACAGACAAACATTTTTCAAAGATGATGGTTTTGGACTCAAAACGTCGAGATTCATCAAAATCTCGAGTTCGATTTTTTTTCGATTACATTACAACTCTCCCTATGTGTATACGCACGGGAAAGAAAAAATAGGGGGGGGGTTATTGGAGCCTAAGGGGTGAGTTCCAGAAGATTTCTATGCGAGTCATATTGGTTCGAGAAATTTTACTTACGTACCTACCTGTTACATTTTCGAAGACAATATGAAATCTGCCAAGTTTCTAAATTGACACCTAACTGTATAAATAATTGTGGAATTTGACACTATAATGGGATTAAAGTACTGGAAAAAGAGAATAAAAATTGTGTTTTTGTCTTATACTTTCTTGAAGAATTAAATTTGATGCCTCTTCTAGCATTTTAATGTGACAATGGGGATTAATCACTGGGCAGGGCATCTTTGTGATGTAAGTACAAGTGGAACCCAAAAATTTATAAAAGTTCGCGTTAACTTCCTTACGTGGAAGTCTGATATATTACACAATTGCATGGAGCTGATAGCATGTCTAATTAGACAGATTTGCAGATTTATACGTAAACTTGAACATTGCGACACTATCAAGGTCGAATTATATTTTTATTTATTTATTTAGTTTATTATATCCAAACAGTTATAAACGATATACAGGATAATCTTAAAATAACAAATTAATAATATTCGTTAAGCTTATCAGTAAGTAAATAATAACATGTGACTTTATGCTATGACTATAATAAATAAAATAGAACAGTACCACATGGGTCATTAATAGGGCGCGGATGTTTATGATATGTCATCTTTTTTTCTGAACGTCCAAAACAATGCCCATGTACATAGAAATGTGTTTTAGTACATCCTGATTCCAAAAACACCAGTTTTATTTTGCATTTTTTTGCATTTTTTTGAGTTTTTGGCATTAAAGGGCATTTTTTAATATTATTTTGTAATTTTCATGTTTTTTAGCGCATATTTTACACTTTATTACTTTTTTCTGATAATTGATAATATTCTCGTAATTTCAGGGATAAAAATATTGTCTTAACATAATCTATGTGATGTTCTGTAGTTGCATATTTTGTGAATACTTAATTAAAAGCACAAATAACACCTATATTATCTACTACTAAATTGCAAGTACCCAAATTTTAAGTTACTTAACTGATGCAGCGATGAACGCTAGTGCTTAGACAAGCCATTAAGTGCATTACAAGGTCAGCAGAGCTATTGTTTCTTAACAGAATTCATCGAAGAGATTGTTTTGTTTGGTTACAATTTTAGTTAAAACATACAATTTGAAAAGAAGAGTTTGTGTCGGTCTTTTTTAAAAATGCCGAAAGTTAAACCATCCTTAGCATGCCATTTACGGAAATTTGTTTCCGAATTCGGTGAAAGTGTATTTTCAACAGATGGAACTGTTTTTATGTAAATAAAATTCAAATAAATAAGTCGATTTTGAAGTCATTTTCTTCATTTTGAGTGCATTTTTGTGATGTTTAAGGCATCTTTTAAGGTTAATAAATGCGTATATTTAAGGTCATTTTTGAAGATTTTTGAGTCATCAACATCCGTGCCCTAGTCATTAACTTAATCTAATTAATTTTACTTAATATGTAAGTTATGTTGTCGTGCTTGTGCTGATATTAAATTAAAATTGTCCCACATAACAGATATTGGTGATTTCTTCAATGCATTAGTCTTGTACGATGCACAATAAAAAGTAGTTTTAAGGGTTCCTCTAGGAGCAAAAAAATTAATTTTATCAAGTAACGAACAAATTTTCAACTACTCGATCAATTGCAAATGATTGGATGAGAGGCGTAGGACCGAGAATGTCCATGTCATCTGTTTATCGCCGGATAAGGTCTTATGGGCTGCATTCATATCGTCCATTTCTATGTCTTTCTCTTACACCAATTCATCGTCTACGCAAATTAGAATGGAGCAACGAAAGAGCAAATTGGGCGCAAGAATGTCATCAAATTGTGTTTAGTGACGAGTACCGATTTTGCTTGTGGGTCCACGATGGTCGTAAGAGGGTCGGACGGATGCGTGAAGAACGTAAAAACTCAACACACAGCCCTCCACACAAGGAGTGATGGTATGGGGGCGCAATATGTTATGGTAGCAGATCACCCTTGGTATTCATTGACGGCAATCTAAACGCAGCTGATTATATTGCCAATGTGATAGAACCCGTTGCGAATCCATATCTTCAGGGGCTAGACAATCCCATTTTCCAACAGGATAACGCGCGCCCTCATACGGCGAGCGCCACAACACGTTTTTTGGAGGAAGCTAACATTGCCGTGTTCCCATGGCCTGTTCGATCGCCTGATTTATCGCCCATTGAACATGTGTGGGATGCGATCGGTAGGCGACTAGGTAATTTACCACACCTTCTGGATAACTTACACGATCTCCAGCTACGAATTCAAGAAGCTTGGAACGATATACCACAGCCAGCTATAGATCACTTGATTGACATTTGAAAAATAACTTCATATTTCATCCTCATCTTTTTCATCTACAATATACTGTTCTAAGGGGAGGTTTTGAGTTTTACTCTGTTATTTCACTTGATTGATGCATGTCACGCCGTTTAAATGAGTGCATTACAAATCGTGGCGGAGCAACTACTTTTTGAAAAAACTGTTAAAATTTTTATTCTTTTAATTTTATTTTCGTGCATCGATGGCACGACTCGTGCGATTCATAGAATGCCATCGATGCACTCAAAAAAATTTCCGGATAGAATCGACGCCTCGGGATATTATATAAGTGAATATTTTTAAATCATCCGCAAACAGTAATTTTTGGCACGTGATTACATTGGAAACATCATTTTTAAAGATTGAAAAAAGCGAAGGACCTAAAGCTTGATCCTTGCGGTATGCCCGTACGCCTGGAGTGAATGGTTTTGATCGAAAACCATTGTTCTGTTAGACATGATTCTAACAAATTTATCAGTGCCTGACTGAACCCAAATTTATGTAACTTGTTTAGTACGATATAGTGGTTTATTTGATCAAACGCCTTCTGGAAACCCGTATACACCACATCAATCTGAGCTTGGTTGTCCAATATTTATGAGCAATACTGCGAAAATGAAAATGAATTGGAAATAGTGGAACGCTATGAACCCATGCTGCTCCGAACCTATAATAGGTGGAATTTGAAAAGATACTTTAGAATAAATTGCAATTTCCAATATCTTAGCAAAATTGGAAAAAATAGAAATTGGTTATAGTTGCTGATATCACCGTTTATCAGCAGATTTTAAAACTGGACACACTCAAGCGTTTTTCCAAAAGGTTGGAAAATTTGAAGTTTTTAATATTAGATTAAACAGTGTGAAAAAGTTCTTTAAGAACCGAAGGTGTTTTTATTTTTTAGCTTTTTATGGCATTATTGATGTCTTTCTCGGCAATAGTATCTAGTGCAATATTAGTATTAGTGAGATAGGTATAAAGCACGAATATTGGTACCGCTCTAACATTTCCTAGATTGATCCAATCTCGGTTCTCAGTGTTGGGTTAATATTGTTTTTCAACATAATTTCAAAATTTCATTAGAAGTACCTAGATAATGTTAGAATATAACAATTATGCGCCAGTTTCCACAATGTAATATTTATTGGGTAAATAGGTACGTTTGATATTCGTTATTAATCGGTTTTTATCTAATATGAATAGGAAGTGTAGACAACATAAAATTCAAAAATCGGTTCGGGATAAAAATGGAATAACTTCATTTTTAAACCGTCAACGACGCGACGACATGATAAAAATAACAGTTTTCAACTTTTTCAATTTTTGATTTATTATTTAACTTATTAGAGGAGGTGTATTATGCTGACGGGTTTAAAATTAAATGACCAGTAAACTGGCACACAACTTTCCCGTGTTTACTACATACAATGACGTATTAAATAAAATAGTTTTTTGCATAAGAACTTAAAATAAAATAGTTTTTGTGTAATAACTCAAAAAAATAAAAAAATTAATATATAGTGTGTAGTATAGTTGTAATCAGAAAAGGATTTCTGATTTTCTCCCAAAAAAATATACAGGGTATGTCGTAAATATTTTTAATAATTTGTTAATTTCCGTATAGAAGAAAAAGAAATATATAGTGTGTAGTATAGTGTTGTAATCAGAAAACGATTTCTGATTTTCTCCTGAAATAATATCTATACAGGGTGTGTGATGAATATTTTTAATATTTTGTTCATTTCCGGCTAGGCAGGAAGTAAATTGGTACACTTATTTAATTATACTCGATTAAAAGAGTCGTATATCCTCTACGTCACTGTACAATTTTATTTCTTCATCTTTATTAGCAAAAAAAGTTATGAAGGTAAATGTAATTGCATTTAATTGCATTTAGACATCTATTAAGCCTTAATTTTTTGAACAATTTTGACGGTTTATTAAGTTGTATAGCCTCAAATTTATTAGTTTCTTTCAGAGTAAATATCACGTGACAGGTCCTTTTCATCCCTTTCTGGACAATATTGAACCTACCAAGTCTCAGAAATAAAGCATTATAATTGTTTTCAATATAGTACCAACATTGTATTGCAATATTGGGCACTGGGCAGTCATTATTCATTGTTGCACTTCCAATATTGGTCCATCATTGGACTACTATATCGCTCCAATAAATAACAATATTCAAGCAATATCGGTTCAACATTGCATTGCTTCTTGGGCCCCCTCCCTGCCGCATCTACGTTTTTCTTTACGCCATTTTTGTTATTATGAGATTGCACAAGTGCACACAGCAACCTCAAACATTCTGAATATCAGCATTAATCAACCGTGCGTTTATGCGGTATCTCGCTAATACGACAGGGGACTTCTGCCTATGAATGCTCCCACCATGGACTATTTACTGCCTACTAATTTCTCAATCCGCCATACGGGGTACGGGGATTATTCTAAAGATTTTCCAGTGGAGTTCGCACGTTGGTGGGAATCGTACTAACATCGTCTTCCTTCTGTTGCAAATTTTTTCCAGTGTTCTAAGGGTTAAAGATATGAGACTATGGAAGATATGTGACCATTAAAATAATAACAGTAACATTTTTTGTTTATTGAATTTAAATTTATCGTACAGTGTTTTGTGAAAATAGAGGCTACTAATTTATTGAACTTTTTCTGCCCAATAAGGTCATTAGGTGTTCAATCGGTTAATTGAAGGAATTTCCTACGTAAAGAGTAATAATAAGTAATGGGTGCTTCTCTTCCTAAACAATACAAGTAATGCCCTCGATATTCTCGGCAGCATAATTGGGTATGTTATTAGATAGGTAGTCAATACGGAGGGTTGTAAGTGAAGTTAATATCCCCATCAATGTCATACACACCCAACGATTATTGTTTAAATTTATACGAAAAAGTGAGCGATGGTTCTCCTTTAGAGAGTGAAAGTCGATAAAAGTAAAATAGTTGCCTTCTAAATTTAAGCTCAAAGGATTTTTCATTCGTATAATATTGAAATTTTATTGTTAGACAAGTCTAGATGCATCAATTTGGGTAAGTGTTTACATGAGTTGTATATCTTTTAGAGTGGGGCAGAAGTACGCACTTAAGTTTTGAGAGCTGGTGTTTCATTAAAACCTAACTATTATAATTTTATTCCGAAATACATAAATGATAGATACAAGTATGGTGCACAATTTAAAAAATAGTTCAACTTAAAAACAATTATTTATATACTTCAAAATAAACAAAAATGGCGGACAAGCAGAATCGTACTTTTGCTCCACCTTAAGGGTAAAAGTACGCAAGATGGGGGGCTAAAAGAACGCAATAAAAGTATAATAAAAAAACAAACATTTATCAAGTACACTTAAAAAAAATAGTATATTAAAAAACAAGTTTCATAAGGTACGTTTTATGGCACGAATCAAAGTTTTCTTAATGATGAGTGCCATAAAAGCCTTATGAATGAGTTTTTTATACTATTTTTTAGAATTTGCGCCTTTTGCAAGCAATTTTAAATAAATATTTGACGTTATCAAAATCTAGGGAATTTTTTAGAGATTGGAACTACTACTTTTCAAATTGTCAATTTAAAATTTATTTAAAGGTTAACTACAGTATTTGCTATGAATTAATTCGGTAAATACCATCTTAGTAAAATTAAATTGTACCGGTTTTATTAAAACACCCAAATGTCTATTAAAGCACGCAAATGACGTCATTTGAGTGCTTTAATAGGATCTATTAAAGCACTCAAATGACGCGAATTCTAAAAAACAAATTAGAAAACTCTTTCTTAAATAAAAACACAATGGTCGCACTTAAGGAGCTTCTTAAAAGAATACCATAAAGAAATAGTTAAGGGTCTATCACCAGTTGGAATTGACACTGATTGAATTGGTTCTTATGTATACATAAAATTGAAATAATACATTGTTGTATAACCACAACAACTTGTAGGGCCCTTCTGATAGGGATTTTTTAATTTTTTACAACGTTTATCAACGCACTATGCAAATTTTAGCGCTTGCATGGGTTTAGAAATATACATAAAATTTGGATAACAAATAGTTTTATCGAAATACAAAATATGTCATTGCAAAGAGGAAAGGTTCTTTTAGGGCTCTCGTGTATTAGAATTTTCCATTTTTGTTCGTATTTCTTGTAAAACATTCTTGAAGTTGAATGAATATTAAGCAACTTCAAACAAATTTTACAAAAAACTTTGTGAAAAATTTAAAAATCCCTATCAGGAGAGCCCTACAATAAACCTTCCTCTATCCATTGACACCTTTTTTGTGTTTATACAACAATGTTTTATTTAAATTTTATGTATACAGCGACACCTATGAAATCAGTTTCAATTCCAACTGGTGATGGATTCTTAAAAATAAATTATTTTCTTTATTTTAAACACAATGATCACACTTAAATGCACCAATCCCCTCATAGGGGGAGCATGCCTCATGCCACCATTCTTCACAATAGTTGCACTGGATCCAGTCGTCATTTGGTGTAAGTAAGAAAGATTCTTCGCACCCTGGGCATAAAACATCTTCGTCAGAATTCTTCAAAATTCGCTTTATTTCAATTTTTTTTTCAAACTTAGTTTTTTCAACTTTGGTTTTTTTCTTATCATTCGCAGTAGCTGAAGTGGATGGAACAAAGTGTTCATTAACTTCTGTAGTAGTTTCAAAAACGTTTCTTTTGCCCTTTGTTTTTTTCTCTTCTCTTCTTTTCGTCTCCTCCTCAATTTCGTCTTTCACTGGAGTGCTAGTCAAAATAGCAGACTTTTTGCCCTTAGATTTTCTAAGAACGGTATCTCTTCTTTTGGGTAATGGCAAAATTTGGGTTGGTAAAACGTAGTTGGTCTTTATTTCTTCATTAACGGGTTCGTCATGTTTGGGTAAAGTTTTATCTATTTGGTTCATTTTTGAGGTACACGGGCGGGGCTCAACTACTTCTGTGTTTGAAGTAGAGGCAATGGGTTCCACGCTAAGTTTGTGATCTTTGTTATTTTTGGTAGACCAATTCAAAGCAGAAGTATTAGGAGGATTCATGGTATCTTCAATGCTGCTTTCTTGGGTTCTGTCCATATTTTCAAAAACTTCTTGTTGGTCAGTAACCGTAGAAGGTAGAAAGTTTTCTTCGTGAAATACTGTAGGATTAAAGGGGCAAATTCCACATGTTTTAAAACTGTTAACAGCTTTGCCTATAGTAGCTGCTCTTTGGTATGAGCCCGAAAACATTGCAGCGACTTGCAACTAAGTAATTCTTCTACCAGGATTACTAATCAGCCATTGCTCGCACGCTTGGGAGTAAAAATCCTTCAAAGGTTTGAAAAAACAGCGATCTAATGGTTGTGTCTTATGAATGCTGTATGGAGGCAAAGAGAGTATAGAAATATGGTGCTCCCTAGCAAACAAAATTGCTTGTAAAGATGTATGAGAGGAGTGGTTATCGAGAATCAGCAATGTTGGATCTGCTTCAGAAGATTTTACGTGAGCCTGAAAACGAGTCAACCATTCCAAAAATAGGTCACTGTTGATATATCCAGAATCTGATGTCATAAGAATATTATCTGCAGGCGCACCATCGATTAACTCCGCTTTGCGCCTTTTACGGGGAAAAATCATTGTCGGTGGAACGTACCAGCCAGCAGCGGAGATACAGCACACGGCTGTAACTGTTTCACCTCTTTCAGCTGAGGCAATTTTGCCAACAAGTTTCTGACCTTTAATTGATACAACTTTAGGGGTCTTATTTGGAACTGTGGATAGTCCACTTTCGTCCATATTAAATATCCTGGAGCTTTTGAACTTATATTTTTCAATTAATTAACTTTAAATTTGCAAAATATAAATCTACCTGCTTTCTGTTGAAGCCCATTACCCTAGCAACACTTGTTTTGGATGGAGTGCGTAAAGACAGTTTGTGCCATTTTATGAAACTGTAAGCCCAATCTTTTCCAGCCATTTGACTTTCGTTAGAAAATCGATGAGAAATTCCATTTACATGATTGTACTGATAGACCAGTTTCCTTAGAGCTTTAAATGTTAACCCGTAAAACATATGTTCATGCTTTTTGGTGTGCTCTGCTAATTCACTCTCCTGAACTGCATTGAATACTGGTTTAAATCGACCCAAGTGGGATACTCCGCAATCTAGCATAAGACGTTTTCTTAACGCACATTCTGTGAACCCTAGTTGACGAGCAACTCTACGTTGAGACAGCCCAGACTGTAGCATTTGCTTAGCTTCTTGAAATACTTCAGCGATTATTGGGGTACGATTGGATTTTCGTTTATAATTTCTGTAAAAAAAGAGCTATTTGGATATTACATTGGTTTACATAAAATTAAACAATATTATCAGCAAATGGGGCAAAAGTACGCAGCGAACTTTTGCCCCATGTTTTTTGCGCACTTTTATCCCATCCGGTATGTGTTTTCTTAAATCGGCACTCCAGCGGAACAATAGCCACAACGTTCGGTATGGTGTAGAAACATTAAGGTTGTAATGTGTATACATCATTACGTCATATCACGCAATTTCGTTTTAATCATTGTTAAACTACCATTATACATTAACATCAAACCTTCAAAAACTATATCACTTAGTTGTTTTTTTCAAAAGGAAAATCTTTATCGTGACAGACAGCAAAGCAGAGATTGCAGCAATAGACTCATATGTGGTAAATTCAGGGCTAGTCCTTGAATGCACACAAATGCTAAACGCACTAGGTAAGTGCAACTCAGTCACACTAGTGTGGGCACCTGGGCATGCGGGAATCGCAGGTAACCAGGTTGCAGACGAGCTTGCGAGAATGGCAAGCGCAAAACCATTCATAGGACCCGAACCGGCTTGTGGGATTACTTATAACACAAACACAGTCAAAAAGGAGATTCAAGCAATACTCACGAAAGAGCATTGCAGACATTGGTCGAAAATTTCAGGACAGAGTCATTCCAAAATCTTCCTGTAAACCCCAAACGGGGACCTAGCTACGTCCATCTTAAAGCTAAGCAGGACGAAGATAAAACTTGCGACAGAAATGGTCACGGGCCACTGTTGCTTGAACAAACACCTGCACAACATGAGACTGTCTGAAAGCCCGACATGCAGGGGTTGTGGTGAGGCAGATGAAACGCCCCATCACGTCATCTGCCAATGTGAGGCATTGATAAAGGCAAGGGAACTCCTACTTGGAAATGAAAAAATTAAAAAAGAGGAAGTAACGAAGATTCGCCCTACTAAAATCCTGGACTTTGTGAAAGATGCAGGTATTCTTGAAGGGTAGACAACACCGGGGAGCACAATAGACCAAAAGGTGGCAGTGCAGGAACCTATTGAGACCACCCCCAGAACCAATAATAATAATAATAAATAGTTGTTTTTTTAACTTACTTACCTCATTTTTCTTCGTTTTCTTTTTAAAACTAGAACGTACGTTAACTTAACAAATCATATGGGAAGTGATTAATGATACTGCAAAACAGTTTATCAAATTTTTGCTTTAGAGATGAAATAATACCAATGCGTACTTTTACCCGGCGCGTACTTTTACCCCACTCTACTCTTTCTCTTACTAATATTTCAATCAACGCTTGAGCTCAGTTTGTTGTCAAGAGCGACACCTAGATACTTCACTGACTTTGAAAGCTGGCGATGTTTCGGAAGAGTGAAGTAGAGTAGAGGGTATTCATCTTCAGCTACCCTCAGAGCAGTGCACGGTAGCCTCATATTTTCCGGTTAAGGCTCTAAACTGATTGAACGGTATGTAATTATTGAAATAACACATCTAATATTTTTTAGTTATTTATTACATTTAAATTTCATAAGATATACTGTTTACATATTAATAATAATTATACATCGTTTGGTGTAATTCAGTGATATTTTTTTGCACAGTGCAATCATTCAGATTTTCAATAGATCTCCAATGAGCGTAATGTCGCTTTTTTCCTACCCGTAACAAATAATACCCTCGACATTCTCAGTAGTGTAATTGCCGACGTTACTAGACAAGTAGACAACCCTACGTTCCGTAAAATAATTTAACATACGCGTCAAATCCTTACACGGCCACCGATTGTTGTTTAAATTTATATGAGAAAATGTACGTCGGTATTCCTTTATTAGAGAGGTATAGTCTATAAAAGTTAAATGATTGCCTTCTACATTTAATCCGACAAGGTTTTTCATTGCATAAAGAACAGTATCGTCCAATTTTGAAATTTTATTGTTGGACACGTCTAAGTATGTCATTTTGAGTAAGTGCGAAAATGTTCCTATATGGAAACTATACAAAGCGTTATTAGCCAATAATAAAATTTGCAGTTCGTTTAAACCAGCAAAGGATTGTAAACCCAGTTCGCTTAGTTTATTGGTACTGAGATCCAAAATGTTCAAATACGCAAGCCCAATAAACGCATTTGGTTCTATCAACTCAATTTCGTTATGCCCAATTTTCAGAGTTTGTAGATCTTGTAAACCCAAAAAGGTATTACTTTTCAAGCGCTTTAGTTTGTTGTAGTTTAATGAAATGACATTATTACATTTACCCACAACGCCCATCTTCATGTGTAGACAGATAAAGGCCTTAGGATCAACAGTGGTAAGTAAACGATCTTCAACTGTTACCGTAAAAATGTGTTGGAGTCCCGGAGGATAATTAAAACTAAGCACGTTACCATGTAAATTAATATTACCCGATTCTTGGAAACCTAAGCCGTTAAATACGCCAGGTTCTAGTTCATCAATTTTGTTGAAAGATAAGTCCAATTCGCCAACTTGTTCTATTCCAAAAGCTCCTTGGGGTAGAATCGTTAAGAAATTATTGCTTAAGTTTAGGCTGTTAACCACATTAAGCTCACTGAAGGCGTTGGAAGTAATATTAGTAATAGACAAGCCAGAGAGATCAATATCTTTGTACGAATGTAGAACTGTAAACGCCCCACTTTCGATATTTTCTATAGAAGTTCCGTTAAAGTCCACGAATTTTAAACTGTCAATATTGGAAAATGCAGCACTTTCTATTAAATTGAAGTAATTGTTGCGCAATTCAACATATTGGAGTTGAGGAAGATTACTAAAGCAGTTTGCTTTAATTGCAGTACGATTGTTATCACGTAACGATGTTACCTTATTCAATTTTAGATTTACAAGCCGTGTTAGTCCCTTAAATAAATTTGAATTAAGAGTGATAAGGGTATTAAATGACAGGTCTAGGAATATTAACCGTTCTAAACCGTCAAAAGCTCCGAGCTCAATGTTCTCGATGAGATTATCATTGAGGCTTAGGTTTTGGAGCTTTTTTAAAACAACAAACCTATTTGCTTTCAAAACCGCTAGTTTATTATGGCTAAGGTCCAGGTTGGCTAACTCTTCCAATCTCTGAAATGCTCCCCGGTTTAATTCTTGAAGGATATTGTTGCGCAACGACAAATTCCGTAAGTTCACCAAATCAGTGAAATAGTCACCCTCAACTACTGACAAATTGTTGTTGCTCAAGTCTAAGGATAGCAAACTTGTCAGATTTGAAAATTGACCGGGTTGTATAGTTTGAATGTCCGTATATGATAAATTCAAGCTCGTTACCTTACGAAAATGACCGAAACTGCCTCGAAATGACTCAAAGTCCACACCGGTCAAATTGACGGATTTTGCGTTGAATATATTTGATGGATCTCCTTCTATTATTTTAATGGGATTAAAGCTCAAGTTAATATCCACGGCAAGACCACTAAAAATGTCTACATTTAGAATCTCTAAACGATTTTTACTCAAATCTAAAGTCTCTAAACTGCGTAATGAACGGAATGTTCCAAATTTTATTTGTCTTATCGCAGAATTCCTTAAGTAGGTACAGTGTGTTCAAATTTTGCAACCCTTGAAACGTATCTCCGTTTAATTCATCAATGCGATTATTGCACAAGTTTAAAAGACGTAACATGTGAAGTCCAAGAAAATTGTTTGCGCCCAAATTTTGTAGGTCATTACTTTGCAGATAAAGGTCTCCAAGAAATGGCAGCTCTGAAAATATTTTCACTGACAATGTTCTTATATTATTGCTACTTAATTCCAAATTTTGTAACTTCCGAAGACCATAAAAAGCTTCATATTCCAAGACTGATATACTGCAATTTTGTAAGTAAAGATGTGCCAAACTTGTCAAACCTACAAACGATCGTGATTTCAACGTTACTAAAGGGTTGAAACTAATATTCAAAGATTTTAAATTATTCAAATCTTTAAAGATGGAGCTTTCACCATCGACAATATTAGTAAGTTTGTTAAATGATAGATCTAACTCTTTAAGGTAGGAGGATGCTATACTGAAGGTTTCAATATTATTATTCCTTACATGTAAACGTTCCAATTGATGAAAAGAAGTATCCTTATCGGAAATACTTCTCAAATTGTTGTTATTTAAGTTTACATATTTCAGATGGTTCAAATCCCTTAGAAATTTTGTGTTCTCGATTTCATTATTTTCCAAAAATAGTTCACTCAAACTGGGCATGTTTGTAAAGGCAGTAGTTGTAAATTTCTTTATATGACAATTTCGAAGTGAAAGTTCGAAAAGGGACTGTTTACCATCACCGTTTGGAATTGTAGTTTTATCAAATATTTCAATCGTGGTGTTTTCAATCGCTAAATACCGAACGTACCCAGGGAATATGGATTGCGACCTCATATAAGAATCAATTCCTGCTAAACTTGTACAGGTGACCTTCGCTTCGTGACGCGATGACAACTCTTCACAGTATTGGAATGCTTGGGTTTCCAATTTGAGTAACACCAAGAGCAATAGCAAAATTATTGTCTTTCGGTCCATCTTTTCTGAAACAAAACAAATAAGTAAATGATTGTGCACTAAACTGGCTAGAAGGGTACCTATTCATTCAATACTGCTTAAAGAATTCGTGCTTTATGCACCTTCCTGTTGTCGTCCAGAAGCAGGACGTCATTTTCAGAGGAGTAAATAATAAATCTCGGAAGGTCATCAGAGAACAAAGAAAATCATAAGAAAATGAAAGGAGAGAGAAATTAAAGAGGAAATTAATGCTGACAAATGTAAATGTGGAAAAATTAGAAAAGGAACACAAGAGGGCGAACATGGTTAGAGATTGCCTATAAAGCAAACAGATATTAAATAATGGCTCGTATAACGACACAGATATAAAAAAAACTCATACAGCACAGATGGATCTCTGATGGCGAAGAAAAAGGAGCAAAGGAAAAAAAAGATGAAAACACGAATTGCATTTTATAATAACGGAAAGAAAAATGAAACTAAATAAGGATAGCTGCGTAATATGGTTTGGGAGTAAACAAGAAATATCATTCGACAGCAGGCCCAGCTCAAACACTAAGGGCAGGAAAATGATGAACATAAAAAGACGGATCTGTTAATATAGTACTAGCGCGAATGACACGCTTACAAAGAGAATTACATAACAAAAATATGAGAAAACTAATAATAAACGGGTACTTAAAGGGCCGAAAAATATAATGGAGTTGCATAGTGCCGTGATGTAACAGAGACCAGGTTTCGCGCGCTTACCTAGAAAAAACGAACACAA